>OX401406.1:28510764-29110764 GCA_947846245.1 Cerastoderma edule | reverse complement strand
ACTGTACATGCTTAAGTATCGTGTATGTCTATATCAACATGTAATCCCAGGTTAATAACAACAAGAAAAGATTTAAAGCCTAAGGTACATTTGGACGAAGCGCTCCTTTCTTTGTTTGGTTTGCCATTGATCATAACGAGTTTTCTAACCGCAGCGTTTTCCGTCTGCATAAAGAATTCAACAAGGAAAAGTGGGAGGGTCATATTTTCAAACAGATTAGTTTGACTTTTATATTTATGGGTGAAAGACGTTTGTTTATATTCCAGAGTATGACGAATGTGCCACGGTGAAGCATGGATGCGACCACGTGTGTGTGAACACACTCGGAAGTTTTAAATGTGAATGTCGAATTGGGTACGAACTGCACTCAGACGGCAAGAAATGTGAAGGTAATTGGAGATTTGCTCTTTCCCTCTCTATTTAAAGGCCATTGCAGTTTCAGGAGTACCATTAAAATGTTGTTTAACGTGTTTCATTTGTCACCGATTTCAATCTTATAAAAAGTAATTGTGTTGTTCTTTTCTGCTGTTGTTCCAATGCTAAAATTAAATCGAATTCTGAACAGAGTGTTGTGTCTGCTAAACGCTTTCAAATAAAAGATAACACATCCTTCTAGAAAGCATGCAATTACACCCATAATAACTCACTTTAACCCATTTATTGCAGCGCTTATAAAGGGACGTAACACATAATCGTTATAAGTTTCTCATGTGGTTACAAATCGAATTCTGAACCAACCAAATTGTTGTTTCTGCTCAACGGTTACAACAAAATAACACTGGGAAAGAAAGATTGCGATTACCTCCACAAGTATTCACTTTAATCCATTACCAAACAATAACGATATGTGACCTGTGTATTGCAGACGGCTCTGGGAAACATTACGTGTCCCACAATGTTTCCTGCAATTTCAGAAGATTATTTTTCAATTTCCTCACAATTTGAAAAGTCGTCTGCAAATTCTTTCAAGCTGAGACAGTCGACAATTTGGCGTTTGGTAATGAGTTAATTCATATATGGCAGTGTTTTAAGGGGACATAACACACAATCGTTCTGATTACAAAGTTCTACGTTTGTTTAGGAGTTAATATGGTTACCTTGGGCTACAAGGTTTGAAAACACGTTCCATTATCATCTGTTCAACCTCCAGACTTATCGTTTCATTATGCAACTAGATAAAATTACATGCCAATGACTTTTCAATGTATTTTCAACTTCCAGACGCCTGCGGAGGATACGTCGACCAGCCGAACGGTACCCTGTCGAGCCCCTCATTTCCGGTGCTGTATCCTCCGAACAAGAACTGTGTGTGGCAGATCGCCGCCCCAGAACAGTACAGAATCACCCTCAACTTCACACACTTCGATCTCGAAGGGAACAACGTAAGTTTGTGTCAGCTGGAATGGAATCAAGTCCAAATAGATAGAGATACAACGTTTTCATTTTCAATCCATTGATACGAAATCTTTAAGCTTACCAAATTCACTCTCAATGACCACCTCTTTGATGCATAACCAGTACTCGCGCTGATTTGTTGGTTATTCCCGGCATTTTTCCTAGTCGTTGGGATCAAACCCGGAACCCTCAGTACCAGAAGTCTACGCTTTTCCTCTGCACCACTATGAACTGAGAAAGATGTTTGCGGTTGAGCCTCCAATTTTGCTGTTGTTTTCTTGCTATAATGTGTCTTGCTTTAATCTGTTAGTGATGAAACTTCATGCATATTCAAACAGGCTAGACAAAGGCAAGCAATAAATTGGCGGCTGGCCTGTGATCTAACCTGTTTGCTACTCTGAGTATCTTTCTTAAAAAAATAATCAGATTTAGAAGGTTTGGAAAGCAGACGACACGAACACCTAAAATTACCCAGGATTATAAGGGTTAAGTCATTTTTTACATTATCTAAAGTTAAAGCACATGACAGCTGCGTTTCTATGTTCACAGACTCCTACCAAATGTGTTTTTTCGTGATTGGCAAGAGCTTTTCAGTCATTAGTGACTTTTTACCACGATTTCTCTTGGTATTCAAACCACCATTTTCTAGGTGCTTACATATACACTCTTTAGATTTCCATCTTTACAAGTTCGTATGCATGTATGTCTTTTGGGAAAAGGAATTCACTTATTTTCCCTTTCATAGTTTCCCTCCATCATGTGATAAATCACGCTTCATGTAGATATTACAGATATAAGGGCTGCTTGTATAAGAATGATGTGTTTGCTTAAAATATCCATGTTCAATAACGAGTTATTCCATTGCAGCAAAATTGCGAATACGATTCAGTACGCATTACCAGTGGAACGGAACCGGATGCTGTTGTAAACGGTGTATTCTGCGGAACAACTTTACCGATGTCGATAACCTCAGAAGGGAATACTCTCACTATCGAATTCAGTTCCGATAACTCTGTACAAAAATCTGGATTTACTGCACTTTTCTTTACAGGTATGCCATTTATTCAATGTGTCTTAACGTTGAAACACATGATGAAGAGTTTGAAAGATAAAGCATAACCTGTCAAAGACAATGCCCCTGTAGCCAATTCCTCACAATAATCTCCTTTGCTATGCTGCATCGATCATTGCCTCTACAAGATTTTCCTTCAGATTTCTTTCAAGTTTTTACTGGATATAGAAGTTAACTTAGTAAGTAAATCTTTTGTGCTGATTTCTGACCGGTTAAATTGAAGCGTCTGTCGTTTTCTTTACAAATAAAGCACAATTTGTGACCTTTTCGGTTGTCGCCGCCATCTTAAAATGTCATGTAACATTTGAGGTGACAGTGATCAATCCAATTAAAAGAAATCACTGTGAGGAATATGCCCATGTATGCCTAATAGACCATGTAAAATTCCGAATGTATGGTCGTTAACTTAGTTTGTACAGGCTAGTTAGTCAAAAGATGTGATAAACGATACGTACGCTTCCTTCGCCAACATACAAGAGAAATAATAAGTTTTGTTTCTTCATGGTTGTTTTTCGAAAATCAGCCAGGGAAGACAAGGATATAAATCGGTTTTGTTACAGACTGAGACGATTGAGTTAAAATCGACAGACAACTATCAATTGATTTCAAGCAGGAGTAGGAACCGAATTTACTTTACTTACATGTCTTGCTTCATGGTTAGCTTATATCTGATCACTCGCCAACCCCCCTCCCCCCTCCACCTCGAAAAAGTAAAGCATAATTGTTACCGAATGAAATCAACTTCACACGGACGTAAATTACGTTAGTTCCTTATGTAACAAACTTGTCAGTATCCGTGTAGTGTTTCCGAACCATTTTTGGTAAATAATCTCTCGAATAGCCTTCTCCAAGATCTCTTAACGAGTCTACGACCGAAATGCTACAATTACATTACAAGTGTACCTCCTTTAAAATCATTGTACAAAAAAAAATGCGATAACATCTGCCAAGCACGAAATCATGTAATGAGACCAAATTTGCAGTATTAAACATTGTTCGTAGGGACAAGCAACTGTGTGGTTAGATAGTTTACAAACACCCTAATCAAAACTGCCTTTTTTTGTGTATTCTTCTTAAAGAAAAAAAAACATTACCCAGATACCCATATGCAACAAATCAGTGAATTTTGAAGATTGTTACTGTAGGATTAACTTCTTTCTAAACAGTATCTCACTTTGACACATCAACAGTAGAATGTTTCAAAATTATTGTCGCATATGGAAGAATTGCTTTGGGAGGATATATTTCATTGTATCAGTGGTTTGTATCAAATATCTCAAAAAAAAGTATTCTTCCCATGCTACGTTTTGTCGTCTGCTGTTGCCTTCAACTTATAAAATCTGATATGGGGGAATTGCTTAAAAAAGGCAGATGGGTGCACTGCAATAAATCTGTTGATGGGTGGACGTTTAACATAACCCTCTAGTTCACGTTAATGTACGTGGGAAACTTGTATACATTTCTGTCAAAGAACATAATCCTACACTCCAAACTTACTTTTTACAGGGGTGGTGAAATCTGCTTTTAATTTACTTGTCCATAAATACCAAATAATTTCTTGCACTTGTCCGTATCATGGTTGTATAGTTTATCTATCTAAATTTGTCCGTGAACGCTTTTGGATAAGCAGGGTATCTCTAACAAGGATGTCCATATGCTGTTTGGAATTATATCGGGAAACTCATTAGAAGATTGAAATGAAAACCGCTGTAAAAAGAGAAGTTAATTATAACTACAAATTATTTCTTCATTAATTACAATAACCCTACCCATCGTCTACAACTGTATACAGTTTTGTACAGACCAAACGAACAATCTTAGCATTTAAACTCAGACGTTGAGACATGATATGTTAGAGAGTAATGTTTCAAATGAGCATTTTTCCTTAAACAAGACAACTTAAAAATTATGCCCATTATCAAGATAATTTGTTTGAAAAGAACACCTAAAGATGCTTTCAAAATGAGCATTTTTTTTTCTTTATCAAGTTTGAAAAGAACACGTAAGGATGCTTTCAAAATGAGCATTTTTTTTTCTTTATCAAGTTTGAAAAGAACACGTAAAGATGCTTTCAAAATGAGTATTTTTTTTTCTTTAACAAGTTTGAAAAGAACACGTAAAGATGCTTTCAAAATGAGCATTTTTTTCTTTATCAAGTTTGAAAAGAACACGTAAAGATGCTTTCAAAATGAGCATTTTTTTTTCTTTATCAAGTTTGAAAAGAACACGTAATATGATGCTTTCAAAATGAGCATTTTTTTTTCTTTATCAAGTTTGAAAAGACCACGTAAAGATGCTTTCAAAATGAGCATTATTTTTCTTTATCAAGTTTGAAAAGAACACGTAATATGATGCTTTCAAAATGAGCATTTTTTTTTTCTTTATCAAGTTTGAAAAGACCACGTAAAGATACTTTCAAAATGAGCATTATTTTTCTTTATCAAGTTTGAAAAGAACACGTAATATGATGCTTTCAAAATGAGCATTTTTTTTTTCTTTATCAAGTTTGAAAAGAACACGTAATATGATGCTTTCAAAATGAGCATTTTTTTTTTCTTTATCAAGTTTGAAAAGAACACGTAATATGCACGAGTTGTTAACAAGCGGATATTCCCGATTCTAAAACTAAGTCCCGATTATGACATTTGCCGATTATACATTTATGCAACCAAGACATCGCTATGCGTTTTAGTGGCGAAAATCTAGGTTAACATAAAACCTATTTTTTCATTTCATAAATCACAGCAACAGAATTTCTTTATTTGTTTATGGTGTCAAACAAAACAGCTATAACGAGAAAAGACAGAACAAGTCATCCTAGCCCAAAATATCAAAACTTGTATGTTGCATTTTACATTACATAACATTTTACATGGTCTGGTGCAATGAAATTGTCTTCATTCGGGAAAGGATGCTTGAATAAGAGGTGGGTTATGAGAGGTGGGTTAGATCTAAGATTATCTAAGAGAGCGTTCATAAATCTGCCATAGCATTGCAGGATGCTAATTGGAAACTGTTCGCATATGTCCACCCACCAATTAATGCGGTAATGCGTTTTGATCCTTTGTCAGAGAATCTAGGAATTTTATGATTATGATGGTGTTTTTTCCGATTGAAATAAGAAAAATACTTTAAATTTATTCATATGATATAAAGAAATGATTGCTGGGCAAATGAAAACTTGCCCGTACGAATCTGCTTTATCTGAGTATTTCATTTCGTTGATTTGTCGTCGTGATAATTATCAAATTTGGAGCAAATTTGAATGTTGGTCAAGGCTTAAAGCGTACGAATATATCCACAATAGAATTGTTTAAAATGTGCTTGCCTAGCTCTATGATATATCTGACACGTCTTTATTGAAGATAAGAAGTTGAACATATGTTCGAGGGCATACCCGCCCATTTTCTCAAGTGTATTGACTCACTGACTTTCCCACGATTTGTTTTTGTGTGTTCCATTTCTCTGAAAAGGTTCAAGAAGATTTAGAAATCTGCATGTTCAACTTAGATATTAAACATAATTGCTCATTTAAGCATGTGAGTGGGGTTAGGGGGCCTATATTCACGAAAATGATACGAAATATCCTTTATATCAGAAAATTGTCATTTTTGGAAAATTAAGTCATTATAACATTTTACTATTTTTAGATAAGGACGAATGTGCTGTAAACAATGGAGGCTGCCAACATATCTGTAAGAACACTGTAGGCAGCTATGAGTGTGCGTGTCGCAACGGGTTCATCCTTCATGAAAACAAACACGACTGTAAAGAAGGTGCGTAAAGACTGTTCTCTTGTCGGTATTAACCCATTACCAAACAATAACGACTTTTAACCAGTTTGTTGCAGACGACTCTGGAAAACAATGTGGGAAAAGGAAAAATTCTCTCTTTCCAACAATGTTTTCAGCCCTATCAGATGATTGATTTTCAATTTCATCACATTTTGAAATGTCGTCTGCAAACTCTTTCAATTTGGAACAGTCGAAAATTTGTCGTTTGGTGAAGGCTTAAAGCGTAAGTATATGGATATATACACATATAAATAGTTTTTATTTGTGTATATAAGCATATACGAAATCCTTAGGAACCATATTTCATCCTTTATAATTCCGCTTGTCTCTCTTGATTTCTTTATTCTCTCTTTCTTTTCTTTTCGATCCTATGCTCCACAAGTCTTGTATTTTATCTAACATTTATGACATTCTGTATGTGTTTTATCCATACATGTCTATCGTTCCATACATTGCTGCCTCTTTTCAAATTTTTAATTCAAATTCCTTCTTTCTTGACCTTTAAGCGGGCGAGATTAATGTGTATACAAACACAGTAAGGTTTCCAATTCGATACCATTCACAAATCAAGAAAGCGAGCCAACATCAAAAAATTAACATCAAACCACATTCTTAGAATCTTTTGGAACAGGTGGCTGCCAACATGAAATCACATCCACTTCCGGTGAGATTAGCAGCCCGAACTGGCCCGACTTGTACCCGAGCCGGAAGGACTGTATTTGGCACTTCTCAACGGTCCGAGGTCACCGAATAAAGATCACCTTCCAGAACTTCGAACTCGAGCAGCATCAGGAGTGTACATACGACCACATCGAGATATTCGACGGGAACGGTGTAAACGCCCGAAGTCTGGGCCGGTTTTGTGGCGGAAAGGAACCACATCCGGTCGTATCTACCGGCAACGAATTGTACATGGTGTTCTACTCGGACGCTTCGGTCCAGCGGAAAGGTTTCCATGCGACACACACCACTGGTATGTAGGCAAAGCAAAGCATAGCACGGATTCGATGGTTACCTCCCCTGTATGCAAAGCCATAACAATGGTTACCTCCCCTGTAGGCAAAGCCATAACGATGGTTACTTCCTCTGTACCAAGAACCATAAGGATGGTTACCTCCCCTATATACAAAGCCATTACGATGCAATCGTATCTACTCGGCAATTCCCGTAACAAGTCGGTAGATATACCTCGTAGGCAGTACATGAATACACCAGAAATCCTGGGGTGGTTCGCCTTATTTCCGGCGGATAACGCAAAATGCACACAGGCACTAAAGATGTATTTAGATACACAAAAATTGGTTATATATCACAATTGAATAGTTTGTTTACCCTTTTCATTAAAGATGATCATATCAACACATCTTTGTTTCATATTTTGTCAATCGGCTCTTTTCGGCAATCCCCGGCTTGTTACGGGGATTGCCGAGTAGATACGATTGGCCCTTCGTCGCTGGCCTACTTTCGAAAATGGCTCACCTTTACCTCCGAGGTTATCTTAAGAAATGGCCGAGTGTTCCGAATGATTACGATGGTTACTTCATTTGTACACAACGCCATGACGATGGTTTCCTCCCATGTACGCAAAGCCGTAACGATGGTTACCTCCCCTGTAGACAAAACCATAACGATGGTCACTTCCTCTGTGCAAAAAGTCATATCGATCGTTACCTCCCCTGCGAAGAAATAACCTTTCACACCCCTACATAAGAAGGCTGTAATCCCCAATTTTCCAAGTATGCCCGAGTTTTTATTTGATGTATCATACATTAACCAGTACACGTGATGGTTATCAATTGGGAGGAAATTTTTACGGGTTCAGTGCGATTAAGGATGTCATGTTATTTGAAATGCAGTGCCAATTGTCATAAGGTACCTTTTATAATGAGGTAGGTGTGTGTTTCATGCATTTGTAGCACAACAATGTAGGAAGACTTTGTCCTGTATCTAGCATTCCTAGATAGAAATGCTGAAAACCACAGGAAAAACATACAATTTAGCTGCAGAAGATGCAGAAAAACGATTTTAATAACACTGACGAAACGTCGATTTTCGTCTGAAAATATTTCATCTTGAAACACCATTACCTTTCTTTATTTATGTATTGCTTGAACGAGCCTATGATTGAACCTGCAACCTTCCTTGCTGGAATGGAGCTCTTAACTTCTATGTCAAAGTGTGTTCTAAATCACGTGTATTAAAAACATATGGCCTTTGTTTAGTCGCCTATATCAATCGTTTGAGTATTTTTTATTTCTTTTTTGTTTAACTTTATTAAAGACAGCATGTCAAAAATTAAAAATAAAAACGTTATTTCTATTGCAATAATTAAGTAAGAAAACCATGATGAAAGGTTACTTTCATCTTTGACCAATGACAAAATCCTGTATGACCAGAAAGAGATATCTGAAAGGGTTTTACATTATTGTTCAGTATGCGGCGGTAAGCTGATAGCCCAGGAGAAACCAAGCATGTTGTACTCACACGCGAAATACGGTGACAAAAACTACGATAATAAGCTGGAATGTGATTGGATAATAGAAGGAAGGGACGGATATACGATCGACTTCTTCTTCAATGCGTTTGAGGTAGAGGACGAGACTGATTGTGGGTAAGTATTTGCGCTAAACTGGGAACCAGTCTCTCATCTATCAAATAATAGAAACTGGTATGGTATCAATCTACCAGCCACGAAATCAGCTAAATGTCCGTAAAGATATGAGAGTTTGCATTCAAAGTAAACGAACGGTTGGATGTGAGACTAAGTTAAGGAAACGAGTGAATGAAGTTTATTTCTCGAGTCACATAAATACCTGAATAGTTTCGATTGAAAGAGCTATGTGGGAAGCCTCCCTTGTATTTTGGCTCTGGTGGATTTTGAACCTACGATTTTCTACACGTGCTGCGTAGCCGAAGCGGAGATAATCGTTGAATAAGAAAGCCCATCGTAGACAACAATAAGCTCGGCTTCGAATTGACTACAAAATAATTGGGATCGGCATTGCGCCCATTGAGTCCACACTGAGAGTAGCAGACGCAAAACTTTTGTATTTGTAAATGTGGGAAGAAACATCTCAGCATTCTACTTTAAACAGGCCAAGCATCCAATTGTGCATACACCCTTTGTTTAACAAACCTATGTTAGACATTATGATACATAAACTTATAATACGGGCGAAAGACCGTGCCGAAGGCACGGTCTGAAGACCGCCTATATGTTACACGTACGTACGAAACGAAAGAAGGTACCTACAAAACTAAGGATTTCCGAATTACTCTGAACCCTATAGGACTTTTTTCGGCCATGTTGGTTGCAAACCGTTTTTCTGCCCCATATGGCGCCATCTTGTCCAAAAATTTATTTCTATTCAGCTCATTTACTAGCAATGATGTGGAAAAATCAAAGTCAACAAGCAAAAAATAGAAGGATTTTCCTCCGAATATTTTTTACAACATCTTAAACAATAAACAGTTTTGTAAAATTTAGACCGCATTGCAACATTTTCTGTTTATTTGGTGAAGGTGGCGTCTCTCATCCTAAAACCCGTCAATTCTTCACATGTTGACATGGTGATTACACCAAAAACTGTAACGTGCACTTTCCGTTTTTGTGTATCACGTGACAAGACATTTTCCTTACAAATCATCATCGTTCCGATCACCGCTTCAAATCTTAAATCGAATGAAATAATCGCCTTGTTGAACGAACATCGAAAACGATGGTGTCAGGTAAGATAACTTTTTGTACACTTTCATTTTCGTATAAAGAACGCATATTTTGACAGTATATTTTGTTAACAGCGAGATAGATAAATCGAAGAGAGTCTGGACCGTCATTCTATGTTTACAAACAAGATGGACACTACGAGCACTGTCTTACTCCGAATATTGATTTTATGTCACCGCATCTATCTATGTGTCGAGGTAGTATTTAGTACACTTTCCAGTGTTAAAACCTACGGGCAATATGGACATACATTTTAGAGACGAAAAAAGGTTTGTTTACATTGATATCATTTCAAGGCTGAGTAATCTTGATCCGAGTGGATTCTTCTCTTTGGATTGACGATGTGCCTGTTTGTTTTTTATTCACACGTTCTTTGCTCTTTGATTCTTGAATCTACCTATCCTGATGACTTCCAAAATATGTCTTTTCACCGATTATCAATAGAGACATAGTCGGGGAACATAGTAATGACTTTTAAGTAAATTTCATTTGTCTGCTTCCCAGAATCAGCCATAGTTCAGACTGTGTGAAGGTCAAATGTGAACCGGCAACCAAAGAAATGAATGTTGTGGTACTGCATAAAGAAAGATTCTTTGTTTTATAAGCACATGTAAGTACAACTTATCTTTTTCATAAGTAATTATGATGTGAATAATACCTTGCAAATACAGATAAGACAAACAAGGAAAATTTGGTTTGAAGAGCTTTTTACTTTAGAAAGAAGGTTTTACCTGAACTACATGTGTTTTATACTGTTTTCAACACTATGTCAAACATAAATTGTATGGGTTATAGTTTGTGTACATGTCAATACATCCTCTTAGCATGTTTTTTTCTAGAAAAAAACTGCACTGCAATATTTTTAAACTAGATCACTTTATCTTCCTTCCATTCATAATTTGATGAGAAATCTTAATAAACAATGATGTAAAAGGATGCATAATGACTAATGAATTTCAAAAAAGTGGCTGGAATAGATTTGTTTTCCATTAATGTACATGGCTCAGTCTATAAGGATTACAACTAAACGAACAAAGACAGCATAAGTAATTCTATAACAAGATTTTGGCAAACATGTTACCATTAAAAGCTATTCAAAACAAAGTTTGGGAATACAAAAAAGACTACATTACTTTTGAAATGATATCTATTCAACATTCATGTGTTATGTACATATTATACATCAAAACACCTCCTCTTGTATATGAGGTACAGTGACAAAGAAAGAACCATTTTAACATGGATTTTGTTTTAAACTTATGTTTCTTCCATTATTTCTTTTAAACAGAAATATGTGTGCCTGACAGAGGAGGAACTGTACCTGAAAGTGCTGACAAAAAGAGAACAGATGAAGACGTGTATGAAAATTGTCCCTGTATTTTTTTCTCTAAAAGTTTAAATGTCAAACTTGTGTTAAGAGGCCAGCCTATGGGACAGAGTTAAACCAGTTAACCCATTACCAAACAAAACTAAAATTTAACCACTTTGTTGAAGATGACTAAGGAAAACGTTGTGGGGAAAGGAGAAATTGCTCGTGACAAGCACTTTTTTCCTTTTCCCACAATACTTTCTATCCTATAAATAGATTATATTTCAAATGTCTGCAAACACTTTCAATTTAGGACAGTAAAAAATTTTGGGTTTGGAAAATTGTTAAATTATGTAAACACTTTTTGAAGCAAGCAGGGCATAACAGCTTTGAGTAAAGCCACCATTGTATCTAAGTTATTTCTACAGCAAGTTTTCCCTTTTGTCACAATGATTTTATTCTTTACAAAAATGCTCTCTTTTTTCTGATTACAAACACTTTTGGTTGCAAATAATTTCTATTTCAAACAATGAGGGCTCTGCATTTTGAAATCATTTGGACTTTTCTAGCAATAAAGCATAAACAATAATAATTTCTAAATATTATTGGGTAAAAGATATTGTAATTTATAGAAACATTGTTTTGAAAGATTCCCTTGCATCACATTGGCTTCTTATTATTCTCTGTTAAAGATATGTTCAATTCTTTCTACCTTTTATAATGGTTTTAAAAAACACTTTGACAAAATCATGAATATAGTCAAATGACTAAATGAGCAGTTATCCTTTTTCTCATTATAGTTTAAATCAAATGTCATAGTTAAATTATGCAATTTTCTTGTGGTCTGCTATTGCTTTCATTGGTAACAGTCACAAATAAAGCTTGAAGTAAGGTTTATGCATAAATGATTGCATGTTGCCTGTTTACTTTCAAAAGAAGATGTAATAGTTAAAGTAATTTACAAAAATTATGTGCTTTGTTCTCCAATTGGACTCCTTTTTGTAAATTGTGAAATATTCAACAATTATTGATATTACACCCTGAAGATGATAAAACAAAACTTTTGGAAATAATACTTTAATCAATTGTTCGTTAAAAGGAGTAACAGGTTATTGGCACAACATTGAAGCAAAGGTTATGTTTAAATGTGGAAAATATGAAAACTTATATAACTTTCTTTATTCAAACTATTTAATGTAAATCATGCATTGCATTTTGCAGAAGGTTAAACCAAACATAGGCTAACACTATGGCTGATCATTTGAACAAGTTTTTGTATAGATCTGTACATATTCTATTGAGACAAGTGTTTGTTATTACTACTAATTACCTTAAATAAAATTTGTCAATTGTTTAACAATAGAATTATCTTTTTTTTTGTTTCAACTTATTATAGAAGGACTTTTGGTGCTGTAAATAATTTCAAAGAATTTTGACAATGATGGATTTCTTTTGTAATACAAATTTTTCTATTTCATCACTAAATCATATGTTGTGAAAGATTTTTAAGAATGATTCAGAGAAAACATATGCTTACAACATACAATTTGGTGAAGAGTAAATTCTACATATCAAGGTTTCAGTGCAAGACAATACTGTAAGTGCTTCACATATATGAAGTACTTACTGAAGTCTTGTGTTGAATCCTCATTTTGCATGGAGAGATTTTGGAATTCAAATTTGGTGGTTTTGATATTGCACAAACAGTGTCTTCTGTTTCTTATTGCATTACTGATATGGGTGGGACAGCTAAAACATGAGAGTATCTAGCCAGAACCACCAACCACACATACATGATAATGAGTATTAGATGCTATGTTTGATAATAGTTTAACAACATTTTCAACAGAATGCTTCAGTTGTGTCAATAGACATATCCCTGTTTTTTCCTATTATTTCCTCATTAGTCCCTGCAAATAAACCTTCTAAGCCACCCATCACTTACCCCATAAAAACATCGTTGCTCTGTGGTTTAGTCAAATTAAAATAATTCAACATGAAGAAGCGTTCCCCCCACCCCCCCCCCCACCCCCCAAAGATAGTTTTTGGTAGGACCTGGATCACAGCTAAAATGTGGTTATGGAGTATCCATTGATAGCATCCAACCATACATAAATGTTAATAAGTCTTAGATGCTATTGTTGGAATATGATTTAACACCATTTTCAACAGAGTGTTCCAGTTTTATATCAATCGACATTAATCCCTGCTCCTGTTATTTCCCCACCAGAACCTTCCAATATTCCTCGCCGGACATAGTCCGAATGATCCAGACGTAGATATTTCATTCTACGCCACAGTTACAGCTTGGATCATCCTAGTTACCCTAGACACTGGCCATTTAACCCATACGAATATCATTACTCTTTGTTTGGAAATTTAAAAAGTCGTGGTGCAATGCCTTTCGAAAGAATATCATACAAGCCAAAGTATCAAATGCATAATTATTCAAGCTCAATACCAAATATACTTATGTCTAATGACTATGCACCATTCATTATGGTTAGCAACTCATATAATATATCCACAGTGGTAAAATACAGTAGTTGGCGTCGCAGGTTATATATCGAACATATCTGATTTGTATCTTGACAATGGCTATTTCTTTTAAATTGGAGTGCCTCCTGACAGGACACTGCTTCCTTGCCAAGTATTACTGATACAATACAAAGGGAACATTATGTTATACAAATCCAGAATTATAGCACTGTTCATTAATTGAAAGAACAAATCTCTTTCGCCCGGTTTAGGTTTTGCCTATTATCATATTAATATTAACAAGAACAAACGCAATTTGATTCTGTTTCTATCAGCTGTTTGGGATACGAGCTACGAACTATTCCGTTGTAGATTATTCTTCGGAAGTCTTCTTCCATCGGTCTAGAGCCCAGCATCGCAGCTTTAGATGAAAAAATATCAGAACGTATTCTCCTTGTCTTTTTACAGATACGACAACGTCGAGATATTTGACGGACTTCACGATACGAACACTCTGATTGGTCGATATTGTGGCGGAAGTAACGTAAGTCGACGGTGCCTTTAGCACGTTCCCATCAAACTCCTCAGGGTGATCTCCCTTTATGGGATCGATGCAGTGAAACAAGGGGAAATTACTGTGAGATGTTTGGTCCTCCCTTATGAACGCGTTTTAAAGTAAATAGAGCAAAAGATCTCGAGAAATCATTGTGACAAAAGGAGATGTCGCTTTTTATTTCTTTTCATTTTAACATTCTTAACATTGAACAAATGACTTGTTGCAGAGCAGTCAGTGAAATGGTAAGAATAAAGGACATGTTATTAGAGGAAATATCTTAGTCTTTGATAGGTTTGATAAACACCGAGGAATGATTGAAGTATTGTTAAAGATGCCAAAAAACTCTTATTCGATTTATTTTGTGCAACGAAGGTTTCTTCAATTCGTAGCGAGTTGAAAGGTTCAACTCTTTATTTATCGATCCTCGTTCAACAAATATATGAGCATGTTGTTACTCGCCCCTTTTATTCAATTACGTTGGAAACAAGAGCTGTTTTTGAATTAAACTATAACTGATACAGATGTTATAAAACTGTTAATGTTTGAAATATAATTTTAGGTACCCCCGAACATATCGTCAACCGGCCAGTATTTACTGGTCCGATTCCGTACAGACGACACCATCAACTGGAAAGGCTTCGCCGCGGTCTACCTCGAGGGCGGTCGCGTGTTCGAGAACAAAAACAAACTCAACGCTGTACCACTCCCCTTCCAAACCTAGTGACATTGAGCTTCGTAGAAACGTTGACTCCAATTTTGGTCCGCGGTTTCAAAAGACTATGATTGGATTCGATCTAACAGCCGAAGTGTACCGACGGCTTTCTTTGATTCGTTCATTCGATCGACTCAGTTGTTTGGTGGCTGTGATCGGCATTGCGTTAGAAGACGGAGTTTTGCGAAGACTTTCTGTATTCCGTTCGGGTCCGCTCGGTTGTTTCCGGCGATTGTAGATAAAAGCCGAAAATATCCGATTCAATATAAACTCGAATATATCGTATTGCGTAACGGAGGATGTACATATTGTGTTATGAGACGTCAGTTATAGTGTGGTTATGCGTATTTATAAGTGTCCGTTTATATCTAATTATGAGATTGTGTTGATTAATCATGCGGTTGTGTGAATATTAGCTAAGAAGTTCACTGTTTTGTGAAAACCCACGTCAGACGACATCCGATTTTCGAAGAAATCAAATTAAAGAAATGTATCTAGTTTATAAACCCTTGTCTTGGTTCGATTGTGATGGAAACACTGCTATATTCGCTTGTTTTTGGTCCTCAAATAAACGCATTTATTAGCATGCACTTTTACCTTTTACCGTTTGGTACAGGATAGAGGCCTTAGCCTGTGAATTTCCTGGATCCATCAGTGCTAGGCTAGTACTCTGAGGTGACTTGCCAAAGGTCTTTCTTTTCATATAGGATTTAATAAAAGTTCAAAAGCGAAAGGAATAGTGGGTAACAGCTATGATGCATTGCATATCCTCTGTAGAATTTGGTGAAAACCACTATTAAGAAAAAAGACAAAGCGCATTACAGGTTATTTCTCCTTTTTCCATAATTGTTTCTTTTTTCAACTCTGCTGTCTGTGCGGACAAGTACATGTATATATGAGATAACCCTTTTCTCCAAAATACCACACTTTGACACATCTGCTGGAAAAAAAGACCTTATGAAAGTGGCAAAAGTACCAAAGTGGCAAAAGAAAAAAACCTGCTCCAATCAGCGCTTTATCGTTTCTTTATGGTACCTTATTAACAGTGCTAACAAATCACACATGTTAAGCCTTGATAGCCTATTTGTCTTCTGGTCTCGTTTTCAATTTGGACATATCCAAAATTCACAGAGAAGAAAATGAAATAACTTACCCTTAGAATGCTGGGTAATTTTCTAAAAATATAATTGTATCGTCCAAAACTTCAAATAATCTGCTTTTCTTTATTGTGGAAAGGTACTCAGAGTAGCAAACAGGTTTCGTCACAGGCTCGCCGCCAATTTACTTGGCGGCTGGCCTGGAGCTAACCTGTTTGCATAAGCATAAAGAATATTCCAGAAAGGGTTTGCCAATTAAAATAGAAAACGTAATGTGAACCGGAAGTAATTTGCCCGAAGTGAGCTTACAATCAAAATAGTGCATTGGCGGATAAGTATGGAGCGGTGCTGTAGATTTTAACATCACGATTGATATTGTAAAGAAAACGAGAGTTTGGTGAAAACAAGACTATATCCTTTTGATACATGAAGAACTAACTGTAGTTTTAGACCTTACCCACAGTATGGTGTTTATCTTTTTATATTTATGTATTTTTTTTCTTATCTCTCAGTGTATAACTATTAACGAATTGTGACATATGCGACGCGTGTAAAATAAGATATTGTAAAAAAAAATATAATGGATTGCCCTTTCTTGCCAAAAGTGGGCATAATATACTTGATTAAAACAAGATCTGTTTAATCATTCTCTGAATGTGTTTTTTTTATTATTATTTGTTTGTTTTTCTTTTGTTATGCTTTACACTCACGGTACTTTCCTTCAATTCTGACAATGTTCATTCACACATCTTGCATCAAGTAAAAGATAACAGTATCATCATACCCTGCATAAGTAATGACAGTAGTCATTTAGAAAACTCGCAGTTGCTTGTGTTCTATATGAATGAAGCCCGAGAATAAGTTCCTTTTCAGCACTGTTTAAGATTAGTTGTTTAACCCTTTCCCAAACAATAACGACACTTGCCCACTTTGTTGAAGACGAATTTAGAAAAAATTGTGGGAAAACGAGAAATTTCTCGTAACGATTTTATTTTCCAATTTCATTACATTTTGAAATGTCGTCTGCAAGCTCTTTCAATTTGGGAGAGTTGTTTGGGAAAGGGTTAAAACAACACTACCCAAGCGTATACATTAATGATAATACAAGGTAAGAATCTCTCTTTATTTAGACAACAAAAAAATATATGATGATATTGCTGTGTGACAATACACTATACTCGTCTTTGAAGATCAGCGATTGTCTAGTCCAGTTTTAACCCTTATAGTGCTGGAACCGACTTCATGCATACATGCAAACAGGTTAGATGTAGACCAACCGCCAAATAAATTGGCGGCTGGTCTGTGATCTAACCGTTTTGCTACTCTGGGTATCTTTCCTAACAACAGTTTAGTACATATTCAAAGTTTTGGAAAGCAGACGACACAAAAATATATTTTAAGAAAATTACTCAGCATGTTAAGGGTTAATACATTAGAGGAGTCATCTCCAGTACCAAACTTCGCGCAGGAATACCACCCTTTGTTACATTATGAGTACAATACCAGTGCCTTCATAGAAACCATGCGACGTCAGATACTGTCATGTGACACAAACAATATAGCGTAGACCCAAAAGAAATCGGTTCTTTATGATTGCATTCATGTTTTGAAAATGAATGATGAATCAAATCCATGCATTACTTTAACAATTCCGTCAGTAGTATCAGTCATGACTATGTAATTTGTTTTCAAAGTGTGCAATATAGAATCTACCTCGAGACGATCTTTTTATAACGAAAATACACTGTTGATGTCCGCTACTTTGAGAGCATGACCCTCAATCGTATCTACTCGGCAATCCCCGTAACAAGTCGGTAGATATACCTCGTAGGCAGTACATGAATACACCAGAAATCCTGGGGTAATTCGCCTTATTTCCGGCGGCTAACGCAAAATGCACACAGGCACTAAATATGTATCTAAATACACACAAATTGGTTATATATCACAATTGAATGTTTGTTTTTACCCTTTTCATTAAAGATGACCATATCAACACATCTTTGATTCATATTTTGTCAATCGTATCTACTCGGCAATCCCCGGCTTGTGCCGGGGATTTCCGAGTAGATACGATTGCAAACGGACATGCCCTTCGTTGCTGACCTACTTTCAAAAATGGCTCCCCATTGCCTCCGAGGTTATTTTAAGAAATGGCCGAGGTGTTCCGAATGCATGACCATATGATCTTTATTGCAGTATTTTATCGAATTAATCTTTCCTGGGTTGGCTGTAACGACACCTTCTTGCGAACTAACAAAAGAGAAAAACAGGTAACGAATTGGTTTGATAACGATTTTAGCAACATCTGTCAGCTTTTTTTTTTGACATATAAATATATTTTGCCATTACATGTACTTTTTTGAAATAATTGGGCCAAAGAAGTCCAATTTCTAAAAATGAAAAAATGGTGTATTCAGATTTCGATTCAAAATTAATAATGAAAAAAAAATGTAATCCTTCCAGATCTGGAGGATTTTTCTGTGATAGCAGAAAGTTCCTTACCAAATGAAAGGGAGATCACTGCGAAGAAGACTGTTCCAGTACAATATGTATAATGGCCGTCACGATGGGGTTTGAACTGATGCGTACTATTCTAATCCATTCAAATTTCAAACTGACCAAAATGTTATCTTCTGCTTCGCCATCATTATGCAGTAAAGGCAACATAAACCCTGCAAAATCATTCCTTTGACTTATCATATCTATGATATGAACAAGCTATTTTCGAGATTTCTTTAAATGCCATTTTCCAACAATGTCCTTTATGAACGGCGTCCTGTTTAATTTATCAGTGCAAAGCCAGACTAGCATGTGCCAACAGACTTAACAGTGAAATAATCGTACATTGATGGGAATGAGGAAACCAATAAAGTGCTGGAAAATAACAGTTTACAGTACTGATGTAGTACCCGGATCACAAAAGATAAAATGGCCGTCTTGATGATGCATCAATTATTGAAAATGATAAATAACAATCCATTCAAATATATTCAAGTGTAAGGGATGTACTAAAACGAAAAAGAACAGCAATATAAAAACGCGAATTGCTAAAAATGTTGCTAACGTGTTATGGTCAATGGTGTCAGTAGCATATCAAAATAGGACAAAACACACAATATCGTTGAAGGGACATTTTATTTATACACCTGCTCATGAATAAGCATATTCATTCAGTTAACAATATACATAACAAAGTCAAAACGTGTGAATAAAGTGTGATATTAGGCAGTCATGACCTCAAGATAATGTAAACCCTTTGCTTAAAACAGTAGACAGTTCAAAAGTACACCTTCGATGGTTTGTTCCCTGAACGTCGACTCGAACGTCATCACACGGTAGGTGTGATAAAAAAAAAGAGTCGACGTTCAGGAAACACACCCCTTCGATTATACAAAGATAGAACCATTGGTGTGAAATTCTACTAGAAAAATGATATTTTGAAAAGTGTTTTCATCTTCACATATCGCAGCAACATGATTCATCAAACTGTTAATTACTAAAGAAGCTGTTTTCAAGCTTTCGTGCAAGTTTGTCACTGTTGCAGAAAGCTTGTGCTTATGATAAAGTGAACTAAAAGAGCTTCCGGAACTTTTAATTTGAAGAGAAAGGTAAACTAATAAGATAACCTGACTTACTGTTGACTTTCTCAAGCAATAACTAAATAAGTAGGTGTGTATGAAACTGAGTTACATGCATCTAAAACAGATAAGACAAAACAAGAGAGAAGTGATACCATAACATAATATTCCCTAATCATTATACATCAACATAAACATATACCTTGTATATACATACAGAAGTTTTAATCAATTTTGGATGATGACAGAGAAATCAACACTTCCTCTTCAAATATTTACATATATACAAAAATAAATGAATTCATAAATATATTAAACCCTATATGTTCTTCTATTACCTCATACACACATGTGTTAATGCAAAAGATAAACAAACAAAAGAACAACTCAAGTTTTTATCACTAAAGAGTAATAAATACCTTCCAATTAAGTGAGGCAAGCATCCAATTAAACAAATACTCAAGTAAAAGGAGAACATACTTGTATGACATATGTATGGGGTGTCCTACTTACTTGGCTTGTGAAGAGACAAGCCAAAAATTAATTCTATGACAAAGTATAAGTGCCATTCAAAACAAAGGATGAGTTTTGAAACCAAAATAAAGCATATAAAGAACGTTTATACATGCCTTGATTAGACTTAAGTAGAGAGAGAAATGTCAAAATATTGGTTTAATGCAGGCCTTAATCTAGTTAAGCTCAACCCATTTTCCCCATTAAGAAATTTGAAACTCATCCAAATTGAAAGAAGAAGCATTCAACAAAAAGCAGGAAGAAAATTATTTTCTTTGCAAGCTTTGGTAGAAACCTTTGATATAAAATGCATATTGAGAGCAGATTAACCATTTGTCTATGGCTAATCAAGTCAAATCACCAATCAGATCTTAATATATAAGCTATGCATGTAAAGGCTTCAACACTGTTTCAACAATATTTCAGATATGTTGTTTTGACATTAACTGTATAAATGGAAATGAAGATCTGCCATTCTTTACAGCATATAATAAGGATTAAATCATCACAATTGATTGATCTCATATGAAAATACATATAGCATACCTAAATGTTTATCATTTGGAGTAACATAAACAGGATGCATGAAAGGGAGCCAATACAACCCAAAAAGATCTGTAATTATGTTTCAACCTGAATAGATCATAAAATCAATTTTCTTAACTTGACTGTCCCAGTTTACGTTTTAGAGTGTTCACTATAACATTATACCTACCACAAGGGACTTTATAAACGTCAAGATGGGACAAGAAATGAGGTTTGAGACAAGATATCTCTCCTTTTTGACAATGTCTTTATAAACTCTAAAAATGTTGCCATTTGCAACTGAATACTAACACCTCACATTGCTTCACATATATATCTGTTGTATAAATACTTAAGTATAGGGGCTATAATATTAAAGATGTGCATTGTTACATCATGTGAACATGCCTCAGGAGTTTATGAATTTATACATTTCATTCACACGATCTGATGACTACGAAAAGGTAAAAGTTACTTTTTTCATATGGCCACTAATTTACAGCTCATGAGATATAGATTAGTTACAGGGTAGCAGTACTTCAAGAAAATGTAAAAAAACAAAATATGAAAACTGCCCCAAATTCATTTCACTACAAAAGAAACCAACATTCAACTATTGAGACAAAAATAATTTGCACCCTTAAAGTTATTTCACTGCCTATAGCAATGTTTGAAGCCACATGTTACAAAAGACCTTAACATTAAGCAAAGCTTTATAAAGAAGGAATTTTGAGAAAATATTCATTGTACATGATACATGGAATGCATTAAACACACATAGAAAATATCAAATTAAGACTTTTAGCCTGAATTTAACTTGTATCTTTTAGGTGAGCTATACCTTAATCTACCTTAACAATAAGGGGTTATAATGCAGTATCACAATTTTCTTCAGTTATATAACTGCTTCCCTTGGATACACCGGTACTAGACTAAGTCTCTAAAGTGTTTTGCCACAGAACACAGTCATCAAACAAGCAGTGCTGGTAGGAATCGAACCCCGGATAATTGGGTTACAAGTCCATCACCCTAATCACTGGGCCACCCAAGACCCCATATATAAAGCCTACATTCTTCTTGAATAGCTGTGTAATCAGTTATCAAAATCAAGCCCAAGCTTTCATTGAGGGTTCAATGCAAGACTATAGTAAGTGCTTCATAAACATGAAGCACTTACTAAAGTCTTGCATTGAACCCTCATCATGTAGGCTTTCATTTGGATATAAATCCTTTACTTACCAGATGAAAGCAATATCACAGTGTCAAGTAGTATATTGGATGAAATTCCATTAGCCATTCATAATAATCTTAATTGATTTTGTATCGTGTTTAAATTTCACAATCCTCATCAAGATATGACACAAAGAATCATATTGAGGGCATGTGAATGGAAATAAAGTACATCTCTAAATCCTTTTCATGCTTTCCAAGGAACACCCTTGATATCATCTTAAGGGAGTACCTGCTATTCAAATTCTTTCTAATAAAGCAAAAAATGCTTATTTTGGGGAATTTTAATGAATTGTAAGAAAAATATTAAAAATTCTTGATTCTTTATCATCTTAAAAGATTGTTGAATCAAGAAATGAACTTATCTTATTAATTGTCTGCAGCATTCATTTAAAAAATCCTATGATTTTTGATGAATAGAAAGAGACATACTATGTGTACAGGGGTACAGTTATTAAATCACACATTCACAAAAACCAATTAAATCACACACCTCGAAAATGGACCCTCAAATATAACACAGAGATTCAGACCAATGCACCAGGGATGATCTTAATATGGGAGACAAAATAAGAAATAATTAATGAAGCTTTGAAATAGCACAATAACTCCATTACCGACTATAGACTCTAATAGATGGTCCTATCAAAATTCATCACAGGGTTTTAATTAAGAACCGATTGCAGATGAAACTATTGGTTAGAACTCCTTGTAAGTTGGTAACTACATGCCCAGTCATAAAGACTAATAAAAGGGGGTTGTCTGGCTGAATCCAGGATCTTAACCTGGGTCTGTAACTTCAAATCTTAATGAAAACACTGCACCAGAGAAAAGCATTGAAAAATTAAGAACAAGAATCCATCTAGTTTGACATGTATGAATATATTTTACACAATGATAAATTTTTCAAAGAGCAACCTCTTTTTGTGATATTTCCAAAAACCATAACAAGCATTAAAGTGGTAGGATACAAAGGTCAATGGAGTTATTCCTTTATTGAGAATTGAAATCTTGTTAAATGTAGGACAATTTTCATCAGATGAAAAAATTGACTAATGAACATTGTCCTCCAGTGATGAAATGGAAAGTCAAATCTTTGTTAATGCAAACTGCATGACTATTGATAGCACTAATAGTGCGTCCATCTGTCAACAAATCATAACCTATCTTTTATGTTAAACAACACATTGATGGTAACATCTTTAAACTTATCACAATTCATGAAAAATTCTACATTCTTGGAAATCTGCCTCTAAAAGGTATATTACATGTGTTATTTCTATTCTCGAATGGTCTATTGCAGATTTGTTGGTCAAAGTACCAGGTTTTACCATCCTAGAACACAAATGATCTGATGAAATATTGTTTTTCTAACAATGTTTTATCTACCCCCATCTAAATCCAACAGCATCTATTTAGGTACCATAACCCTTTACCAAACAACAAATTTTCGACTGTGCCTAATTGAAAGACTTTGCAGACAACATTCAAAATGTGATGAAATTGAAAAAATTATCTTCAGATAGGGAAGAAAACATTGTGGGAAAATGAGAAATATTGCTCTTTAAGAGCAATTTCTCCTTTTCCCATAATGTTTTCCAGAGTCGTCTGCAACAGACTGGTCAAATGTTGTTATTGTTTGGTAATGGGATGACCATTTTGACATAGTACCACTTAGTTCTTCACCATCTGTCTTGGACACCACTATTATCACAATGCTGAACTAGTCTATCTTCACCGTGGAATAAATCTTTCTGACAAACACACTTGTTCCTTGATATCCAAACGTACCTGTAAGACAAAATAAAATAATTCATTTTCAAATTCTATCTACAGTTCATGATTAATTCCCCCCCATGAAAACAAGTACCTAAAGAGGATTTTTTTTAAAAGTCAAATCCAAAGGTAGTACTTTCAACAGTTTTACTGGGAAATTGCAGCTGTTTAAATTGACAAAGACAAGCTGTCCATCAAAATTGAATCACAATTTCTCATATTCCTCAATATTATGTGTAACTAAATGTTTATCAAATAGAAAGACTTAAACTGTTTGTATATATGTTCTTTACTTATCTAAAGACAAATCAAAAACTTTCAAATGAATTGCAGTACACATGAAAGATTGCAAATCCAAATCACAATGAGATAAGGATCGTCATTGGAAAAAAAAAAAATTGTATGGGTTTTACATCACATCAACATTATTTCAGTTATGTAGCAATGCCCGACTCTTAATGATGGAGGAAGACCCCATACTCAACTGCCCATAGGGGCTGGTCAAGGTGGGTTGAACCATCGGCATTCCGTAAGTCAGTCAGGAGACTGCCTCTCATGAAAATCCATATCCCTCTCAGGATTTGAACCAACACAGAGAGGGACCATGTGATTTCAAGTTCTGTACTCTAACCACTAGGCAACGGAGGCTGAATTAGATAAGAACTCTATGTTATTTTCAACAGTTATAGTTTTATCAGCTTCAAATGTATCTTCACCTCTTTCATACATACATGATCATAAAATATGAATAAAACTTACCACACATAAGTCCAAGCGCTAAACTAAACAGGAACATGTAGCCAAAGTAAAATACCGTCTGGAAGAAGCCATACATTCTGGAAATAAAAAATTGACATCTGCATACAGACATGAATAAGAATTTGCACTCAAATATCAATATAAGTAAACATGTATAAATTTAAATGTAAACACAAGAAACATAAAATCAAAATTTTTTGTCAATATTTTCAATTAGCTGGTCATAGGGTTTTGCTTAACCTTTTACCAAACTCCAAATTTTTAATTGTCCCAAATTGAAAGAGTTTGCAGACGGCTTTTCAAAATGTAATGAAATTGAAAAAAAAATCTTCTGGTAGGGCATAAAACATTGTTGGAACAGGAGAAATTGCTTGTTAAGCACAGACTGGTCAAATGACATTATTGTTTGGTAATGGATTAAGCATCTCCATCAATAGTCCTTTTTTCTCCAATATCCAGTATAATGTATGTAACTAAGTGTTAAAATGATAAATTTCATGCAGAGATCAAATAAGCTCTGCAGTTGTGTTTAACCCTTTCCAAAACAAATTTTCGACTGTCCCAAATTGAAAGAGTTTGCAGACGACATTTCAAAATGTGATTAAATTTAAAAATAATCTTTTTGATAGGCCAGAAAACATTGTGGGAAGAGAAAATATTTGCTTGTCACATGCAATTACTCCTTTTCCCTCAATGTTTTCTAAAGTCGTCTGCAACAAAGTGGTTAAATGTCATTATTGTTTGGGAAAGGGTTGAAAAATAAATAGATAAAAGGATTTCATTTTGAAGGGAGTCACAAGGTAATTACTTTTGTTAGTAAGAAAAAAATAATCATATAAATTGATTAATGTGGACCTTTAGTTGAACCAAAAAAGGTTTGGTCCTATTTCTCTGAACCATGATTTGATTATCAAAAGTTTGGTTTAACTATTAGTTTGTATGGGGGTTAACACCGTGTCAACACTATTTCAGTTATTTTACAGCTTTGCTGGATTCCATCAGAACTAGACTAAAGCTCTGTAGTGTCTCGCCAAAGGACGATCCCTTGCAAAAATCCCAGTGCGCTGTTGAGGGCCAAACCCAGTACCCCAATGTAACAAGTTCTAAACCTATACCACTAGGCTACACAGGACCCATTCAAAGTTTTGTATTAAGTAAAAAGGTTATATAGTCTTCAACTTACTTTGTTTTAAAGAAGAAATAGTAGAAGGAATAGAGATAAACATAACCAGCTGTGGACCCTGCTGCAAGGAAACTCGTCCACTGCCTGAAATTATAGGAAATGTATTCTTTATGTGAACTAAAATAATATATTCCTAACATGAACTAAAATAATGTATTCTTTACGTGAACTAAAATAATGTATATTTTACATGAACTAAAATAATGTATCCTTTAAGTGAACTAAAATAATTATTCTTTACATGAACTAAAATAGTGTATTCTTTACATGAACTAATATAATGTATTCTTTACATGAACTAAAAATTGATTTGGCCTCATTTGTCAAATTTATTGCTTTTTCACCAGCATTGAAGGCATACCGTGCTGATGGAAGCAATTTTTTCCTTTTCCCACAAGGTTTTCTGCTCTTTCTAATGAATATTTTCAATTTCATCACATTTGAAATGTCGTCTGCAAACTCTTTTAATTTGGGAAAGTCCAAAATTTGTTTTTTGTGAAAGGGTTAACAGTTTCACAATGACGAATATCACTCAGAAAACTCCTGGTGGAGATCTTAGAATGAGTTTGATCTTGTTTAAAGATACCCCGGCAACTGCATATTTCTTCACCAACTGTATTGGAATGATCCATTGACTCGAATGTGTTAGATAGTTTCTAATCTGTTTGTATGTAGTTCATCGCCATATCAACAATTTTTCAGTTATGTAACAACTTTCCTGGATCAACCAGTACTAGGATAGGGCTCTGAAGTGATTTGCTTAAGGTCACTCCCACGAAACCAGAGGTGTAGGTGGGGCTTGAACCTGGGATCCCCGAGTTCTAAGTCAGCCACCTTAACCAGTGGACCACACAGGACCCTAGGAGTATAATCTAAATAGTCTTATAACCATGTAAGGAAGCCATTACAATCACCAAAGACTTCTAAAGCTAACTTACCAGCGATAGTCCTCCGCATTTAAGAGGAAGTATGTGCACACGATGGTCACACATACAGTCACCACCATTAATATGAGAAACACTAGCAGCATGAACCCATACACATAGTAGATCTTGTACGCCCAAAATGACGTGAAAATGAAATACCTACAATAGACCAAGAAAAAGAGTTTATAACAGGGTGTTATACATGCAACTGGAATACTTTTATAAAATAGTTCAAAAGTATTGATTTGTTAATAACTCTATCTTTCAATTCTCTAGCTAAGAAATCTTGAAATTGCTTTTTTACTGAGCCTCCTCTATAAATGTTCCATACAAGGCCTTATCATAAGAATATTTAGTGCAGCAGTATTAATAATTAGAATGTCATATATCATATGGTAAAAACATAAGTTGTAAGAACTTGCTTTACAGTCAATGTAAACTAAATAACCTAAAGCTATCTTATGATAATCAATATCAAATACCTCACAAAACAATGTTTTCAATTTCAACAACTAAACAATTTATTGAAAATCTAGTTGATTGAGTAGGGTACCCTTCATAGGAAAACAATTTAAAATTAACTTACATTTCAATGAAAATGGATCCAAATGGCAACACACCACCTAACACGACAATCACACTTGGCTCCATGAACCTGTGAAAGACGAGGTTTTCAAAATACAAAAACAAATTGTAAGATTAAAAAATGTTCCCTATTCACTCTTTCATAGATACTTCGGTGAAACCCATTTAAAAAATATTGCCCATTTTGTTTTAAACTCTTTTCCAAGAGCAAATATATAAAGACACATGAATTTGGCAAATATGAAGTATTAAAGTAGATTTTTTTTTATATTTAGTACAAACCAATACGATAAAATGAGAAATACATTTGTTTCAATAGTTAATCAGTAATTCTGTTGCAGATGCCTTTAAGAGTGTTATTATGAATAAAGCAAGAGCTGTTAACCTAGTCCCGTTTTGCAGATTTCAAACATAGAATATATTTTTTCACTTCCTTTAACTTGAGATAATCAATAAGAGATTTTACCACTTCTTCTCTGGGATGGGTCGAGGTACTGCATTTATTCTGCAGGGGTAGTTGGGCTGACCAGAGATATTCCGTCCCAACACTGTGCCCACTAGGTTAAGTGGCAATATCACAAATATACATATACATGTTACAGCAACCTGTGAAATACACAAAAACGAACTTTGACTTTAGATTAAAGACAGAAAATGCGATGAGGATCATTCTTTTTGGTAACAAATCAGTTTGTGGTCAATGGGCCACATAACACTTCAAGATGAAATATTGGTAATAAGCTACTTTATGGCACAAAGATGAGGTATCCTTTTTGTTTATAGTGTATATGGGTTTTACATCACATCAACATTATTTCAGTTATGTAGCGATGCCCGACTATTAATGATGGAGGAAGACCCCATACTCAACTGCCCATAAGGGCATGTCAAGGTGGGTAGAACCATCGGCATTCCGTAAGTCAGTCGGAAGACTGCCTCTCATGAGAGGTATCCTTTAATTCACCCATTAGATATATATCTAGGCAGTAACTAAAATAAAAGGTGTGTCTACTTTTTAATCAACAACTTTACATTATCTCTAATCACAGACTAAAAACCATTTATGCCAAATACTGTCTGCATAACCCAAATTCAATACTCAATGACTAAAATTGACAAATGTACAATAGAATACATAAGATTACAAGTTGGGACAGAAGGAATAATTGGTCATGGATAAACTGTTCCAGTTGTCCTTTCATTTCATGACTTTGATCCGCTATTGCTTTCTTGACTTTTGGACCCATCATAAATTCCACATAGGGGAAATGGCTAATGTTAAAAGAAAAGAAAAGCGTTCTCACCATGGTGCCGAATGGAATGGCCCTGGAAGCATGGTAATAAATGGCAATAAAATTAATGAAGAATGCCGTCCCACACACTAATGTTGGCAAAAAGAAGGCACTCAATAACATCTGCTTGATCCATACTTTACCTGAAAGTACAGAAAGAAGGCATTTATGGAAGTTGTATTGTATTTCTTCATTGATTATTTCATGGTATATTTACATAGGTTAAATGCCGCTAGGTAATTTAACAGTTATAACCTGTGTATGCTTTATAAATAATTGATCTATAAACTATGTTTAAGTGCTCCTGAAGCTGACGAATTAAACAATTGTGACACTTGGAAACTCTTTATAAAGAACAATGTCTTCATTTTTTCAATAGTTTCGTTTTTGGCAAATACTTTAATTTGTCATCTTTAAATATTTTTGTTTTCTCTTTCCACCAAATTCGATAAGCAACAAAAAACATTTGTGGGGAGAAAATATTCAAATATTAATTCAATTCATAAGCATTATACTTAATTAGGCAATGAGATAAATTTGCCATCGACCACACATAAAGAGCAGGGAAAGGCCAATTAAGAAAATATGATAAGTGAAAATGCCTCCATAATATAACTTCCTATAAATCTTTGAAACAAATTGCAGACAAAGCTAAATCGACCAATTAGTTTTAATAGTTCACTGACCTCCCATCCTAGCATACAGACTTCCACCAAAGAACCCATTTACAGGTGATGATGCAGCATATACAAATATAGCTGTGCTGAGAAGGGAACCTCGTCTGAAAAGAAAGATAGTAAAAGATACATAGTCATACAACACAAGTTTTGTTGAAGACTTCTTGTTTCATATACTCAGCTTTAGATGCAAACAAAAGTAAGAGATAATTAGAATATTCTTCTTTGGTCAATATGGTTTGAGGGTTCAATGCTCATAAATGAATAACAAAATGTCTTAAGAATGTGTACCAATTGACAGTTTGTTTCTAAGTTGTCAAGGAGAGATCAAATACAAATTTACTATCAGCTGAGCCTTCCAATCTGATATGATCACATAATCAGGTCAAAGTAAGATGTGAAACTTGCTACTTTATTTCTCTTCTGAACTGTACATTGTGTGTGTTCAATAGATCCTCTCATGGACACATCTTCACATAATAAAGGCAACTCAAATACCCCTTTTTACATACAGCATGTCAGTCACAGATTTTGACACATAATCTTTAAGGGATTATGCATTGGAATTTTGCATCCTTTTCATCAGTATTTCAATCATACTACTTAATCAGTACACCTTTTATTACTCCTTGTATATCCTGAAGAGCATAGTACCAATTTTTACACATGAAGTTTGATGCTGTGTCAACATATTTTCAGTTATTTTACGGTTTTCCTGGATTTCACCATTAGAAAGCAGAGCTCTGCAGTGCCTTGCTCAAGGACATTCCCATGAAAGAACAGCCCTCATTTACTTTTTAATCCTCTGAATGCTTTTCCTCACAAATACAAATGGTACAGAGTGAGAGAGTAAAATCCACGGAACAGAAACATTATCACAGGGCCTAGTTTCCTTAAATTGGGAGAAGGCCATGCCTGTTGATTTTGGAAGTTTTATCAATGAAATTACTGAATTGGGAAACCCAAAAGCTGATGTAACTTTAATTTTATGGAAAACTGCATGATTTTGAAGAAATTTCTAATTGGGAAGGTGTCTTTTATGGGCCCCTGTTATATAACACGAAAAAGCCCTGTATCAAACATTAGAGAGAATGTTTGGAATGGGATGACGGATATGAAACACTTACTCAGTGTAGAGTTCTCCCACAATTGTAAACATGATCACAAACAAGGACACTGTGGCAATGTGGTATCCCGTCCCAATCAGAGCAGAAAATAACATGGGGCTTGAGGCCGGGCGAAACACGTCTCCATGAACTTGTTTCCAGCCATATTCATCACCCAGATCTTTTTCCTAGAACGAAAATATAATCAAATAAAACTTCAAAATAAAAGGATAACGACAGATGAAAATAGCAAAAAAAAGTGTATTGTCAAAAGATGAATAGATACAAAATGTTTCTGGTCATTTTTATTTCATTGTTGCCTCAGTATTTCCTTTTTCACAAGAAAAATATAGAATATCCTTACATTTGCCTTCTCTTTTAGTTAATAATTCATTTCTTTTACATTTCTTTTCCACTTCTTTTCCTACAACCTTATTTGGAAACATGAGTTATGAAAAAAGAAATAAAATCTCCATTCTTGAAAATACATCTTTAAAGAACGAATCAATCAAAGAACATAATAATCAGATCCACAAAGAAGAGATTTTCCAATAACTGATTCCTACATTTCTAATTCTTCACTCTACAATAACAGGTTATTCAAAACCTCTTGAGCAATATATTGAATCTATACTGAGTATCCACAAAAAATTGATGTTTGCTTATTAAAGGAAAAATGTGCATTGATTTGTTGCCTTATCAGGAATGCTGTACTTACCATATCGTCCATTTCATCTTCTTTGCTGTATCTTGCATAATCCTTTCTCAGTGTCCTCATCAAAATCATGGACACCAAACCCACAAGGAATATGACCATCATGAAAGAATTGAAGATGCTGAACCAGTGAATCTAAAATACAATAAACAAGGAGTGTTATAATCTTCCTCACTTTCAAAAGTCAGTTGTTAACCCTTTCCCAAACACCAAATTTTCAACTGTCCCTAATTGAAAGTTTGCAGACGGCAGGTCAAAATGTGATAAAATTGGAAAATAATCTTCTGATAGGGCAGAAAACATTGTGGGAAAAGGAGAAATTGATCGTCACGAGCAATTTCTCCTTTTCCCACAATGTTTTCTAAGGTCATCTGCAACAAAGCAATCAAATGTTGTTATTGCTTGGGAAAGGGTTAAGTGCTATACTGCATTTAGTGTATCACATGTGAAGCACTTACTATAGCATGTCATACATTGATTGTTTACATAGGGGTTAAATGGTGTGTCAACAATTTTTCAGTTATGTTACAGCTTCCCTGAATTAACCAGAATTAGGCTATGGCTCTGAAGTAACTTGCCAAAGGTCACTCCCACAAAACCAGAGGTGTATTACTGTAAATGGTGTTTGACCAGGGACTCCTGAGCTCTAAGTTTGCCACCTTAACCACTGGACCACTCAGGACCTGCATAAACTTTCTTTGAATGAAGAAAAAAAAAGACAATCACTTAAAAGTAAACTATCAAAGTTTTGTTTTGAGAAATTTAGTCAGATATTTAAACTAGGCATCAAATATCTTCAGATCAAAGCTTTGTCTTTGAGAATTAAGATACCATTCTTTAAGATATAATGGCCCACTTCCAACCAAAATAACAATCAATAGTGATTTTTCATTCCAAAGAAGATGCCATTAAAGAAATCATTATCTTTTGGGGCAAATTTATTCCTTTTTTTTTTCATTTGCGAACAAGCATTGTTAACAGCATCTGTAAAATTGCAAAGGTGAAGACCACCTTACAACAGAGAAAATTTTAGTGAAGAAAGATACTGAAATCTCAAATCATTACACCAAAATGAAATCTTTCAACATGTCTATACGCTTGGTCCAGCTATCACCATCAACAACCTGTTATAACTTACCCTGTGTTGGAAAAAGTTTGGATCCAAATATTTGTCAAATCTGTCTTCAAATTTGATGTTTGATTTGTGCCATTTGACCTGAAATATGAAAATACTATATAGCCCTGGTAATAGGGGAGAAATAGAGCCTATTAAAGGCAGTGCTTCCAGAATCACCTAGTAAATCATGACGAGTCTAATGCGTCTATAAAAGCTTGCATGAAAGCAATGTTCCCATTTCTAACATGGAGTAAATCAGCTTTCAAAAAATATGCCAAACATACAATTGACAAATACAATTATATTGCAGTGATATTTTTCCATATATGTTTTGCTACCGTAAAATGGACCTATTCCTTCTCAAATTAACTGACCATTTTTCCTAATTTTCCAGTAGCTTATGACTGTTATTTCTGAAAAATTCCCAATTTACGAGATAAACGATGTGATTTTTCCCTATTTGTCGAGTACCAGACAAATTTCCAGAATTAAAAAAAAATATCGCTGTATTGGTCAAGATAGTTAACAATACGAATAAGAAAAGATCTGAAATCAAAATTAAAAAGTAATCAAATAGCAAAAAGATAAATTCATCTTTATGTTCTTCTTAGTTTTTTGCAAATTTTCATTCTTTAATCCTTTAACCATATTCAGTATGGGAACATATATCAGTTACTTTAAAACTAATTACAAAAAGAAAGGATAAATGAATCAAGTATACAATACCTCATATGAAAAGGGAATCTGGGCTCCTTTTTCCACCTTCACTTTAGTGTCGCTTGTCAAATTAACATCCACAATATGTTTCCCGTTGTAACCAATGTCAAATTTCTTATGTGTCCAAATAAAGTACTCTTTTCCTTCTTCCCCAATTTCCCCTACAATACCTGTAAATAAGTTAAAAATACAATCAAATAAAGATATAAAATCAAAACAATCATATATGTACAAAATATCTGAAGCAAAAATAAAATGAAAACTTTTAATTTTGCAGAACCAACTCTTTTAAAATGTTTTATTCATTTCCTAAACAACAATAAATAAACATCAAATGAACATGGTTTCAACAACTACATGTAGTCAACATTTTCAATTTGCCTCAGGAGGTGAAAAAAGAATACATTGATTGTTAATAATGTTTGTTACATATATTAAACGCTCTCCATTTTTCTTCCTTGATACAAAATTACAAAACCAGCACTCACATCTAATATGGTTAAACGCAATGTTGCAAATGGAATTACACTTCTCATGAGATCTGAATAGAACAAACATATGTCTGTAAGCATATAAGCTACCAAAGCTTTCATATTTTCTTTATGTTTGTGTTATTGAAGTCATGTATACATGCAGATGCAAGATACTTACCCCATATCGGGAGATCATCAATGTACATTTGATACCAGTAATGGTTGTAGACGGCATACACAAATGCCTGATACTTCTCCTCTGTCAAATCAACTGTGCAGTACTTTACTGAAGTCTGATCACCTGAAAAAAACAAAGATCATCGTACAAACTCCTCATCATTTTAAATTCTATTCATCACAATCAACATTCCACATTTTAATTTGCTTTGTTGATGGCCAATGCACTTTTTGGAAAACCAATTTAAGGTAAGACCTTGGTAATAAAGAAAGGTCAGAATAATAGAATTCAAGATTTAACAGAACAAATGCTGTTTTAAAGTCAAGTTTCATATTATTAGAATCTTTCCTGGATTGGAATTTTGATCTGCCAATTTCATTCATGAAATTTTAGCTTCAATGTGAAAATTGAAAATTAAAGGGAGGTAATTAACATGAAATAAAGAACAAAATTGTTGATATTCATTTTATAAATATAAATTCAAAATCAGAAGAATTTTGAAAATTGGCTCAGTGAATGCCTTTGAAATGATAAATGTTTTTTGGATTTCTTTTCAACTTATTCTTTAACCAAAGCAATTGTAAGTTTTCCATTACCCAGACCTACCTTTATGATAGATTGTGTTTTTTTCTGGAAGTCATATGAACTACACAATCTCTTAGTATTTTACACACTTTTGTTTGTTAGTATTCACAGCACTTTTTTGTGTATTTTAATGACATCATTGTTTCCTCCAATTCAAGTATACTTTCTTGTCAGGTAATTAAGTAGCAGCAAGAAGTGTAAAAACTAACAATCAATCTCAAAACCTTTTAATGGATGTCCATATCTCTCACCAATAATCATTTTTCAAGTATGATTATGGTTTATCTTTGCCTACTGACGCTTTCAATCAGCTTTCATACTTAGTTATAAACAAATGGATAAATCTGCAAGCTCAATCAAATAATTATGATTTTTGTGTGGAGTTTTACAAATTTTTCCACAGTATTTCAGTCATTGTGCTGGATCATGTCAGATGAGCATTAGTTTACTTACTTTTATAGTCTATATCCAAACCACTGAACTCTAGTTCTGTGCCTTGCAAGGCTTCACCAAGGGTTTCATGATAATGGCCAATGTTTTCCTTTGGTCCGGCACAGAATGGAAGAGAGAAGTAGGAGTAAGTCTCCTGTCTATTGTGATACGGTCCAACAGTATTCATCCACAACACTACCTCCTCTGCATCTTCATACTAAAATATAAAAGATGCACACATATGTTTACAGGGCTTTTACTGTTTCCCATTATGAACATAATAAATAAGTGCTACAACAAATAAGAAAAGTTCAACATATCAAGTCTTCAACTCGGTACTAATGTTTTACAGTTTGGGACCCATATATTCAATGTCAGACTCACTACCAACTGAGCTATTGGGGGGACGGCCTTATTGCTATCAAGGCTTAATTAACAATCCATCCAAATAAAGAAGTAGGATTTATATTGCAAGTGTACTAAACGTGCAAATGCATACTTCACTGGACTAACATAGAGATCTGATGATTGCGAACATGTACAAGAGCTTGTGATTTATTTATTCTAAATTCTAACACTGTCCTTTATACAACACGGAGACTTTGACTGCTCAAAACTTAATTTCTAATTTACGATATTTTGATATGAACGATGTTTAGGCCGCGACCCACAATATTTTGCTATGGGTTAACACTTTTTTCCTACTTAATGGACTGTTGCAGTTTGTTGGCTCCTCATTGCTCAGTTCTTACTTGAAGAGAGTCAACTACATAAAGCATGCGAAAAGTTTCTTTCCACATTATGCTTGCTTATATGGACATACTTGTCAGTGAAAAAGAACTGTTTATTTGTCACATCAGACCAAAATAGTCATTGAATGAAGGATACAACTATGTGAAACAACTTTAGCAACATCTATAGGTGTATGTTTAAGACATAAATGTGTATGCTTGTCTAAGTTGTCCTAGGAGAAACGGTGTCCGAATCAGCTTGACTGCTGGTGAGGAACTGTCAAACAAATAATCACTGGTTTGGGCAATTTCAATGTATTCTGCACCAAATCAAACATTAATTTCCGAGGAAATAACGTGAGGATTAGGCTTTTGAAGGTATTAGTTTTTGAAGCATGAAATGTTAGCAAACTATTTCCCTGCAAAGTCTAAACCGGCGAATTAAATCGTCTACCCCTCCCACTCAAATTTGGAATCAGATTAAGCTTAAAACAAATGCATTTCAAGTAAAAATGCTTTCAATTGAAAAGAACTCAATAGTCAGTTATGCATTGGCAATCTATATCTGTATATTATGGGTCATATATTAGTATTACGTTTGTGCAAGAAATGAGCTGTCATTTTGTTTTGACATTTGTTGACGTTGCTAAACATAATAAGGGTACTTACAATATGATTGTGTTCATCGCACCAGACGATTCCAGCTATCATAACCAATAACAGATGCAATTTTAAAGAAATTATCTTCATTTTGATTAGTTTAATTGTATTGTCCAACGACGAAAGAAGTCGATGATAGTGGATTCTTTAGTGTTTACTAAACTGTAAACATTAAAAGATGGCTTCCATTAGCCACGTCAGAGTGATGAAGGGAAGTAACTCTTAAATGTACTATCTCCCTTGCCCCCTTGGTTCGATTGAAGAGTCTTATCTGGTTTTGGCAGTTCGTGGTCCAATTTTACGAAACACATGCTTCGATTTCTATTATGTGAAAGTGCTAAAGCATTAGCAGACGGATATTAATGAAGTTTTGACCCATTACCAAACAATAACGATATTTAACCACATTGTTGCAGAAAAATACTGTGGGAAAAGGAGAAATTGCTCGTTAAGGCAAAGACCTAATAAACATGTTTATTAGGTCTTTGGTTAAGGGGACTGTTTGTCATAATTCGAATTGTTTTAGGACTTTTCTGATTAAAGATGGATATAATGTGACTAATGTCTAGACACCGGAACCAGACAAAATCTTCTATAATGTCCAAAACATATTATGTACAACATTTTTTATATGGCTCATAGTATATATTTTCGGACATTATCCCATTTCCAAACATTAAGCAAACAATGACGATATTTAACACCATTGTTGCAAACGACTCTGGAAAACATTGTGAGAAAAGGATAAACTGATCGTAACGAGCAATTTTTCCTTTTCCCACAATGTTTTCTGCCCTATCAGAAGATTGTTTTCCAATTTCATCGCATTTTGAAATGTCGTCTGCAATCTCTTTCAATTTGGAACAGTCGAAAATTTGGCTTTTGGTACAGGGTTAAAGAAAAAAGTGTCTAGTTTCTGTGTGTCTAGACTAGAAGACATCTTTAATATGTTTCCCAGGGTTGCTGGTGGTGATTGGGGGTAAGGTGGACAGAATGATGTAGGGAGGAAAAAAGAGTTCGCCTTTCGTTAGTAGAAATTGGGCCAACAACATATTTTCAACACTATTTCTATCATATCACTGAGGTCAATAGGCATAATCCCAGTCCTTACCCACAGGCATAATCCCAGTCCTTACCCACAAGCATAACAAAGTGTTCCTTTCAAGACATTGACTGCTCTTCCACACAAGCATAACAAAGTGTTCCTTCCAAGACATTGGCTGCTCTTCCACACAAGCATAACAAAGTGTTCCTTCCAAGACATTGGCTGCTCTTCCACACAAGCATAACAAAGTGTTCCTTCCAAGACATTGGCTGCTCTTCCACACAAGCATAACAAAGTGTTCCTTCCAAGACATTGACTGCTCTTCCACACAAGCATAACAAAGTGTTCCTTCCAAGACATTGGCTGCTCTTCCACACAAGCATATTTGATTTTTGGAGAGAGACATATGAATCATGTCACAATTACTTCATTTAACCTCGTAAAGTATATCCGCAAAGCCGGGTTTCGGAAGAAGGACCCCTCAATTATATGTAGGACACACCTCCGAATGAACTCGTGCGTCTCAGCAAGAGGAATTGCATTGACATCTAATTTACAAGAAACAAATAAAATAAGACTTTATCTGATATACCATTGATATGTGTACGTTGACCCTCACATGTACTCATAGACTTAATACCTCCCAAGTGTGATTCTGAGGTAATTGCTTAGACTAGTCGTAATATAATGTAACAATGGAAATAATGATAACTAATGTGAGTCCGTAGTATAACATTTGTTCAAAACTATCAACTTTTGGTGCCCGGGTGAGAGCCGATGGTATCATTTCTTGGAAAGTGTGATATATTTTCCTCCCCTCGAGCTATCGTAAAAAATAACCAAGAGAGACGTATATAGTCATAAACATTTCCGGGTTGACACACATTAATGAATATTGTTTTACCATACATAAACAACGTTTTCATATCTGACCTATTTTCAACGTGCCTGAAGCAAACAGTGCGAGAAAACATTGTGACAAAAGAAGAAATTGCTAGCAACGAGCAATTTCTCCTTTTGTTAAAATGTTTTCTACCAAATTATTTAATACTACAAAGGGCATGTATGTTATCATGTTTCACAATTGCCGTCTGCTGAAACCTTCAAATTTAGAGCATCGATACAAAACTTTGCTCTTGCTCTACTTTTGACCAAACACGACATATGTGCTGATGAAAAAGCTGCATTAGATACGACAAAGTCCTTACACTGCATACAACTAACTTTATTGAGAAAAGAAATGAATAACAATTTAGTTTAGATTTATTTCTTTTACATCGGTTAATGAACAAGATCTTATACATAAGAATAATCACTCTAGATTCTTCTTCCTGCATAAACAATATGTACTCGCGTCAATTGCAGATTAATGAAAGGCCACAAGGAGAATGTTGCTACGCACGGGATTCAGACCCACGACGGACATTTTCTCCATTTTGGGGGAAGACACAGGTTTCACCAATTTCATTTATATTGTGCAGCGTTCCCTATTACCAAGAGGCCTCCGTGATTAAGTAAGTAGTGTGAAATCTCAAGGTCCATCTCTGCGTAGGTTCAAAGCACGACGGTGATCGATTCGGATTCAAATGAGAGATAGTCTCTCGGCTGAGCTACGGAATGCTGTCTGTTCTACCGACTTGATGAACCAACCTAAATATATAAAGAGACACATATAACATCTATGTCTCTGGGTCAGTTAAGCTTGGGGTATCCATTCCACCATTGTTTATGAACCGAGCCTCGCAATATAAAGGAAGATATGTTGTCTCGGTGCACATTTTTTCAAACCATCATTATGGAAAAACATGTAATGTCATTCTGGACTTAAACATAAGGGTGCCACAAGAAGCCGCTTAATTATTATTTTTTTGGACTGGATGCTTTAGCATCCTTATTCATAGGACCCATAGATAGCGTATATCGAGATCTACTGATTACCAATAAAACCTTGCCAGAACACCCATTTACTCATTTGCTCATCCGCATGAAAATCAGTTTTTGGCGGGCTAATACAGACCCAATGAAGAGGAAACGACACGCACATAAATAACGGTTGCAGAAAATGTCGACGAACATGTATGACGTTGTACAAATGTGCTATAAAAGCATCGATTAAATGATTTCAAAAATATTACATTCCATCCACTTTTAAGAAGGTATATACCATAGGCGTAGGAGCGTTTTCAACAATGGGGGCAATGTTCCTAAACTTTCTCATGACTAATCATGCGTCTAAAAATTCTAAAAATTCAATATCATTGAATGAATTAAAAGAAATCGTATGAAATTGTGTATCTTAGTTAAGACAAAATAACCAAAAGAAAACGAAAATTGGATAGGCCAAGACTCGATGTCACGCGGAAAGCATATTGTACTGGTACTAACTAATAGTGACAGCCACCATGCTGTCACAGCCACGACTTCGTCTACAATTCCGAACAAAATATAACTTTATATTTAAATACAATATAGAGTCTGACTGCTTAGAGTAGGTTTTGCATCACGGTTTTCGTTAGTCGAAACTACTTTCCGTGAGCTGAGATTTCATTGTATGAACCAGATGTATTCAGATTGCCATTTGCGATGATGATGTCAAAATGTTTTGGTTATTGTTCGTAACAAAAGGCGAATTGGTTTTAAATAAAGCACAAAATACATTTTATATTAATTTTGCTGTTAAATTCCATTTCTTTCATTTTTTCTTTCCAAAAAATCTTCATCTTCCATTGTGAATATTGGGGGGGGGGGGGCAAAGTATACTCTGCCCCCCCCACCAGATTGGATATTAGGGGAGCTGAGGCCCCCTGCGCCCCGGCTCCTACGCCTATGTATACGTCTTAACCCCCGACTTGTAGCAACAATATGCCATTAAGGCGGTCTCTGGAAGTGAAGCAGGAAAGAAGTGAAACTCTTTCGACATTCTTTTTGTTTTATTTTTCACAAGGACAACTCAATAACTAAACCTTCTTATACCATAAAAAGCTTCTATTTGTCATCTGCACAAGTTTTCATGTAATTGATTGATGTTATCTGAAAACCATCCGCTAACAGGTAAATTTATTAACCGGGACTTATTTGCCATTTTATACACTGCCTATTTTTATCACAAGGCGTCGCAAAGGTTAGCATGGTTGCCTTCCAAGCAGTCGATCCGGGTTCGATTCCCGGCCGACGCACATGTTTTTATCATACTTTAATGAGGCTGATTTCAAAACACCTATGATGCGGAGTCATTGCTGTCACCAAATCAATGTCATCTGTAGTCCATCTCTCGCTTTGCAAACGCTTATCTTGACAACTACGATAAGCCGATGACAAGCAAAGAATCATTTCTTGTGTATTTCATTACGCTCCTCATTGTCATCTAAATCCCAGACAGACGCATTAATCAGGATATTTCCATTAAACATCATAACCCATCAGCATCATAGAGTTGTAGGATTGGCCTTGATCAAAACCATAGCCATACGTCAAATGTTGTCTAGTGGTGAGAGTATGAAAGTCTTTAATCACAACACCATTCCCTGTGCAGGTTGAAATCACTGCGTCGGCAGAATCGGATTTGAATAAGAGACACGCTCCCGGCTGACCTACGGATTGCTGATTACGGATTACCTACTTGACAAACCAACCTAAATGTATTGCCAGTTAAGCTTGTAGGCCTTTTCCTTAATCGCTTAAATTTAAACCGTTATATCGTTATATAACTGAAGAACTCTTGCATCGGTGCAAAAATATATCAGCCATCATTTTAGCCTAACGAATACTGCCATTCTGAAATTAAACAGAACTATCCACTAGAAATATTGGAAGCGCTTGCTTCCTAGTTCAATAATACTGTATGTCGAGGCCTACTGGTATTATCGAAATATACTCACCAGATCACCTTTTCACTCATTGTATCTTCCGCAATAAAATGGGCAGACTAATACAGGCCCAATGCAGAGGAGAATGAGACACACTTTCATAACGGTTGCAGACCATATTGACGATCATATACAAGGAAGTATACTAAAGTTCTATAAAAGCAACAATCTAATGCGTTAATATCGCCTTCCATACTTTGAAGAAGGTGTTACTAAACGTGTTGACCCACGTCTTGTAGCACCGATCTGCTAGTAAGTCATCTCTGGAAGTAAAGCAGCAAAGGAGTGAATCCCTTTCGACATTGTGTTTTATTTTTCTTAAGGAAAACCATTAATAACACTATCTTTTTAGACCACAAGAAGCTTGTATTTGTCGTCTGCACATGTTTTCAAATGATATGATTGATGTTATCTGAAAACTATCCGCTGACAGTTAAATCTATTAAAAGGGGCCCATTTGTCGTTTTATACACTGCCTTATTATTGACATCAAGCGTCGGTGGTGTAAAGGTTAGCATGGTTGCCTTTCAAGCAGTCGATCCGGGTTCGATTCCCGGCCGACGCACGCGTTTTTTGTTATTACAACAATGCGGCTAGTTTTCAAACACCAACGTTTCCGTGCCATTGCACTGGCACTTAATCAATGTCATCTGTAGTTCATCTCTCGCTTTGCAAACGCTTATCTTGACAACTACGATAAGCCGATGACAAGCAAAGGATCATTTCTTGTGTATTTCATTACGCTCCTCATTGTCATCTTAATCCCAGACAGACGCATTAATCAGGATATTTCCATTAAACATCATAACCCATCAGCATCATAGAGTTTTAGGATTGGCCTTGATCAAAACCATAGCCATACGTCAAATGTTGTCTAGTGGTGAGAGTCTTTAATCACAACACCATTCCCTGTGCAGGTTGAAATCGCTGCGTCGGCAGAATCGGATTTGAATAAGAGACACGCTCCCGGCTCACCTACGGTTTGCTGATTGATTCTACCTACTTGGCAAACCAATCTTAATGTATTGCCAGTTAAGCTTGTATGCCTTTTCCTCAATCGCTTAAATTTAAATCGTTATATCGTTATATAACTGAAGGACTCTTGCATCGGTGCAAAAATATATCAGCCATCACTTTAGCCTAACGAATACTGCCATTCTGAAATTAAACAGAACTCGCCACTAGAAATATTGGATGCACTTGCTTCCTAGTCCAAAAATAATGTATGTCGAGGCCTACTGGTATTATCGAAATTAACTCACCAGATCACCTTTTCACTCATTGGATCTTCTGCAATAAAATCGGCATACTAATACAGACCCAATGCAGAGGAGAATGACACACACTTACATAACGGTTGCAGAACATATTGACAATCATATACATGAAGGTATACTAAAGTTCTATAAAAGCAACAATCTAATGCGTTAATATCGCCTTCCATACTTTTAAGAAAGTGTTACTAAACGTGTTGACCCACGTCTTGTAGCAACGATCTGCTATAAAGGCATCTCTGGAAGTAAAGCATTGTGTTTTATTTTTCTTAAGGAAAACCGAATAATAATACTATCTTTTTAGACCACAAGAAGCTTGTATTTGTCGTCTGCACAAATTTTCATTTGATATGATTGATGTTATCTGAAAACTATCCGCTAACAAGCTGTTTGAGAACTGAAAAAAGTAGGAACGGCCCTGACGAACAGGACCCATATGGGACCTGTGTCGGGTATCGACTCTAAACTAAACTGACAGTTAAATCTATAAAACGGGACCCATTTGCCGTTTTATACACTGTACGATTAGCCGATGGAAAGCAAACACTAATTGCGCGTGTATTTCAATACGTTCCTCATTGTTATATCAACTCATTAATCAAGATATCTCCATGAAAACATGTTCGTAACCCACTAGCCTCATAGAGATTTATGATTTGGCTTGATCGGAAGGCGGTCTCCGGAAGAGAAGCAGGAAAGGCGTGAAACTCTTTCGACATTGTTATTTTTATTTTTCTGAAGAAAAACTCAATGAGAAAATCTTCTTAGACCATAAAAAATCTCGTTTTTGTCGTCTGCACATCTTTTCAATAGAAGTGATTGATGTTATCTGAATTTATATCCGCTAACAGGTGAATTTATTAACCGGGTGGTTTAAAGCAGTGCCTTCCAAGCAGTCGATCCGGGTTCGATTCCCGGCCGACGCAAATGTTTTCAAATGATATGATTGATGTTATCTGAAAACTATCCGCTAACAGGTAAATCTATCAAAAGGGGCCCATTTATCGTTTTATACACTGCCTTATTATTGACATAAAGCGTCGGTGGTGTAAAGGTTAGCATGGTTGCCTTCCAAGCAGTCGATCCGGGTTCGATTCCCGGCCGACGCACGCGTTTTTTGTTATTACAACAATGCGGCTAGTTTTCAAACACCTCAGTTTCCGTGCCATTGCACTGGCACTTAATCAATGTCATCTGTAGTCCATCTCTCGCTTTGCAAACGCTTATCTTGACAACTACGTTAAGCCGGTGACAAGCAAAGAATCATTTCTTGTGTATTTCAATACACTCCTCATTGTCATCTAAATCCCAGACAGACGCATTAATCAGGATATTTCCATTAAACATCATAAGCCATCAGCATCATAGAGTTTTAGGATTGGCCTTGATCAAAACCATAGCCATACGTCAAATGTTGTCTAGTGGTGAGAGTATGAAAGTCTTTAATCACAACACCATTCCCTGTACAGGTTGAAATCACTGCGTCGGCAAAATCGGATTTGAATAAGAGACAGTCTCACGGCTGACCTATGGATTGCTGATTGATTCTACCTACTTGACAAACCAACCTTAATATATTGCCAGTTAAGCTTGTAGGCCTTTTCCTCAATCGCTTAAATTTTAACCGTTATATCGTTATATAACTGAAGAACTCTTGCATCGGTGCAAAAATATATCAGCCATCATTTTAGCCTAACGAATACTGCCATTCTGAAATTATACCGAACTATCCACTAGAAATATTGGATGCGATTGCTTCCTAGTTCAAAAATACTGTATGTCGAGGCCTACTGGTATTATCGAAATTAACTCACCAGATCACCTTATCACTCATTGGATCTTCCGCAATAAAATGGGCAGACTAATACAGACCCAATGCAGAGGAGAATGACACACACTTACATAACGGTTGCAAAACATATTGACAATCATATACATGAAAGTATACTAAAGTTCTATAAAAGCAACAATCTAATGCGTTAATATCGCCTGCCTTCCATAATCTTAAGAAAGTGTTACTAAACGTGTTGACCCACGTCTTGAAGCAACGATCTGCTATTAAGGCATCTCTGGAAGTAAAGCAGCAAAGGAGTGAATCCCTTTCGACATTGTGTTTTATTTTTCTTAAGGAAAACCATTAATAACAATATCTTTTTAGACCCCAAGAAGCTTGTATTTGTCGTCTGCACATGTTTTCAATTGATATGATTGATGTTATCTGAAAACTATCCGCTGACAGTTAAATCTATTAAAAGGGGCCCATTTATCGTTTTATACACTGCCTTGTTATTGACATCAAGCGTCGGTGGTGTAAAGGTTAGCATGGTTGCCTTCCAAGCAGTCGATCCGGGTTCGATTCCCGGCCGACGCACGCGTTTTTTGTTATTACAACAATGCGGCTAGTTTTCAAACACCAACGTTTCCGTGCCATTGCACTGGCACTTAATCAATGTCATCTGTAGTTCATCTCTCGCTTTGCAAACGATAAGCCGATGACAAGCAAAGGATCATTTTTTGTGTATTTCATTACGCTCCTCATTGTCATCTTAATCCCAGACAGACGCATTAATCAGGATATTTCCATTAAACATCATAACCCATCAGCATCATAAAGTTTTAGGATTGGCGTTGATCAAAACCATAGCCATACGTCAAATGTTGTCAAGTGGTGAGAGTATGAATGTCTTTAATCACAACACCATTCCATGTGCAGGTTGAAATCACTGCGTTGGCAGAATCGGATTTGAATAAGAGACAGTCTCCCCGGCTGACCTACGGATTGCTGATTGATTCTACCTACTTGACAAACCAACCTAAGTATATTGCCAGTTTAGCTTGTAGGCCTATTCCTCAATCGCTTAAATTTAAACCGTTATATCGTTATATAACTGAAGAACTCTTGCATCGGTGCAAAAATATATCAGCCATCATTTTAGCCTAACGAATACTGCCATTCTGAAATTAAACAGAACTCGCCACTAGAAATATTGGATGATCTTGCTTCCTAGTTCAAAAATACTGTATGTCGAGGCCTACTGGTATTATCGAAATTAACTCACCAGATCACCTTTTCACTCATTGGATCTTCTGCAATAAAATCGGCATACTAATACAGACCCAATGCAGAGGAGAATGACACACACTTACATAACGGTTGCAGAATATATTGACAATCATATACATGAAGGTATACTAAAGTTCTATAAAAGCAACAATCTAATGCGTTAATATCGCCTTCCATACTTTGAAGAAAGTGTTACTAAACGTGTTGACCCACGTCTTGTAGCAACAATCTGCTATTAAGGCATCTCTGGAAGTAAAGCATTGTGTTTTATTTTTCTTAAGGAAAACCGAATAATAATACTATCTTTTTAGACCACAAGAAGCTTGTATTTGTCGTCTGCACAAATTCTCATTTGATATGATTGATGTTATCTGAAAACTATCCGCTAACAAGCTGTTTGAGAACTGAAAAAAGTAGGAACGGCCCTGACGAACAGGACCCATATGGGACCTGTGTCGGGTATCGACTCTAAACTAAACTGACAGTTAAATCTATTAAACGGGACCCATTTGCCGTTTTATACACTGTACGATTAGCCGATGGAAAGCAAACACTAATTGCGCGTGTATTTCAATACGTTCCTCATTGTTATATCAACTCATTAATCAAGATATCTCCATGAAAACATGTTCGTAACCCACTAGCCTCATAGAGATTTATGATTTGGCTTGATCGGAAGGCGGTCTCCGGAAGAGAAGCAGGAAAGGCGTGAAACTCTTTCGACATTGTTATTTTTATTTTTCTGAAGAAAAACTCAATGAGAAAATCTTCTTAGACCATAAAAAATCTCGTTTTTGTCGTCTGCACATCTTTTCAATAGAAGTGATTGATGTTATCTGAATTTATATCCGCTAACAGGTGAATTTATTAACCGGGTGGTTTAAAGCAGTGCCTTCCAAGCAGTCGACCCGGGTTCGATTCCCGGCCGACGCAAATGTTTTCAATTGATATGGTTGATGTTATCTGAAAACTATCCGCTGACAGTTAAATCTATCAAAAGGGGCCCATTTATCGTTTTATACACTGCTATATTATTGACATAAAGCGTCGGTGGTGTAAAGGTTAGCATGGTTGCCTTCCAAGCAGTCGATCCGGGTTCGATTCCCGGCCGACGCACGCGTTTTTTGTTATTACAACAATGCGGCTAATTTTCAAACACCTCAGTTTCCAAGCCATTGCACTGGCACTTAATCAATGTCATCTGTAGTCCATCTCTCGCTTTGCAAACGCTTATCTTGACAACTACGATAAGCCGATGACAAGCAAAGAAATCATTTCTTGTGTATTTCAATACGCTCCTCATTGTCATCTAAATCCCAGACAGACGCATTAATCAGGATATTTCCATTAAACATCATAAGCATTCAGCATCATAGAGTTTTAGGATTGGCCTTGATCAAAACCATAGCCATACGTCAAATTTTGTCTAGTGGTGAGAGTATGAAAGTCTTTAATCACAACACCATTCCCTGTGCAGGTTGAAATCACTGCGTCGGCAGAATCGGATTTGAATAAGAGACAGTCTCCCAGCTAACCTACGGATTGCTGATTGATTCTACCGACTTAACAAACCAACCTAAATATATTGCCAGTTAAGCTTGTAGGCTTATTCCTCAATCGCTTAAATTTAAACCGTTATATCGTTACATAACTGAAGAACTCTTGCCTCGGTGCAAAAATATATCAGCAATCATTTTAGCCTAACAAATACTGCCATTCTGAAATTAAACAGAACTCTCCACTAGAAATATTGGATGCGCTTGCTTCCTAGTTCAAAAATACTGTATGTCGAGGCCTACTGGTATTATCGATATCAACTCACCAGATCACCTTTTCACTCATTGGATCTTCCGCAATAAAATGGGCAGACTAATACAGACCCAATGCAGAGGAGAATGACACACGCTTACATAACGGTTGCAAAACATATTGACAATCATATACATGAAGGTATACTAAAGTTCTATTAAAGCAACAATCTTTAACAATAATGCATTAATATCGCCTTCCATACTTTTAAGAAAGTGTTACTAAACGTGTTGACCCACGTCTTGTAGCAACGATCTACTATTAAGGAATCTCTGGAAGTAAAGCAGCATAGGAGTGAATACCTTTCGACATTGTGTTTTATTTTTCTTAAGGAAAACCGAATAATAATAATATCTTTTTAGACCCCAAGAAGCTTGTATTTGTCGTCTGCACATGTTTTCAATTGATATGATTGATGTTATCTGAAAACTATCCGTTGACAGTTAAATCTATTAAAAGGGGCGCATTTGCCGTTTTATACACTGCCTTGTTATTGACATCAAGCGTCGGTGGTTTAAAGGTTAGCATGGTTGCCTTCCAAGCAGTCGATCCGGGTTCGATTCCCGGCCGACGCACGCGTCTTTTGTTATTACAACAATGCGGCTAATTTTCAAACACCTCCGTTTCCGAGCCATTGCACTGGCACTTAGTCAATGTCATCTGTAGTCCATCTCTCGCTTTGCAAACGCTTATCTTGACAACTACGATAAGCCGATGACAAGCAAAGGATCCTTTCTTGTGTATTTCATTACACTCATCATTGTCATCTAAATCCCAGTCAGACGCATTAATCAGGATATTGTAGGATTGGCCTTGATCAAAACCATAGCCATACGTCAAATGTTGTCTAGTGGTCAGAATACGAAAGTCTTTAATCACAACACCATTCCCTGTGCAGGTTGAAATCACTGCGTCGGCAGAATCGGATTTGAATAAGAGACACGCTCCCGGCTGACCTACGGATTGCTGATTGATTCTACCTACTTGGCAAACCAATCTTAATGTATTGCCAGTTAAGCCTGTAGGCCTTTTCCTCAATCGCTTAAATTTAAACCGTTATATCGTTATATAACTGAAGAACTCTTGCATCGGTGCAAAAATATATCAGCCATCATTTTAGCCTAACGAATACTGCCATTCTGAAATTAAACAGAACTCTTCACTAGAAATATTGGATGCGCTTGCTTCCTAGTTCAATAATACTGTATGTCGAGGCCTACTGGTATTATCGAAATTAACTCACCAGATCACCTTTTCACTCATTGGATCTTCCGCAATAAAATCGGCATACTAATACAGACCCAATGCAGAGGAGAATGACACACACTTTCATAACGGTTGCAGAACATATTGACAATCATATACATGAAAGTTTACTAAAGTTCTATAAAAGCAACAATCTAATGCGTTAATATCGCCTTCCATACTTTTAAGAAAGTGTTACTAAACGTGTTGACCCACGTCTTGTAGCACCGATCTGCTATTAAGGCATCTCTGGAAGTAAAGCATTGTGTTTTATTTTTCTTAAGGAAAACCGAATAATAATACTACCTTTTTAGACCACAAGAAGCTTGTATTTGTCGTCTGCACAAATTTTCATTTGATATGATTGATGTTATCTGAAAACTTTCCGCTAACAAGCTGTTTGAGAACTGAAAAAAGTAGGAACGGCCCTGACGAACAGGACCCATATTGGACCTGTGTCGGGTATCGACTCTAAACTAAACTAAACTGACAGTTAAATCTATTAAACGGGACCCATTTGCCGTTTTATACACTGTACGATTAGCCGATGGAAAGCAAACACTAATTGCTCGTGTATTTCAATACGTTCCTCATTGTTATATTAACTCATTAATCAAGATATCTCCATGAAAACATGTTCGTAACCCACTAGCCTCATAGAGATTTATGATTTGGCTTGATCGGAAGGCGGTCTCCGGAAGAGAAGCAGGAAAGGCGTGAAACTCTTTCGACATTGTTATTTTTATTTTTCTGAAGAAAAACTCAATGAGAAAATCTTCTCAAATGAATCAGAACTCTCCAGTCGTAGTGTTTTCTTCCTTACCCAGAGTGCCACAGGAAGTCAGTAATGTAATGTTTTTGGACTGGATGCGCCAGCACCCTAGCCCATTGGTTCCAAGGAAAACGAGTATCGAGACCTACTGGTTTATCGATATAAACTTGCTAGATTACCTTTTTACACGTTCGCTCATACGCATAAAATAATTTTAGGCGGACTACTACAAACCAAACGAAGAAGAGAGGTCACACATACAGAACGGTTGAAGAAAAAATCGACGATCGTATTTGACAGTATACTAATTTTCTGAAAGGGCATCGATCTAATGCGTTTATACCATTGTCCTTTTCTTTTGATAAAGTTTTGCGTCTTCACCATGTCCTGTAGAAACGATCTGCCATTAAGGCGATCTATAGAATTAAAGTTGGAAAGTAATAACACTGCTTGTACTAACATTCACCAATTTCGACTTTGTGTTTTACTCTAAAGGTAAACTCAATAAGAAAATCTTCTTTCACCATAAAGAACTTGTATTTGTCGTTTGTACAAGTTTTAAATTGATGTTATAGTTGTTATCTGCAATCTATCCGCTAACAGGTGAATTTAACAACCGGGACTTATTCGCGGTTTTATATACTACCTAAACCTTATCATCAGGCGTCGGTGATGTAAAGGTTAGCATGGTTGCCTTCCAAGCAGTCGATCCGGGTTCGATTTCCGGCCGACGCTTATCTGTTTTGTTATATTTTCGAGCAGTTTGATGTTTGAACACCGCTATTTGCTTTCTGTACAATCGGCCAATACAGACCAAATGAAACGGAAGAGACATGAATAAATAACGTTTGCAGAAAATAAATGTCGACGACCATAATATATGACGGTAAACTAATGCCCTTAAAGAGCATTGATGTAATGCGTTTATATCACGTTCCCTCTACTTTTAAAAAATATTACTATACATCTTTACCGATCTGTTATTGAGGCGGTCCCTGGAAGAGAAGCAGGGAAGGAGTGAAACTCTTTCGACATTCTTTTTGTTTTATTTTTCTAAAGGAAAACTCAATAAAAAAAATCTTCTTAGACCATAAAAACTTGTATTTGTCATCTGCACAAGTTTTTTTCAATAGTTGTGATTGATGTAATCTGAAATCTATCCGCTAGTTAACAGGTAAATTTATTAACCGTGACTTATTCGCCGTTTTAAACACTGCCCAGATCTTATCATCAGGCGTCGGTGATGTAAAGGTTAGCATGATTGCCTTCCAAGCAGTCGATCCGGGTTCGATTCCCGGCCGACGCACATGATTTTTGTTATTTTTTCAATTAGGCTGATTTTCGGACACCGATGTTGTCGAACCATTGTACTGGCAGTAGCTCAATGTCATCTATCATCTCGCTTGCATTGCAAACGATTTTCTAGATAAGTACGATTAAACGATGGAAAGCAAACGCTGATTGCTCGTGTATTTCAACACTCTACCCATTGTCATGGCAACTCATTAATCAAGATATCTCCATGAAAACATGTTCGTAACCAATTAGCCTCATAGAATTTTAGGGAAATTGGAAAATGAAGCTATGTTGGACAGGCAGACAAGATTTATACGCGAGACTTCAGTGTTTAAAACTAGAGTTGCTGCTAACTAAGCCAATAGTGGTATTATATAGAAAATGGCGACATATGTGAACAATTTCCTCTGGTACAGGTGCACATTTTTCATACTGATTGGATGCAACGACCTCCAATGGCTTTTTGCCTTCATATGTAAAACTGCCGTTAACTAAACTCGACAGTTATTGCTTAGAGGAACAACATAATTGTAGCTTTCTATTTCTTTTTAGAAAACACAGATAGAAGTATTGTCAGTCTAATGATATCCCTAAGCAATGGACGGTCCACGCTCGTCTATGTAATTATCTCAACTCTTTATCACCTGCAGACGACATTTTTCTTTACTTGAAGAAGAAAGCTTTAGAAAAGCTTTGTAAAACATGTGAAAAACCTTTAAGTTCTGATGATGATAATGACCATATAATGATAATAATGACCATATAATGATAATCATGACCATCATAATGATGAAATTCACGACCAAAATGATGACGGAGTTAATGATGATGATGAATACGATGATGAAAATATTGCTGATAATGATTATTTTTATACTATACTCATAAGCAGAAGCGATCCCTGTAAAAAGTCCCCATCCGTCATATACAATGGTCTGTGTGTCGACAATGTTATTTGATTAATAATGATGATACCATAAGGCTTCGTGACATGAAGAACCATCGTAGGTCGATAGCTCATCAATATCTCGGTAAGTTCCGTTATAGGCAATGCAGGCTTGTGACTTTACTCCATAATACATAACCTTGCTGAAAATGCTTCTGAACGCTCTAAGCAACCACTGTGACAAAAGGTTAAATTGCTCAATATGAGCAATTAATCTTTTTGCCAGAATGTTTTTTTATAGGATACAATAAAGAAGATGTGTGCTGTTCATGGAAGATTGATTCGTTTCCTGCTGCCTCAATTTTGATCAGTCTAATAACACAGATGTATGAGGAATTGGGTTCCAACTGACGCAATGCATTTTCTCTTAATTAATTACGGTGAACATTTCCTTCGTGCCTTGCGATTGGCAACGAAGCAGATGCAATCATGAAAAAAGTGTTGTAAAAATAATGTATGCTTGTGATGAGAGTTCTTTTTTCTTCATGTGTAATAAATATATCTTCGGATCAGTTCACCTTGAAGTTACTTAAAAAAGCATAGTGCGTCGGAAATATCTTAAACAGTGAAAAGCGTGAAAGTGTTATCGCATTTTGACATCCGTGCGCAGAAAAGTCAACAATTTTCTATTGACAGAGGAATCTACAAGTGACGAGATCACCATATGAAAAATCCGTTGACTGACATTATTAAGTGAGAACAAAGCGACATTAAAAACAGAGACACCATATAATATCCATAGGAACCACCCTGTAACAGAAGCGCTGCGTGAAGGCAAAATCGCGGTCTTGTGTCAGATAGGTTACATCGTACCAGAGGTGCAAAATCCAGGACTGACGTTGTATGGCAACATTGTGTCATTGGTGTCAAACCAGGTGCTACCGTTTTTACCAAAGTGTCATATTGTGCTTATTTTTTTATAAGGGATAGAACGCATATAACGAAATGGGAATTTTTTTAGCAGTACAAATAAATACTTGCGTTATGTACAGAAGACACATTCAGCATAGTTCAATATTGTGCTTATTCGTATAAGGGATACAACTTATGTTACAAGCAATTTCAACTAGCTGTGCAACTTTTACCAGAGGTGCTAAATCGGTACTTTCGTATTGCACAGGAGATTCAACATTTGACATAGTTCAACTGTGTGCTTAATTGGTCAAATAATACAACATCTGTACAGAGCTTGGCACTTTTTATCAGTAGTGAAACATTTACAAGAGTTCCCAAAAAGTATTTCCGTATTGCATAGAAGACGCTCAATACAGTTCAAGATTGTGCTAATTCGTACACGGGAAACAACATGTGTACCAAACTAGTACGAGTTTTACTAGTAGTGCAACATTTACCAGAGAACAATATATCACCACAACTCTGCGTGATTCATTTACGAAGGATAGGCTTGTTAATCTAGAAAACAAAAGCGTCTGTGCGTCATTCGAAGACAATTAAATAACAGATAAAACATTGCACTTCTTTCTGTTTTTAACGCGTTGGTTAATGGTGGACAATGTTCGTGCGTATTTTATGCGAGGTATTACAATTCGAATTATTGCTGATGGATATCTGCGTTTGGTTAGCCTAAGGAGAAGGAACAACAATCACTGGCATAACGCAAAACACAAACAAAGTGCATTTAATAATTTCATCAAGTTTGTCGCTAAATGATATTCTATTTTTTCTATAGTGGATGAGCTTAAAGACCTTCCCGTGATAATACGAACATCGAGCCAGGCCAAGCCAGGAAAGGAAAACGTGCGTCCAAACAATGTGTGAGTTAAGGAATCCTTCGATTCGGGTACGGGAGCCTTTATTCAAGGAAAACTCCTGCTCTTATAGTGTTTCGAAAAGAACATCCGTCGAAACGAACGTAAACTGAATGACTGTGTTTCATATTTTCCCATTGTTGGCTTTATTTAATGTGAGTGTTGCCGTAAGTCAATATCGAAAACGTTGAAGGAATGCCCAAAAACGACACGGGTGTGCTGTTACACGGCATACCGGAAACTGGTTATGTTTTGGGTGTCTTTATTCTCTTCACACTGTTGTCGATCGCCGTACTCAATGGCTTGCTACTCCGATGTTTCTATCGCCTCCGTGGGAAGAAATTTGTGAAGAACTCGAGGTTTTTGGTGACACTAATCTGTTCGGATTTTATCGGGACCTTACTTCTAATCCCGGCATTGCTCAGCTGGTTCCTTTTACCCCCTCCGGATACGTACACGACATGCGCACTGAAAGTAGTTCCATTCTGGTTGGTGTACCACCTACGAGTGCTGAGTATGTTCGGCTTCTGTCTGTATCGTGTATTAGTAATACTTGCCGTTACGACTGGGTCGAAGAACCTCGGATGCAAGTTGTATGTTCTCCCCGTGACTCTGGTATTCTGGGGTATATCCCTGGTAGTGATCAGTGTGCCATTCCTCGTGCTTGGTGGTCATACGGATACGGATCATCTACAGGACTGTCGCAGGGCCATGTTTCCTAAATGGGTGTTCGGGTACATGTCATTCATGTTCGACATCCCAGTTGCTGGTATGAATCTCTGCTTCATCGTTCTGCTGCTCTGGTTGAGGAAATTCCGGGCAGTCTCAGTGGCCACGGTTACACCAAAGACGGGTTTAGTAGACCGTGGAAACGGGGTTAATCTCGCCCATGCGACTGAAGCCAAAAAGTGTGATTTACAAAATCAACGGCCTCCGAAACGTACTAATCGTGCAAAGTGCGATATTTGTTCTAGACCGTTGGATACGATGGAGATTGTGGTGCACCAAAAGCAAGCCGGGGACAAACACTGGTCAAATGACAATGAACCAGTTGATCTTGGGGAATCAGATTTATTTTCGTCTTTTTCAACAACTGTTCATTTCCAAAACGATGCCTTAGACAGGGAAACTGAACTGTTTGGTAGTCAGACATCATTTAGGAGAGAAAACAATGCTAATCAACCCGTAGTTTGTTGTAACCCAGGAAACAAATGCGCTACAAAAACGGGCAACTCGGAAATGACAGCAATCACGCAAATGAACGATTCCAAATCGTTGTTGGTCTCTGAAATTCGTCAATGTAAGTAACTTTTAACTTACCTTCTTTTACTCATTGTTAAATTTGACTGATCAATTTTGACACAGCATAGGGGCTTGAGAAATTACAAAATCAGGAATATATCTTAGCAAAATGTCGCATCGAGGGTGAATTGGAAATGTTTCTATAATTATTCTTCATGTATAACAAATTGTTTTGTTGCTTTGAATTTGGATCAGTTTTGAAAAAAAGCGGTAAGATGATCAGAAATGACTTGGCAGCCGAACAAAGGTTACTTGGCACATATTGATATTGACTTTTGCCGGCATTATGATCTATATAACAAACAGTAAATTTTGATATTACTTGGTCGAGATACGAGTTGAGTATTGAATTCTATTTCGTATTTTGAGGTGTTTTACAACCGCAACAATTACAAAGACACCTCTTTTTTTTTTAAGTAAAATACTATTATTTTGGTATCAAAGTAAGAAATTCTGATTAATTCAGTTAAACAGAGATTCTCTTTGTGACTGCATACTGGTAGAAGAGTAATTGATATCAAATCATGTTGTTTGTCTTTCAAATTTGGTCAATGATTGTCCTAATAAGTCAATGTAAACGATCTATCCCAGACAGGCAATATGAATTAAACAGTTACAAGATGTCCAATTAGTGGCGTCTTTCGATTAACTTCATTTGAGTTCATGTAGGAAAGAAGCTTAGATGTTTATTAGAAAGATGTGCAATACCGGTGTTAAAGGGGAACTAACTCAGTGTCACCGTTTAAACTGTTTGCAACAACTGAAATACAACTGATCTCTTTCTTAGCTGTACGGTTATAAACGGGGCTGGGAAGCTGTCTATAATCTTGTCTTATATATCTTTAGAAGTCTAAGTTGTCATGTTATTTCATCGGTAGAAGACACTTCATTCATAAAAAAGTTAAACTACAAATCTGTGAGATCGTTCTTTTAAGATACCAGAGTATGAATAAATGAACTGACATTCTCGTGCCTTGATTACTTTTTAAGTCAGGGTTTTCCTTAACAAAAATTAAATGACCGCAAATTCATGGATATGACCCCTTAATATCATTAAATCGTGTATTTTCCATTCACAATTCCATATATAAGGGTTCAAAGGTACCCCGAATTACCACAAATCAAGTGATCAAGTGAAAACCCTGCAAGTCCATATAAGGTATTCGATATCTATTGAAAACGTGCATTAACCTGCTTGTTCATGGTGTATCGGGCAAGATGCGCGGGAGGCTGTTAGTCAGAACGAGATCACAAATATAGATCATTGTACATGTTATTGACGTCTGGATCGTCTTATTTCCAGACGACTTCCTTTACCAGCACTCGTTCTGATTTCTTGATTGAATTTGCACATAGGCTTTTTTTTTAAATCTTGTTATTGAGCATTGGAATGCTTCTTTTTTCGCACTTTTTAAACGAATTAAATCCGTAAAACGTTTCTAGTAATGATTTAGAAATTCACGTCCTTTTCCATACATTATCATTGTCATGTGCAAATTTTGTACTAGTGTTATTTACCTTAACAAAAAGTTTAAAACAGTTTAGCTATTATTGAGCTGGTTTTTAAGTTTATTTCATTTTCATGAACACATTTAACTTAACATAAGTATTTGTTTCTTTACCTGTGACATAATGGAGATATATTTCCGTAACATAGGCTATAAAGTCACTTTCGTATGTTTACACTCCTTAAACATTTAAAAGATAATTCAAACGACCATATTTGATTTGAGAACCCTCTCCTGTATGATATACTTAGTTAATTTAATTTTTAAAAATATGTTTAAACGTAATTAACCGATTCAATCGCAACATCTCTCAATTTGTCTTCAGTTATTATCACCATGGGAATTCTCATCGTCATCTATGACGTCACAATACTTCCGCTCGCGATGGAGCTCCACATGGCGGCCCTGGGAACGTTGTTCGTGATGCCGCGCAGTCTGAACGCTTTGTGCTGCCTAAACGTGCTCTCGAACCCTGTGATATACCTGGTCCGTGTACACAAGATGAGGGCGGAAATGAAGAAACTGTTCTACGAGTGTTATTGTCGATGTGCGTGCACCTGTTTTAAGGAGCGGTAATGTCTTTTCCACATAACTCATAGTTGTTTTACAAGGTCATGAGGTATAAACCGTACACCTGGTTCGAGCCCTACCGACACTTCTAGTTTCATGCTAGTGGCCTTTGGCAAGTCACTAGTTCTGGTGGATCCAGGAAAGCCGTAGGAGTCACAGGCTTAGGCCTTTCTCCAGTACAAAGCGGTAATCGGTATATAATAATTTATACGAATGTGTGAACATTTGTTGTACAGGAAATACATGCGATTGTCGGTAACAATCTAAATGATATGATTAAATTTTAAACTATATCTTCATACATACTTGTTAAAGTCGTCTTGGCTGGTTGGGAAAACGATTTTTTAAGATTTCGAAACGAATGTTATTGGTATACAATGTAATTATTAATTTTAGTATCTAAAACACCAGGCCAATAAATAAACACATTAATAATAACCAACTTTGTGTAAGTAACTGCTGTTGTCTAAGACTCGGTCTTGTTATGAACTTCAATGTAGGATAATACTATGAGTTAACCCATTACCGAACAATGACGACATTTGACCATTTTGTTGCAGACGACTGTAGGAAACATTGTGGAAAAAGGAGAAATTGCTATAAACGCTAACTTTCTCCTTTTCCACAATGTTTTCTGCCCAGTTATAAGATTGATTTTCAATTTCGTCACATTTTGATATGTCGTCTGCATACTTTTTCAATTTGGCGTCTGGTAAAGGGTTAATAGCGTCTGTGCACGATGATTAAAGCTTTCAATGCGACTAGTGACGCCATAGGACACAATTAAAGAGTTCACTGTGACATCAAAATAAAGTGTAATGGCAATCAAAATGATGTACAGATTTCTACTATCATTAGAACCTGCTAGTGGGGTATCCATTTCATTTCCAATTATTTGTTAAAAACAAGTTGCTTAATTACAGTTTTACGTCACTGCGTTAACAATGCTTCATCATTTTATTCATTTGCTACGCCCAGTTCATAGACAAATAAAAGCTTGGCAATTATTTTTCAATAATGGTTTTGCACTGTATTCACCAATCTTTTATATTATATCGCGTCTAGTCTATAATCATTCCTGCTTAAGTCAAACCAATAGTGTCCTTTGTTGGTCCTTTGTAGGCTTTCTGGTCATAATGCTAAAATAAGCATACCCTGAGTTCAAGAGTCTTAACCCTTTACCAAACGCCAAACTTTCGACTGTCCTATAATTAAAGGAGTTTGCAGACGACATTTCAAAATATGATGAAATTCAAAAATAATTTCCGATATGGATGAAAACATTGTGGAAACAGGAGAATCATTGTGGAAAAAAGAGAAATTGCTGGTTAAGAACAATTTCCCCTTTTCCGACAATGTTTTCCAAAGTTGTCTGCAACAAACTGGTCAAATATCGTTATTGTTTGGTAATGGGTTAATTGCAGATTTGTTTGGTCTTCCAACATGAATCAACCTCGGCTCGGACCAGTAACCTTCCGTACAAGAGCTCTACAATCCCACTGATGTCGCTTGGCTTTAATTTATCTACATGGGTTTTACATCGCACCATCATTATTTCAGTTATGTTGCGATACCAGACCCTTAATGATTGAGGAAGACTCCATACTCAACTACCAATAAGGGCTGATCAGGCCACGTTCGTTTGAAGGATTCTTTCTTATTTCGATCATCAATGAAAAAATATCTTTTTGTCCAAATCTACATGCCATATTGCACCGTAACAATTCAAGAATGCATTTTTGTTTCTCGTGGGAGTAAGCAACCCCAAAGCCCACCTTTTATGAGATACTTATTCGTTTAACCCTTTACCAAACGCAAACGTTTTGACTGTGCCAAATTGAAAGAGTTTGCAGACGACATTCAAAATGTGACGAAATTGGAAAATAATTTTCTGATAGGGCAGAAAGCATTGTGGAAAAAGGAAAGATTGGTCATTACGAGCAATTTCTCCTTTTCCCATAATGATTTCTAAAGTCGTCTGCAACAAAGTGGTCAATTGTCGTCATTGTTTGGTAATGGGTTAAATCAACGCTCATCGCTTACTGATTCTACATGTATTGTGAGATTGTATCGGTCCCTAGCATGTTAAAAGCTTGAAATTAATATCATAATGAAACATGGTATATTGAAAAGGGAATCCAAGAAAGATAATCCATGCAACATTTTTACTGACTCTAGCATTGCCTCCCAATGACCATCTGATTAGCTTATCTATATTTCATTTTAAGTTTTTGTGTGTAAGATGGGATAGATAACCTATTTCAACATTTTTTGCATAAAAAGAAAAATCATTCAACATTTTTTGCATTGAAAGAAAAATCTATGTAAATTTCTTGTTAGCTTAGATCCCTGTATAAATTGAATAAAATGGACAGATTCGTCACAAACTTTCTTCTATGATTCTCATGCATTAGTCATCGAGCGTGTATTCAACAAGCTTCCAGCTTTTGACACAATTGATGTTAAACCAAAAATAGGCATGATAAGGCCTTCACTGATGCAAAGTCAACATTAAATGTGGCAATTGCAGATTCTTCTAAAGAAAAGTAATGGAGAAGTCTACAAAACAAACTGACAAACAATACATATAGTTAACAGTTTTATTTTTCTACATCTTGTTATATTTAACGATAAGTACTTTGTACATGGCAATAATTTACATCTATCACATAAAAACTAAAAACCTTATCCAGATTTTAAAAAGAAATAAAATAAATAAAAAAAAGGGTAAAAAAGGGATGTTATTTCATTTCTGAATTAATAATTTGTCTCTCAACCAAAAAATTAAACGATCAAGTATTTCATTAAAAGCTACATGTGCACTTGACCTGATCCCCAATATGGGAATTTGGGTCTGGTTCAAATTGAAAGCAACAGCAGACGACAAATACAATCATGTGCATTTTACGTTTGTTTCTTTTGTTCATTATATTGGGTAGGACCTATTATGACAAAATGAGAAATTACATATAGATAAGGTTAATCATAGGCCGATTGAACGGTTGTTTTTTTTCCTTTTCCTTTAACCATGTACCTATATATGTTGCATAATTATGCACAAGTCACTATAATAAACAAATTTGCTTATCTTATAGATCTCTACCTAAGCAATTTCTCCTTCCCAATTAGAATTTTGTTAAATAAGCAGTAGATCTATTGACAAGCTTTATCCCTTTCCCAAACAATAAAGACATTTGACTACTTTGTTGCAAACGACTTAAAAAAACATTGTGGAAAAAAGGAGAAATTGCTCGAAACAAGCAATTTTTCCTTTTCCCACAAGGTTTTCTGCTCTTTCTGAATAATATTTTTCAATTTCATCACATTTTGAAATGTAGGCTGCAAACTCTTTCAATTTGGGAAAGTCGAAAATTTGTTCTTTGGAAAAGGGTTAAAAAAATTAAACAAAATTAGTCAAAAGTGCCATAAAAAAGTATTGTCCCAAAAAAAAACTCAAGCAGAACAAAAAAATAAGTGATATATAAGTCATTAATAATACTTCTTAAAGAGATTCATATGTAAGCTTCACATAAACTGATATTAACATTCTCTGAACTATAAGTGTTTAAAGAAATTCACTTTTAAAGTCCACAAGTCAGAACAAAAAGTGAGAACAGTATTACAATGTTAACACTAGGCCACATAGGACCATGCTGTCAATTTGCATCGATCACAAAATCAAATATGACTGCAACCTTTCAGAAAGACAACTTATATTTTTTGAAAGTCCAGATTTCAATTAAGAATTGAGGAGTAGACAACACCAAATAAAGACAACCTGTTTATCATGTTTATAAGGTCAAATATTTTAAACAAATCATTACAGAAACCTTTATAAAGAACATTGTGGAAAATAAGAAACTGGTTTCATTTTTCATTGAGAAACGACAGCTTGGATACTTAGATACAAACACAAAAGGTATTTAGTTCTTAACAGTAAATTCACAATCAGAAGGCAAATCATTACCTGATCTACCATTAAAACAAATGTTGTTACGATTATATAAAGCATTTCTTTTGATTTATTTATTTGCAAATACTTTGCCAAATTATTGCATTCAATCTGTAGTCCTTTTAAGCATAAATGATTAGAAAAAGTATAATGATAAAAAAAGAATATACTCATGTAGAGTAAACTAACCATATGTTTCAATACATGTTAAAACAAAAATTAAACAGATGCAAAGTTGTTAATTTGTCCATGAGACTTGACTGTATGCCTGATCAAAAACAATATGATGCAAGCATGTAAATATGAAAGAATGTCATTCAACCAATGAAATTTTCCCAATATGAAGCAAAATGAGAAGCATTGAATCAAGACAGTCTATTAAACCATTTTCCTCAAATGTCCCTTAAAACTCCTCACAGTGATCTCCCTTTATGTGATTGATCACTGCAACCACAAATGTCACATGACCATCTGCTTAGATCTCTTTATTTCTCATACCTTAGAGAAACTGATGTTGTCTGTTTTTGTTTCAATGAAGCAGTTACAAAAGACAAAATTACTTGTCACAACCAATTTTGTCAATATGGCTTATCATTTAGCTTGCCACATGACTGTTTATTAAAGCTAGGATATTTGCAAGCAAAATTTAACACCTTAATGTAGAATACCCATAATCCGTCATTTTGAAACTCATTCTTTCATATGGTTACTTTGTTTGTTTTGGTCTGTGCCAGAACTATTAAGTTTCATATAAATAGATCTGGGTCAAACGGATGTATACCGCAAATTACCAAAGTATTCCAGCGAAAGAAAATGATTCAAAGTATCAGATTATAGGTTTTCTCCCTTAATTCTTCAATTTAGTACTTCACAAAAAGGAAATATATGTTAAATTATTCTCTACAGAATGATAAGGGAAAAAACATTTTTTCTGGATTTTTATGTCATCTGCTGATGCATTCAATTAGGATCAGTGACAAAGTTCTATATAGGGAAATGGGTTAAAAAAATATATATTCATATTACAAAAAGTATCTCAAGTTTCTAATTATTCAAGAGATACAGGCTTTTCTTTCAAATTGTTATTAACGGAACAAAAATGTCATCTCAACCTATACATGTATTCAATCTTTAGTCTTGAGATGCATTTGAATTAGTCAAGGAAAGCTTAACATGAAAGCTGTTTGAATATGGTATAAGGATGTATGTATATAGGATTGTATAGAATTGCATGGCTACATTAAACTAATCACAACAATACAGTTTCCTATAAATATTGGTCCCATATTCTTTCACCCCCCATTATGTGTGATGTGCAGCAGACAAATATTAAGCAATTATCAAACTTTGTTAACCCATTACCAAACAATAACAACTTTTAACCATTTTGTTTCAGAACTGAAACAACTCTGGAAAACATTGTAGAAAAAGGATAAATTGCTCGTTACGAGCAAATTTTACTCTTCCCCCATGTTTTTCTGCCATATCAGAAGATAATTTCCAATTTCATCACATTTTGAAATGTCGTCTGCAAACTTCCCATATTTTGGGACAATCGAAAATTTGGCATTTGGTGAAGGGTTAAATTTATACAAAATGAAAAATGAATAAGACAGCATTGTTAAACTTATCGTGAGCAAAATCTTCTGATTCTCCTTTTATCACAATAATTTCAAGCGCTTTGTCTGTTGAATTTTTTTTAACCATTCGAATATATCTAAAAAAATACGGGTACCGTTTTACTAGAGGACTTACTAAACAATATATGTGTAAGTAAAGCTAATAGTCATGGATAGCATGGGAAATAAAAGTAAAATATTGGAATGTGACACATCATTTGAAGTGTCGCGGAGAGACGATTCAAATGATGTGTTATATTGCAATATTTCTTATTTCTTTATTGAAATAAGGGGGAAGTTTGATTTGAACTTATGAAAATTTGCAAAAAAATGAAGGTGTACTAACAAGCAATTCCTCTTTTTCTAATATGTTTTCCAAAGGCACTTGATCCCAAGCTTAAAGTCCTCTTCAATCTTACTGATGTACCTATGATTTCTGCAAAATTATCCAATTTCTGCCCAGATTATGCATATATGAAATAAACAACCATATATTGAACAGGAGTCGAATGTTCAGCGATGAATGTTTTTACACAACCCTTTTGGTCCCAAATATTGTCCAGATTTTCAAGATGCATGACATTTCAACAGACTTCGTGGCTGGTCAACCTAAAATAAAAGGAAAAAAATCAATAAATATATATGCATTAGCCAATCAAAACTTTTAATCATAAACCTTTTAACCCATTTTCCAATTTGTATGGTGTTTAGTGCTGTATCAACAGTTTTTCAGTAATGTAACGACTTTCCTGGATTTACCAGTACTAGGCTAGGGCTCTGAAGTGACTTGTCAAAGGTCATTCCAATGAAATCAGGTGCCTGTGGGGCTGGAACCTGGGATCTCTAAGTTCTAAGTCCCCCAACTTAACCACTGGGCCATACAGGACCCCCATTTTTCCATAATATCTTCACATCTGTGCCAGAAGAATTAAGAAACAATTTTGACAAAAAAGGATAAATTGATCTAAAATAAGCAATATGTCCCTTTGTCATACTGGTTTTGATTAATAAAGCATGACAAAGAAGATGTGTATTTGTTGACGTTGTTCGGACCAGTCACCAAGTCCCATATGAGTAAATGGGTTCATGCAAATACAATTACACTGTACCATTTACTTATTTATTTATATGTGGTTTTTCGTCCAATCAACATTATTTCAGTAATGTTGCAATGATAGAGGAAGACCTCATTCTCAACTGCCAACAAGGGCTAGCCCAGTCAAGTAGAACCATCAATTTTAACTCATGAAACCCAAATGCCATTGAGTTAAACCCTGGGTTGAGGGTTCATGTTATTCAAGTTCTGTACTCTAACCATGGAGGCCCCTCATTACAATTGCCATTTACATATACATCTATACCAAGATACAAATGAGTAACAAATTTCCTTATTCTATTAAAGAATGTAGGGCAGAATATTCCATTTTGACCTATTGTGCAAAGCAAGGGTAGGAAAATAAGCACCATGAACTTGATTCATTAGACCATGAATATTAGGTTTGTTTGCACTAATTTGAAGCACAGTTTCCCTGAATGCCTTAGTTAATTTCCCACAACCAATTTAAAAAATAAATGAAATTCAGCAAAATACATTACTGTAATGAAAGGAAATGAATAGATGTCTGTTTTAGTAATTACAGATGCATGCACACATAATAATTTACCAATAATAACAACATGTAATGTGTCTATAATGTTATCAATTCACCACTTTATCAAACATTCTCTTTTAAATGAAACATAATATACAGGCTTTAGTTTGGCATTGACAGATTTTTCACTATCCAACAATACTATTAAACCCTATCAGATGTATATTTTTCTTTTGTCAAAGTTGTTTCAGAGAGACTTCTACCAAACATCAGAAAGAAAATGGGTCAATTTTCATTATTTTTGCCTGCTTCTAGTTTCTTTGACCAGTCAACAACTCTGATTTTGAAGAATGTATTATGAAATGTCAAATTGTATGGTGTTTAACATTGTGTCAAGTTATGGTTTCCTGGATCCACTAGTCCTAAGATAGGGCTCTGAAATGGTTTGCCAAAGGACACTCCCTTGTAACCAGAGGTGTTAGCGGGGTTCGAGCCCCTGGAACCCACGACAACTTAGTCTGCCACCTTAACCACTGTGCCATGCAAGACTCATGGTGTGTCTAAATTTTTTTCAACATTTACATAAACTGTTAATGAATCCTGCCAATCTGTTGTTTCTATCAAGTTTACATATTTATACTAGTACCTCTTCATATAAAATTAACAATCACTAACTACAGACATACATATACATCTATTATATACGTCTATTCTGTTACTTCTAAATATCTCGAAAACCACCATCTTTTTTTAAAATACATATGTGCACATTTTACATCTTTATGGTTTTCCTTTAGTACAGTAAGCTCTATTAGTGTATGAACCTTCAACATGAAACAGAAAGCAAATTTTTCAACCATGATGAGTCTGGCATCCGAACAACTGAAATGATGTCAAATAAGGGCCAATCAAGCCGAGCAGAACCATCGGCATTCCGTAAGTCGGTCAGGAGACTACTATTCATGAAAATCCAAAGTGCCGTTACCTGGATTTGAACCCACGCGGAGACACCATGTGATTTCAAGTTCTGTATGGCACTAGGCCATGGAAGACTATTCTTCTGATATTATAGAAACTTTGTAATGGTAATGTTAATATACCTTTTAACCTTTTATACTATTTTTAACTATTCTGTTAATGAAAGTAGTAAAGTGAAATTAACATAAGATGAGGATAAGATGAGGATAACATGAAAATGAAATATGACTAGATATAATGGAATCATGCAAAGTAGAAATGATAACTTTGGATATTCGATGTAACACTAGGAGATTATTGAAAGTTTTAAAAGAGAAAATATAGAAGCAGCATGTTTTTAAGGCATTGCCTTTAAATTCAAGTAAAAATTATGTAGCTATAATAATCTTTATCGCATTAGAAAATTTAATAAGCAAGATAAAAACAATTTGATTTAGCGACCATGGTTTCAAGTTGAAATTCTCAGCTTAACACATAAGTCAGTCTTGATAGATTACAATTTTTGTCAGAAGAGGCTTTCAATATCGAGGAAGTATGAAACAACAATACGCTAGCTAGTAAAACAGTATACAGTAATAATATTTGACAAATATCCTTTCATCTGAGTATATCTTTAAATGAACTGTGTATATCTATTTAACCATATTTTCAAAAAAGGAAATGAGAAAAACAGAATAGAGGATATAATTATAAACCTTATATAAAGATTTGTTTTATGACCACAGGAATGGTGACCTAAAACTACCCTACACAATTAACCACAAAAAGATAACCTGGTACCATACATTTTCTAAGCTTCTGACCAAATGACAATCCTGGATTGAAATTTTTTATTTGCTTCGGGTTTAAAAAGCATTGTCAATTTTTCAGTTATATTGTGTTACACCCTCAGTCCTCATCATAGACGAATGAAGACTATTTACTTAACTGCCCATAAGAGCCTGTCAAGATGCACAGATCCATTGCCATTTCACCTTAATAAACAGCTGAAGAGTACCTCTCATGAAAATTAAAATCGGCCACTTATATGACTCGGAGAATGGCTTTGTTATATCAACTTAAGTGCTCTAACTTAAAGACCACAGACTCCTTCTTGAATGATAAGATTTTGAAGACAAAGCAGGTTGAAAAAGAAACAAAAATGGAGTGAGCAAATTCTCTTTTCCCCTTCGTTAAACTTAAACCTTTTGTTCAGAGAAAAACTAAAAATTCTAGGATTGCTTCATAGATGTTTTATCAGGGAATAAACCTCCAATTACAAAGATTTGATTTAGCTGAACTTAAATATGGTCAATCAAATCTCCATTCTGGTTGGCTAATATTCAACAGCCAAAATTAGAAACAAAAACAACCTAAATTTGTCTATCTATAAGTTAAACATGGTTTTCGTGAGTAAATATTTATATCGAAAAGCTTTTCTTCCTTTTTACTACCTTGTGAATTCCTATGGTACCAGGATATGTACGTAAACAGCCAATCATGTACTAAGCCATAGTGATCTTAAAGAGGATATAAAATACTATAAAACCTAAGATTAACTCGATAAAGGATGCCAATCTCCATTCTCATTGGTCAATATTCAGTCAAATTTTAACCAATCTGAAACCAGAAGAATCTGAATTTGTCTATAAGTTAAGCATGGTTTTTAAAGTATTCATTTTGAAAAGACTATCTTCCTTTTTAATTTACTACAATGTGAATGCCTATGGTACCAGGATATATACATGAATATGTAAAAAGTCAATCTTGTATTAAGCCATGTGTTCTTAAACAGTACATAAAATGCTATAAAACCTATGATCAACTTGATACAGGATGCCAGTCAATCAGAAAGCTCTGATAGGAGTTCTCTGATTGACTGTCAGCCTGTATCTAACTATAAGTTATCTTGCTATATCATGTTACTGTCTCCATTCACAGGAGGGGAAATCATGTGACCAATGATTATAATCTTATGTCCAAACAAGATGGCCATGCCACATGTATTTTTTCTTTTTTCACCCACTTTTGCTACATTGTGTATCCCTAATGAGTTAAAAATCGCCATTTTGGGTGAAATGGGTGGGCGCAGAATGACCTAAAAACATCGCCTGTCGACCATCTTGTACAGACATAATATCTTGAACATTGGTCACATACTTCCCTGCCCGATTCATGTGGCCACTTGATAAAAGATTGAAAAAGACTGTAAATAACAACAACAGCAAGGTAATGATATCACAACACCCAATCTGAATCCTTGACTAGCCCAACAGAAAAGAAGTTAAAATGGGAATTCATATAGCAATTAATTCCTTACTTTTCAATTAAGTGTTTTTACTCCACTGTTACACTTTTTGCTAGATTTCTTGGACAGTCAACCTAAAAAAAGAACCAGTCAAAATAAAAGCTCCTTTTTCTTTAAGAAAGGAATGTTTTCAATCACTATCTATGAACATTTTAAAATCATCATTTGACCATGCATGAAACAGTTAACAGTAATTCCTTTTCTTTTAAATATTTCATCAAATCCTTATGCTTTTTTTAAATTGGTTTTTGTATTTTCCTTGCTTTCATAAGATGAAAGGGCTCGACACAAATAAATATTTAATGAGAAAAGCTCCATGTAAAAAAGTGATAACACCTTCTCCCACAATGTTTCAAAGCTTTGCATATGAACTGCAAACACCTAAAGCATGTGAGAGATATGAGTTCATAAATGACCCAATCCTCATGGCAACTCAAGCTTGGAGGTGCTTATGGAAAATGCTTTCAAAACTTTTTTTTAACATTGCATTAGTGTTTAACATACATGTAATCTCTTTTGTTCAATTTTCAAACCAAAAGCATAAAAGACAATACTACATAGACATAATTATAAAGAATAATTTAGTTGGTTATATCTTGTGAAAAATATAGATGTTCACCATGAGCAGTTTCTTCAATTGTAAAATTTTCTAAAATTGTCAACGACTGGAGGCGAGTTTTATAAAACTCTGTATAAAGTAAAAATAAGACCAGAAAATAATTCTACAGAAAAGTTGATGTTATAATTCTATAGAAAAGCTGATGATTAAAAATTATGCTTCTTAAAAGATGATCAAATGAGAGCACAAATGAATTTACATAAGACTTTTACAATTAACTGCCTTAAGAACCAGGCAGACAAGAGAGGTTATCAAACTTATACTCAATAAAACCCAACTACAACCATTCTGCTGGTTAAGTTTTCAGAAAGCAGTGTGACAAATGATTGGATGTCTCCTAATGAACAATTTATCGCTCAACCACATAGGATTCTTCAAAATAATCTATCAAAGTGAAAATTAACATTTTTTTATTTTATTTATTTTGTCGTCTGCTTTTTTCCTCCAATTTGGACCAGTCACAAACCTCAAAACAAATTCATTCTGTTACTGTGAAAATATTCATGATATAAGCAGTCATATCTAATGTTCATTTAAACAGATTATCATCTAATCAAATATTTGGTTCAATAGGACTATTTAAAAAGAGATATGCCTCTGTATTTCTTTAAAGAAAACATTCTACCACCATCAATCCAATCACCTGAACCAATCTCAAACTACATGTATTACAAATCTATTGCAGCAATACTATATCACACCAAAGCCAATATAATGAAGAATGTACATTAGTTAGAGATATGGTGGTTAGAGAATCCAATTCCATCCATTATAAAGCTATACAGCAGCCATTTAATAACGTTTTATTTGTGTTTAAAGTACATGTACTTAGTTTTAACGGTCTTTGTTTTGAAGACATAGAATAAAACACCTATCAAATTGGACATAACTAAGGAAACAAAATGATTTAACCGAAAGTGGCTCTTCTAATAGCAGTATCTGGCCTCCTAATATCTAAGCTCAAAAATAAAGTTTCATTCCTAGATATGAGATGTTGAAGAAGAAAACTTACAGAGAAGCAGGACTGGTAAAAACTTACTAGGCCCAATTCAAAAATATATGAAATTTGTCGCTAGTTTTTACATGATGTCCCTATCAAAACTTTACTTCCTATAGTTATTCTTTAGGTTACATGCATCTGTATTCAATTCAGACAATTCATAAAATCAAACACAAAGCAACATTTTTTTTTATCCCAATTTGAGATAATTCCTAATTCCTTGTGGTTATGAGATCCCCCATCACGAATTCTACATGTTACACAGAGCTTTACGAGATAAGTCCTTTTTTCATTTTACTCTTGGCACTTGGGATTCTTCAATTGTTGATCCCAAATCAAATTAAACTTTAACTAGTTACCTTTTATCTTATTTAATACTGACTGAGCGCCTCATAGAGTTGAGTGAAGAAATACAATTTGAGTGCTGAAAGCTCCTCTCAAGGCTAATATATGTGCTAACACTAGGTGAATAAATTGAGGGTTCAATGAAAGACGTTTGTGAAGGACTTGATTTAGTCTGGCATTGAACCCTTGATATACAATTCAAACACCAGGGAAATCTGAGCCATGATATAGGCTGTGAGACATTGGTGAAAGCAGGTTACAACAAATAATATGTTTTATCATAATTAACCATTTAACAGCAGGGGATTTTATTCGTTCTGAGATAGGGGACTTGGCTAAGCAAAAAATGCATCAAAACGAAAGAATGTTCAATTTTTTGTTTTACAATAAGCCTATGGTGCGGCCAACTTCGCTTTGTAACAAACAACATTTGATAGAATATCGGGAGACAAAATCTGAGTAGTCTGGTCATAAAGAGACAAATGATTAATTTAGTCATAATGGGCTTTACATCGCTCATAATGATAAGACTCGAAATCTTAATTGCACATTAGGTCTGGCCAAGCCCGGGTAAAACGATTTGCAATCCGTTAGTCATCAGGGAGACTATATCATATGAAAATTCAAATGCCACCACATGGATTATAACCCGAGCAGAGTGGGGCCTTACCATTTCAAGTTCTCTACTCTCATCACTATGCCACATATTTGTTTAATTGATTGGTGTTTAATGCTGTATCAACAATCTTTCAGTGGCTTTTCCAGCTTTCATGGATCCACCAGTACTAAGCTAGGGCTCTGAAACGATGCCACAAAGGTCCAACCAAACAAATGAAAGTGTTGTGTTGTATTGTGACAGAAATATCTTCAACATTGGCACATCTTCCTGTATTATGCAGCCTTGCTAAGATTACTTACCTTTCAAACACGGAGACATACTTAGAAACATAAGATATAGAAAACTTTGGCTTACGTCAAATCCCCTGAGAACAGCGATATGGAAGGAGAGGAGCTGTAACGGTATTACATTCACGACGCCCTGTAGGCAATCGACTGTGTGGGGGACTCCTACACACTTATAAGCATACTTTTGCACTTCTTCATCACCAGTAGTACAAATAAGAATGGGGCGTCCCTATAAACAAGATCAGATTCAGTGAGAGGGGAAGTGCGTGGTCTGTAGGTTACAAACACACTACTCTAGCTAGTACAGGTGTGTATAAGCTTACAGTACACAAACACCAGAAAGGTGAGAGAGACAGGTGTTAGAACAAGTCATCTTGAGTGGGAAAGCTTCTGCTTTTTTTTGTCTTCTTTTTTGGCTTTAACAATTTATGCAAAAAGAGGTGGTTCCATTTTTGGCCAAATTTGATAGTGCATCATTTTGAAATGCAAAGTTAACTTTAGCAAATTTCAAATCACAATTTTTATATTATGTCCAGGTAAAAAGTTGCATTAGAGTAATTTGCATGAAGTCTAACAAACTAATCATTAAAATCCTTTGATTAGTGCACTCATTAGAATCATAATTGATGAGACCACACCCATTACAAAGTTTAGAGAAAAAGAATAATCAGCAAGGTATTTTAACTGATTATTAGAAGAAATCTTGAGGTATGATTAAAAGCTCTTGATTTCCTTGTTAATCTTACAAGCATAATGAAAGCTAACCAGAAAAGTCCTTGATTTTTAGAAAAAAAATTCTAGACATGATTTATTTTTCTCTTCCTTTCTTTTTCAATCTCTATCAAGCAAACGAAAACCAACAAATCAGAAACCTTCCCACTTCACCTACCTTTAAGTGACAAATATAAATGCATGCTTACATGCAGTATTTGACACCATGTTAATCAAGCCCAGTCTTTATTGGGATACAAAGCAAGCACTACAAAAAGCATGCTAGTAGTGGGCAACCCTTTCCCAAAGTACAAACTGATTTGCAACAGAATAACTTCAGAAATTATTGTAATCCCATGATAATGTGCTCATCATGAGAAAAAATTAGTACATATTCCTTAACATCAGATGTTTTAAAACATTGTGATGCAAGGAGAATTTGCTCATACCCCTGACTGACTGATTTCCTTGTTTATCAATCAATCAATCAACCAACCAACCAATAAATAAATAAATAAATAAATAAATAAATAAATAAATCCATCCATCCATCCATCAATCAATCAATCAATCAATCAATCAATCAATCAATCAATCAATCAACCAATCAATCAATCAATCAATCAATCAATCAAGTAGGATCAATGAATCAATTGATCAATCAATCAAGTAAACAACTTTTCTTTCACTGAATCTATCAATTAAAGTTGTATGTTGCAAATAGCTTGAAACAGGGAAAGGGTTAAGATAGCTAGTGTCTACAATAAGGCAATTATCTAGAGAGATGGATTCAAGTTCAGAGCAAGAAAATCACCAGAATGGAAAAATCTCAAGTAAATGACGAGAATGGAAAAAATCTCGCTCTAATTCCTTCTCCCTTGAGTTTGTATAGATTTAGAACTTACATCCAGCCCTTAACCATACACTACAATGTACATGAGCAATCTAGACCAATCAGATTACTGATGACAACACATAAATCTCTTTTTTGTATTTCTTCTTTTTTTTTTTTAATAAGATGAATGATCCAGGAAAAATTACAACCTTGTTCGAAAATGCATTTCTATCAAATTCATTACATCAAATATGATGTGAGAACAATTTAAAAAATAAAGCGCCGGTATAAAGCTGTGGTAGGATAGAATTATATCAAACTTCAATCATAAAAAATAAATGATGTTCAGACAATTTCATTATTAAATTCAAAAGTAATTTGTATCAGACAAATTAAAGATTTGATTCAACATTTGGTAATGGGAAAGTAAGACACTAGACAGTCAAGAAAAAGATGTTCACTCACATTAAGCAAACAACACACCCTTCTAAAACAGCCATCCCAAAGTTGTCTAGTCTAGAGAAATTATGTAGAATCTGCCATTTTGAGTCTCTAGCTTCAATAACATTTGGATCTAAATAGTTTTCAAAACCAAAATTCTATCCCCATTAACAAGGGCGACGTGGAAGAAAGTAATTGCTACCAGTCTTTGTTAATGTCTTTTGTTTACATGGAGTTTAATACCACATTAACATCTTAATTTATTAATGGCTTTTCTGGATTTCAACAGTAATATAAAGGGCTCTTCAATGTCTTGCCAGGGGACAATCCCACAAAATCTAAATGTTGCTGGGAAGGATTGAACCCGGATCCCCCATGTCACAAGTCCTGTATCTTTACCACAGGGGCACACAGGACTCTACACTATTATCTTTTGCATGACCAAAGTATCACAAAAGCAGCTTTAGACATGTGTCGTAAACACTTTTCAAGCAAAACATGGTATGGAGGTATAAACTACAAGGTGATAGAAACAAATGGCAGATTCTAGATACCCGACACATCTAGCTGTAAGAATACAATGGTTATGCAAGGTAGAAATCTTCATTAGACAGGAGTGATTGAGATATTAGATCATTTATAAACAGATAATGATGACAATGAAGGTTAATCTACATTGAATAACCATCTTACATTCTTGTTTGAGTTATACATAGCTTGCAGCAACAAAACATTTCCATAATATTTTCAGATTCTTTTTTTATATTTCATACAAAGAAAGTATAAATAGGTTATAAGAGCTTAATCTTACATGCAGCATTAATTTGATAGCAGACTGGAAAATTTAATACAAATTTGTCTTCAAAAAATAAGAGTGTGATATCTTATTTCGTTTTTGGTGTGGCAAATTTGAAGAGCTTGAAAAAGTTTAAAAACAAATCAAAATGGTGTTAAATTTCAAAGACACCCATTTGGAAAGAAGGATAATATAAAAAAAAGAAAAGAAATGTCTGAAACATTTATGCTTTTACACATAAAAATCTTTGCTTATATAAATGTTAAATATATTTATATATATTTTACTGATGATAATGATTTCCAGATGAAATATAAAATGTTATGGTAATATTTTGTTTATTAAAAACGTGTTAAAAAGTATATATATAGCACAATTAAGCCTTCAAACAACAGCCAACAATCTACAAGCTACGAGTTCTGTTTGAAAGCTACTAGCAGTGACTGGCCGGTTTTGTTCATAGTTATTTGGAGGGGGTCGAGGATGTCTTACATCACACTGTTTCATTTGAGCAATATGCAGAGATAGGAGTTGCATAGGAATGACGGTGAGGATGCCCTGTAGGCAGTCAATAGAATGTGGAACCCCGAGAAACTTTGGAGCTAGAGCGATTGTCTCTTTGTCATCCAAGTTCCCTATAAGGATGGGTTGGCCCTAAAATAAACATGGTACATAATGTCATCAATATACAGGATTCAAACCTCTTACTCAATCTTTATATACAGTTACATAATCCTTTCTATTCAGATTAATCTATTTCACCAGCAGAAGACAACAATGAAATCAGTGTTTAAAAAAATAGGAACAGCTTAACAACAGGGGTCTATCCTTGGGTCAGTACTCTGTAATATAATATGATGTATGTTATGTGACATAGTTCTGAGTTCTACTGACCAAAGATAACTATAGACCCCCTATGCTCTTAACATGCAATTTCGTCTTTTGTCACAATAATTTCATTTACACTTATAAATGAAACCCTTTCATTCCAATGTACACATTTAAATGCATGTGTAGCAATTAAGTCAAAATAAAGTTGTGACAAAAGAAGACATTGCTTAAAACTTCTAGTTTCTTCCCCAAATGTAAGACTATTCTGTCTTTTTCATTTTCAGCATTTGTCGTCTGCTGTTGCTTTCAATTTGGACCTTTCATAAAGAAAGCCCATATGAGGTGAAGGGTTTAATAATGTTTTTTTCTCTCTCAAGTGCTTTCACTTTGGACCCATCACAAAAACTGAATAAGAGGTTATGAGGTAATAAACACAGACAACACCTGGGATAAATGTGCAGCCCAACACTGCGTATGAATGAATAGACAGCAACCAATGGGCCATACAAATGAATACATAATAGATATCTAATTTCCGCATGTATCCATTGGGATCGGTTCCAAGATAATTGGAATCACTTATGTAAAGATCTTCATTTCTATTAACAGCATTTCTAATGCAGAAGTTTCAAGCTTGGGCATGCACATTTAACCATGGAAATACATTCACAACAAATATTAATTCTAACAGGTCATCACAGATGCATGTACCATGCAACATAACAAGTATATAATTTTATGCCCTCAACCCAAACTAACACATCTTTAACTCAAAGAGACATTTTACATATGGTGCATACTCCCTTGATTGAAAAGTTTATCAGTCATTTGCAATGTTTATAACACAACATCAAAGTGCGGCTAGAATGTCTATGAAAAAAACAGTGTTCATAAACAACCATTCATAATCATTGTGATGAAAGGACAATTTGCCCACAATACAAAATGTAATTTAGCCACAATATATTAAAATATCCGGTTCAAGTGCATTTGAGAATTTGTTTCGTTAGAGTGAGTTTATCAAACCTTGCAACAAACTGCCTTTGAAAATGAGAAAAGAATAAGTTGCTTGCAACAGACAATTTCTTTTTTTCCAATGATGTTTAAATAAAATCATACAACAATCATTTAAATCATTTTTTGTAAAGAAATAATAACCTTCAAGAGAGCATATACCATACGTATTTACAACAAGACAAAGAGTGTATAATAATAACCGATCCATGAAAAAATCAGGGTATCAGTGAAGCTTCTTTGAATGTCTCCCTGGATTACATATCAATCCTTGGTACATCATCAGTTCTTCAGTCATATAAAAGTGGCATTTTCATGATTAAGGGGTTTAACACAGCATAAGTAAGTTTTCATTTAAATAAAAGTTTTCCTGGGATTCCACAGCACGAAATAAATACCACTCCAGTAGGGTTTTACCCCATTTTCATTATAAAGACACGGTATATTTCATCAGCAACATGGTTTAATAACTCACTGCGACAAAATGTTCTATTGTTGGTGACAAACAATTTCTCCTTTTGTCACAGTAGTCTCTTTCATTTTCTTCCCCAAGTGTGGGTTAAGAAATGTTAGAAAGAGAAGTTCTGTACCAAGTTTCTTTCATGGATAAGCTATCCTGCAACTGAATTAACTGTTCTAAATTATAATCACAACATAAAGCAATATATGTACAACAAAGGTATGAATATCATGCACATTTACGATGCCATGCCAAATACTTTAAATACAAGTAGTTTGTTTCAATTATAACTTAAACAATAATCATCATAGCGTTTGCAGTCTGCAACAGGTAACCTTTTTTCAATCATTTTCCCTCAAACATAAAAAGATAAATAAATGCAACAAAAGATATCTCATCAAATGGATAAGCATTTTTGAAAATAAACTAAAGCCATTTTTCCTTTTGTATTAATGTTTCTGAAGTTATATTTCAGACTGTAAAAAAAAATTGCTAAAAACGAGGAAACAAACTCTTTTACTTCTTTTGCACATACTGAATAGACAGAACTAAAAAAACTTTAAAGGCAGACAACTGTTAACCCATCCCTCTCTTCAGAGTAATTTACAACAGATATATATGTACTTTAATAACCAAAAATAAGTATGATGCGCATGCTGAAAATAAACCAATAAGCTTTACTCATTGCATATTTGTACATGCCTCAAAAAACAGATCACATTTGCACCAATCATTCATGACTACTCTATATTATTCTACTGGAAAAAGCTGAAAATATTTTTAATCATGCATATGTATCTACACACAGACAATTGAGAAATCTATAACAAAAAGCAAGGTGCAACAGCTTCAAGTATGACAATATTTAAATACACAGCTTTTTAACCCTTAGAATGCTGGGTAACCTTTTAAAAATATATTTTTGTGTCATCAGCTTTCCAAAATCGTAAATATCTGCTCAATTTTGATGAGGAATGATACTTAGAGTAGCAAACAGGTTGGATCACAGGCCAGCAGTCAATTTACTAGCCGGCTAGCCTGGATCCAACCTGTTCTCATAAGCAAGAAGTCTGTCCCAGTACTATAAGGGTTAATATAAACATTAAATCATTTGCACCAAATAACATTATGGCAAACAACGAAAGTATCAACATATATTCATGATAAAAAAATCACTTCATTGATCAATATTAAGTTAAATTATGCGAAAACAAGAATCAGCTAATATAAACCAACATTCTTCAATATTCATATGTTGACACTTCAAGAGTTCAATGCAATACTATAGAAAGGGGTTCGTGTATGTGAACTAATTTCTATAGTATTGCATCCCTCTGATCGTTAACTTCAACATAACCATTAAATAAATATTAATAATAAATGCATCTTGAGCTCATGTCTTGGCAAACATTATTATGACAAAATAAGAAATAGCTTCTTTATCAATCCATCTATGTACTTTTTTGTTGTTGAAATTCCTTTTACCTTGATGCATACCTGGTAAATGATATATAACAAACTTGTTTATGACTGATTTGTTTTCTTTCTTTCATGACATAGCAAATTTCCTCATATTAAGGGTTCAATGCAAGACTATAGTAAGTGCTTCATATTCATGAAGCACTTACTATAGTATTGCATTGAACCCTTGATTTGTGAAAAATAACACACTTATGCCTGGTCTATGAAATGAATGCAGCAGCAGAAAAAACTCCAAGTAATATTGAGTAAAATTCATAGTGAATAAGTAGTAATTAATCATGACGAGTCCCTCATTTGTCATAACATTTTTTGTTTTTGTTCTATTGCTCAGTGCATATTTATAAAAGTAGGAAATGAAGTCATCAGTTAAGACAGTTTTGACAAAGAGTGACCAACATATAAATCAGATACTTACATGTCTGGCTTTGACTTGTTGCAAGGCATTCATACATTTCTGGAGAAATACAACAATAGTACATGTAAATAAATTATTCATATATCAATCAAATGTATCAATATAAATATAAATATCACACGAAAGAAATGAATAATCTATAAAGCAATTTATCAGTCAAATTAAACAATGTATTTGAGAAAAGAAATCAATAATATTTGAATATCTACTAATCAAATAAAACAATATTTCTGATAAAAGAAACAAATTCCTTATGGAAATTCTATCTAACAAATCAATCAATATATCTATGAAAAGAAATCAATATTCGCTAAAATATTTATCTATCAAATTAATCATTTTCAGACTTTGAGCGTGTTTTATTCTAACAAAAACATGTGTTTCTTACAGGCTTTTGACTCAAAAACGATTAACTAAGTTTAAAAATAATGATCATTTTGTTTTATAGTTGGGATTGTTTATACCATTCCTTGCACAATGTGGCATACAATTAAAAGTTTCAACATGGCAAGAATGGCCAGAAATCTTTTGTCATTATGTTTTAATTCAGGTCTGTACTGTAAAAAAAAAAAGCATAATTGTGGGAAAATGTAAAGTAAATATTCTGTTAATATTTTACTACTTTAATGCAGTTAACACTTACGCTGTAAGTTTTGTCTCGAGTTACCACCATTAACACAGGCATGGCTTTATCAATCAGGGCAAGGGGTCCATGTTTCAATTCACCCGCTAAAATACCTTCAGAGTGCATGTAGGTTAACTCTTTGATTTTCTGGAAAAAACAAGGAAGGATAAAACACTTATGTATTGAAAGCAGCAATTTCAAAACAAGTTCAGATATCTTCCATGTTTGTTTCATTTTGGTTAAAAATTTAAGAATATAAAGAATGTCTGTAACCTCTTATTTATTTATATTTATTTATATTTGTTTTTACATTGTTCTGTAACCTCTTATTTATTTATATTTATTTATATTTGTTTTTACATTGTTCTGTAACCTCTTATTTATTTATATTTATTTATATTTGTTTTTACATTGTTCTGTAACCTCTTATTTATTTATATTTATTTATATTTATTTTTACATTGTTCTGTAACCTCTTATTTATTTATATTTGTTTATATTTGTTTTTACATTGCTTCAACATTATTCAAGTAATGTTGTGATGCTAGACTCTTAATGATGGATGAAGACCCCATACTAAACTGCCCTTATCAGTCAAACCGGGTAGAACCATTGGCATTCTTTAAGTCTGGAGACTACCTTTCATAAAAATCCATATTCCTCACTGGGATTTCAACCCAAGTGGAGGAGAGGGGCCATGTGATTTCAAATTATAAACTCTTACCATTAGGTTACGGAGGCCTCTTCTTATTCATTAACACCTAAAACCTAACCTTGACATATCTACTAGAGAAGACTATATAAACCACTGTGAAAGAAACTGTGAAAGAAGGGATATATTTTCCCTTAAGTGCAATTCATCCTTTTTATAACAATGGTTTCTGCCAGATACCATAGAAGAAAGTACATTTTTCCATTCATGTTATTTTTTGACATCTGATGTAGCTTTTGAAATGGAGAAGACAAATGTTTATTTAGGCTAGGGCTCTGAAGTGACTTTCCAAACGTCACTCCCACGAAACAAGAGGTGTTTTTGAGGCTTGAACCTAGGACCCACAAGCTTTGAGTCCACCACCTTAGCTTCTGTGCCTCGCAGGAACCAAATTTTGATCTAAAAGTGTGGAAAGGGGTTCAGGGTTTCACATACCAGAGCTCCCTCCAACAATTATCAACATTATTTCAGTTTTTTTATGGCTTTCCAGGATTCCATCAGTACTAGGCAGGGCTCTGCAGTGTCTTGCCCAAGGGAATTCCCACAAAAAAAAAACAGTGCTACTGATGAGACTTGAACCCAGTACCCCTGTGTCACAAGTCCTACACCATAACCAGTTTGCCACGCAGGAACCAAATTCTTATTTAAAAGGGTGAAAAGGGGTTAAGCCATTACCAAACAATAATGACATTTGAACATTTTGTTGCAGATGACTCAGGAAAACATTGTGGGAAAAGGAGAAATTGCTCCTAACGAGTTGAAAAGATTGTGGGAAAAGGAGTAATTGCTCTTAACGAGCATTTTCTCCTTTTCCCACAATGTTTTCTGCCCTATCAGAAGATTATCTTCCAATATTGTCACATTTTGAAATGTCGTCTGCAAACCCTTTCAATTTGGGACTGTCGATTTTTTTTGTCGTTTGGTAAAGGGTTAAGGGTTTCCAAATACCAGGGCTCCCTCCAAACAGGTTGCATAGTTGTATCCCCTGCCCATGACTAGAAGGGACTGCTGCTTATAGGTCTCCTCAGCAAGTTGCTGTATTTGTTCATCCATTCCCAGTACAATCTTGATCTGCTCTGTAAACAAAGGGAAACAAACATTAAAAGGCAATAAACATCTCAAGGGTTCAATGCAATACTATAGTAAGTGCTTCATGTTTATGAAGCACTTACTATAGTCTTGCATTGAAACCTTGATTCTGTGTGTATCAGGATACATGTACTTTAAACTAAACATTCTTTTCTTATAACCATCCATATTCTATAAACAAAAAAACACTAGAAAATGCATGACAGCCTAACAAAAGATGAAATTGCGTTTAATTAGAAATGTCTTACTTAGTTATATAGATAAAACAGGAGGTTGTACTAATCCCCAGCTTTCACATTCAATAAGGTTCAATACAGGAGCTTATGACTGATCTAAATTGAAACTGGCACAAATCTAAACCATAACAATTGATTTAACCCTTTCCCAAACAATAATGACATTTGACGAGTTTGTTTCAGACGACTCTGGAAAATATTGTGGAAAATGGAGGAATTGCTCTATACAAGCAATTTTTCCTTTTCCCACGTTTCCAGCCCTATCAGAAGATTATTTCAAACGGAATGTTGGGGGCAATCAGTCTTGATTTTTTTTTCTTTTACAGTTGTCTCCTTTGAGAATGTTAAAATGTGTATAAAACAAGGAGAGTGTTAACATTATCGTACCTGGTAAAGCCTTCAAGCCTTGAATGATCTCTCTTCTCCTCTCTTGCATAGAGATTTTGTCATCACACATCATTAGGCCAAACATGACCAGCGAGATAAACTGACTTGTGTAAGCCTGAAAAAGACAAAAAATTCCATATATTGCAAGAAAAAAAATATCTGGCTAGCAATCTCATCTGAAGAAGCTTGAATCAATCAGCAAATGATTTATTATCATCTTTAAAAAAATGCAATGAACTCATTTAACAATCTACCACATGAAGGTCTGAAAGTGGGCGAGTTTGAAAGTTATAATTGACAACACTTACAAAGTACCAAATCAATAACATCCTTATAATTGACAACACTTACAAAGTACCAAATCAATAACATCCTTATAATTGACAACACTTACAAAGTACCAAATCAATAACATCCTTATAATTGACAACACTTACAAAGTACCAAATCAATAACATCCTTTTAATTGACAACACTTACAAAGTACCAAATCAATAACATCCTTATAATTGACAACACTTACAAAGTACCAAATCAATAACATCCTTATAATTGACAACACTTACAAAGTACCAAATCAATAACATCCTTTTAATTGACAACACTTACAAAGTACCAAATCAATAACATCCTTATAATTGACAACACTTACAAAGTACCAAATCAATAACATCCTTTTAATTGACAACACTTACAAAGTACCAAATCAATAACATCCTTATAATTGACAACACTTACAAAGTACCAAATCAATAACATCCTTATAATTGACAACACTTACAAAGTACCAAATCAATAACATCCTTTTAATTGACAACACTTACAAAGTACCAAATCAATAACATCCTTATAATTGACAACACTTACAAAGTACCAAATCAATAACATCCTTTTAATTGACAACACTTACAAAGTACCAAATCAATAACATCCTTATAATTGACAACACTTACAAAGTACCAAATCAATAACATCCTTTAATTGACAACACTTACAAAGTACCAAATCAATAACATCCTTTTAATTGACAACACTTACAAAGTACCAAATCAATAACATCCTTATAATTGACAACACTTACAAAGTACCAAATCAATAACATCCTTATAATTGACAACACTTACAAAGTACCAAATCAATAACATCCTTTTAATATAATGAAGGATATATTGTAAAAAGAAAAAAGTACAGTGAACCCTCGTTTATCCGGACCCCGATTATCCGGATGTCTCGCAATCCGAACGAAATTGTAAGGGAACGGAACTATTGGACCAGTTTGTTGCAGACGACTTTTGAAAACATTGTGGGAAAAGGAGAAATTGCTCGTAACGAGCAATTTCTCCTTTTCCCACAATGTTTTCTGCCATATCAGAAGATTATCTTTGAAGTTCATCACGTTTTGATATGTCTTCTGCAAACTCTTTCAATTTGGGACGGTCGACAATTTGGCGTTTGCTAAAGGGTTATAAGTATATACTGCTCATGCAGACCGTTTATGTCTTAATGTGAATAAGAACATGCTCTGCTTCATTAGTCCGGATTATTCGGTAAACCGGACATTTTGTTGAGAACGGACATGTTCGGATAAACGAGGGTTCACTGTATATGGATAGAGTTTATACAAACAAATGATGGAAATGTTTTCATTGTTTACTGTTTAAAGATCCACCACCACAAACGGGTCCAACATTGTGTCAGTGAATATTGATCCAGTATGTACCTTTGTACTAGCAATGTCAGAGTTTACCTTCAGATGCACTCCATATTGTGACCCATATCAGGTATTGAATAAGATTAGGCCATTAGGTACCTTTGCATTAGATGCATCAAAGTTTGTTGTTGAGATGCACTTTATAGTGTGACCCATAATAGACAATTCTTTATTGGCATTCATTGACAAAATTTGTCTATGGCCATTTACAATAACATAGAATATGGCTTAGACAAAAAAAAAGGGAAAGAAAAAGATGATCAACAAACATTGGGCACAATATACAAAAAAAATGAAGTCCGCTACAAAGATGCTTTCTACGTATTTGAGTGTACTTGGAACATTCTAATAGAAAATGGTATTCATTTTCAACCAATAAAAATTGATAAGATTACTGACTCAGTATGTACCTTTACATTAGATACTTCAGAGTGTGTTGGGATGAACTCTACAGTATGATTCATTACAGGTATTGAATAAGATTATTGATCCAGTAATGATCAGGCTATTAAATAATTGATCAAGTTATGACCATACACGCATAATCATTTATCAATAAATGTTATTGCCAGTAAAATGATTGATTGAGAAGGTCTGGCTAGTAAAGCATTGATCATGCTATGACCATGCAAGCATGTTTATTGATTGATAAATGCCCATGCCAGTCAAATTATTGATCAAGTACTGACCATGCAGGTATGGTTTTCGATCGATAAATGGTAACGCCAGTCAAATTATTTGTTGAGAAGGTCTGGCTAGTAAATCATTGATTAGGTACTGACCATGCAAGGATGGTTTTTGATCGATAAATGTTATTGCCAGTCAACTTATTGGTTGAGAAGGTCTGGCTAGTAAAACATTGATCAGGTACTGACCATGCAAGGATGATTATTAATCGATAAATGGCCATGCTAGCATTATAATTGATAAAATCATTGGTTGAGAAATGATCAGGCTTGTAACTTATTGATATTATTGATCAAGTAATGGTCATGCACTTAACCCTTTCCCAAACAATAACGACATTTGACTACTTTGTTGCAGACGACTCGAGAAAATATGGGAAAAGGAGAAATTGATAATGACAAGCAATTTCTCCTTTTCCCATAAGGTTTTCCGCTCTATCAGAAAAATATCTTTTAATTTCATCAAATTTTGAAAATGTCGTCTGCAAACTCTTTCAATTTGGGACAGTCCAAAATTTGTTGCTTGGGAAAGGGTTAAGCTTATTCATCTAAAACTATCCACTGTGTACCCACCTTTGTACTGGCCACTCCGATCTCAGGACCTGCATTGACGTGAACTCCACAATGTGAGCCACGGCAGATACTGCTACCCACAGTGTTGGTAATACCTACGATTAGGGCACCGCGGGCTTTACAGTAGTTCAAGGCCATCAGAGTATCAGCTGTCTCTCCTATAACCAACAATTAAATTGCTCAATTTGACCTAAAATAATTTCAAGTCTTGGGCTTGCTACATCTATACATTGTTTTGACAAAAAATTCTTTAATGGGCGAAAGAAACCATTTCTTTCACATTGTAGATGAATAAAAAGAAAACATAGATGTTCCCTTGTATTAACAACATCAGAATGTGACAAATTAAGCATTCATGGCAGATTAGGCGATTTTGTCACTTAGGGTATAACTTAGAAACATATATCACATGGTCAATGAATATAGCCCTCTCTTAAATGAGGAGGTCTCAGTAAAATAGATTAATTAGAAAAGGACAAGTGAGTTGAATCTGGTATAAACAATTGTTTAAGGATTACCTGACTGGCTAATAAAGAAGCAGACGTCATCCCGAAATACAGGAGTACTGCGATCAAGGAAATCGCTGGCAAGTTCCACCATTACTGGTAGTTCTGTCAACTCCTCTATCAGCTGACGGGTCTGAAATAGTAATACATAGAACCTCTAGTACCCTTTAGGGGTGGCAAAATCAATTGTCTGTATTGAAATGCTTGTCCAAAAGCCATAATGGAGAAGTGAGATTATTCTATGAAATTTACTACAAAACCATTATAATTATGGAAGTGAAGAAAAAGATGTTGACATGACCCCTGAAATAACAGAAAATCTAAAAAAAAAAAAAGAAAAAGAATACACATACAAGGCCAAAAGGACTTAGCAATTAACCCTTGATATAAGCCCTTTCCTGATGTGCTGCATTTAGAAACTATGGAAAAAAAATGGGAAAGAAAGCCACTTTTAGATATGAGCCATTGTGTCCACATGATAAATTGCTCAAACAAGCAAGATTCCTTATACAAATTCATATACTCCTTAACCCTTTATCAAATGCCAAATTTAAGACTGTCCCAAATTGAAAGAATTTGCAGACAACATTGCAAAATGTGATGAAATTGCAAAGTTATCTTCTGATGCGAGCAATTCTTCCTTTTCCCACAATGTTTTCCAAAGTCGTTTGAAACAAAGTTGTTAAATGTCGTTATTGTTTGGTAATGGTTTAAGCCATACTGATTTCTTGCAAAGCATACTCATCTTGTGTATGATTACCATCTGCCTCATCTAACTTGTAATATCCTAATAAGAATGAACATGATAGATAATGACAGTTCACTACTCACTGCAATTGCACTATGATAGCTGGTCCCACAGGCTATAAATAGAAGTCGTCTGCAGCGCTTGATCTCATTCATGTACTCCTTGAGACCTCCGAGGGTTACGGTGTTCTTCTCGAAGTTCACTCGCCCCCTCATCGTGTTCAGGACGGAGTCGGGCTGCTCAAATATCTCTTTCTGCATGAAGGAACTGTAGCTACCTGAAACAGGATGTCAGAATTTGTCAACCTTTGATGGTATCTTCCCTAGAAACTTTAGTGCAATGTAAAACCCCTTTTTATTTGTTTTTTTTACAAATTGATTTGTGTTTTAAGCAATCTTTAACAGTACTTCAATACAATATGAATCTATTAAGCAGTTTTTAACAGTACTTCAATACAATATGAATCTATTAAGCAGTTTTTAACAGTACTTCAATACAATATGAATCTATTAAGCAGTTTTTAACAGTACTTCAATACAATATGAATCTATTAAGCAGTTTTTAACAGTACTTCAATACAATATGAATCTATAAAGCTGTTTTCAACAGTACTTCAATATGATATGAATCCATTAAAAGTCATATATACAGTTCTGTTGAAGGGTAGTTACAGTGTGCAGTGGTTAGAGTACAGGAAGTCATGAGAAGCAGGCTCTGAGCCAACTAGTAGAATGCCTTTGGTTATTTGTATAGGGATAAAGGAGGTGTCAACTATAATTCAGTTATTTTACGTCTTTCCTGGATTTCACCAGTACTAAGCAAGGCTTTGCTGCATTTTGTCATAGGACACTCCCATGAAAAATCCAAGTGTTGCAGGTGAAGATTGAACCCAGGACCACCTTGTCAAAAATATTACATCTCAACCATTGGGTCATAAGGGACCACACTTGGTTCTATTGTGCTGAATCAGCCCTTATGAGCAGACTTGTTTCTCGTCTTCCTCCCTATATTATGAGCTCAACAAAGCAATTTAAATGAAATACAGGAACTATTAATGCAATGTAAACCAATGAAAAAACGAAAGTTACCCTTCATGATTTCCTGGAGCTCTGTTTTCAGTGTGGTTACCTCCCTTACAGCACTGTTGTCTAGTGTTCGCTTTACTCGATGAACTGTCAGTTTGCCGTTCTTCACTGCGGCAACATCGTCATCTTCCAGGAATATCACCTGATTTGTGTGTTCAATGATGGCACTGAAAAATATCAAATACATTAAATTTGCTTGATCCTTCTGAGCATTATAGGGAAAAAACTCTCCCTTTGTAATTTCTACTTCATTTAAAACAGTGAATAGAATCTAGTTGGTATTCATTTGAATTTTCTCTTTAAAACAGTTGTACATGAAATAATTTTCTCAACCTATTACTCCATGCTGCCTTAACTCTGCCACATCTGCTCCAGAAGACTTAAAAAAAGCCAGTATGATAAATTAGAGCATGTTTTCCTTTTATCACAGTAGTATCCTTCCAATATCATACAGATTATGAATTATTTTCTTGTTTTTCTTGTTGTTATTTGCTACTAATATAATTTCAAAAATGCAAATGCCCATATGAGGGAATGGGTTTAAAGTATTTGAAATATTTCTTGTAAAGGCTTTTGACATCGTCCAATTTCACATCATAGAATCTCTAATTAGCACAGCACACTCAAATGATGAGCTTCATTTCATACACTACAATTCATTTTGGTGAAATAATGAAGATAAGTTCTCATAAGAATGCAACTCAATTCAAGGTAAAAAGCTTAATCATCAGAACACAATAAAAGACTTTACAGCATAGAATTAAAACTAAAATAGAATTTCTAAAACAACCATCTGATATAATAGAAGCTAATGTTGATAAAGTTTAGGTTCTTTGAAAATTTGTTCCTTTTTTAAACAATAATAATAACAAAAATGAAATAGAATCACAATCCAAATGATCATTTAAATGTTTGGGAAAGGATAAAGACTAAAAAATCACCAACTCCCTAACACAAAAGCTTATGGTATGTTAAATCTATCAAATTGGTTATCAGGTAAAATGAAAGTAAAAGTAAATTCCTGGTAATCAACTATTCAGCAAAGTAACTATACTCTTGACTTTTTGCCAAGAACGAACATGACAAGTAGTTGTAAATATTGCACATTTTATCAAATGTTCTATATTCCAAAACACAAATAAGAGTTATTGAAAGAGCAAAATCGATAAAAAAAATCGAAACTTCAAATTCAGGCTGTTACCTTTTGAGATCTATGAACATGAGATAGATAACTTTAACCTTTATAGTGCTGGAACCAACTTCATGCTTTTGAAAACAGGTTAGATCCAGGCTAGCCGCTAAGTATTAGTAGCTGGCCTGAGATCCAACCTGTTTGGTTCTCTGAGTATCTTTTTTCATCAAAATTAAGCAGATATTTTAGGTTTTGGAAAGCAGACAACACAAAAATCTCTTTAAGAAAATTACCTAGGGTTAAAAACATGGTGCAAAAACGTCCAATAATTTGTGTAGTAAAAAACATCTGCGTTTACAAAAAAGAGGGAAAGCATTATACTACAGTACCTTGCATCTGAAGCGAAGAAATATTCCAGCTCCTTGTCTGGTCCAATGGTGGAATATTCTGCTGTCGAATCCAGGCGCATCGTCTGCTGCATGGTCATACGGTTATCTAATAAATAAAAACATATTACCAATCATCCCTCAAAACTAAGCTACACATATTTAAAGTGTTTTTATTTCTCATTTTCTTTATGACAGAATTCACCCTTTTCTTAATAATTTCTAATGCATTTTGTATGTAGCGAGACATGTTTGAAATTTGATATTGTTGTGGTAAAAATAATTCTTCTATTGGTACACCCATTTCATGCTTATTGGTCATTTATATGGTTTGCAGGTACCTTTTGTCACTTTGAGCAACATAAGATGTAAATACAGTCTGCTATAACATTTAATCTCCATAAAGGAAAAGGATTTACAAAATTAAAGGGGCCACAGCAAATAACAATTATTATCTGTTGAAACTAAATTGCATGCTTTTTTCGTAAGTAAGGACTTTCCTTTAGAATATCTATTTAACCTACAGTAGATAATGCCATGGGAGAGTGGTGTGTTACAGTTAAACAAAACCACTGTAGCAAAGAAAAAGGGGCCCTTTTTTAATGGTTCAGCACAAGACAATAGTTTTCTGACACTTTCGTGAAAGAATAACTATATTCTTACATAAAAACCTTCTTTTGTAATGCACAATCTATTCTTTTTGTTGCATATTCAACTCCATTTAATCACCCTATGCTGCCGTACAGGCAATTATACAGAGGGTCATTGTTGATCAGTTATCATTGATCTGCATAAATTGACCTTAATGCCCTGCCTAAAACACCTCATCATTAACCACATATGCTGCTGAAGGCTTTAGAAACCACTGTGACAAAAGGATAAATTGCTCATAATGAGCAATTTATCATTTTGTCACACTGGTTTCTTCCCTACATCATGAGGAAAAGGTACAATGCATTTGCTCTCGCTTTTTTAGTGTGGTCTGCTGTTGCTTTCAATTTGGACCAGTCATAAATTCTAAAATGGAGAAATGGGTTAACCCTTTCACAAACGCCAAATTTTCGACTGTCCCAAACTGAAAGAGTTTGCAGACGACATTTCAAAATGTTATGAAATTGAAAAATGATTTTCTTATAGGGCAGAAAACATTGTGGGAAAAGGATAAATCGCTTGTTACGAGCAATTTCTCCTTTTCCCACAATGATTTCCAGAGTCCTATGCAACAGACTGGGCAAATGTCGTTATTGTTCGGTAATGGGTTAACCACTTGCTTTCAGAGACAGGTGAGACATTGGTTTTGAATGCCAAGCCGATATGCAAATCAACTTCCTTGTTTGTATACCCTGTGATTAAAGAAATTCTTAAACACTATTATAACTAGATTTTCGGAAAATTGATCCTGGGTTTCGATACGTAATTACACACTTATATTCCAAATACAATACCTGAACTCTTGAATAACTAAATTTTCAGAAAATAGATACTAAGTTTCCATACTTAAGTACCCACTTATATTCCAAATACAAAAAATGAAAAGAAGTTCTTCAGTTCAAAATTTGAAAAGTTTGGAAAATTGTAATTGAAAAAAAAAAAAAGGAAAAAGGAAAAGATAATGTAGCTTCCATTTTAATAAAAGTTATTGTAGGAAGCAAAGGAAACTTTTCTAAAATCTACTTTTCTCACAATTATTTGAAAAGTCAACTAAAACATCTCCTCAGATTGGCTGGATTATTTACTTAGGTGTAACCATTTTCACTCCATTCTGATTTTGTGACTGGGCAAAAATGAAAGCTTCAGCTGACAGCAATAAACATCATGAAAAAATACTTTTTCATCATGGGATCTGGTAGAAACATTGAACAACAAGAAAATTAAAACCCTGTTCAATATTAGCATTCTATCCATGTCACAGTGGCTTCTGTAGACTTAAGCACCATGTGTGTCAAAGCGAGGTATTTTGAAAAAAGAAGTTTTGAGCACTATGAAACAAATCATTAAATAGACAAGCACATCAAAGGAGTGCATTCTTTCTTGTTGCTAATAATATGATATCTTGTTCACCCATAATCTTAACAGCAATCCCTGAGATTAACATTATACTTGAAGCCAAAAAAGGTTTCCCTTCAATTACGAATATATAATCTTTATGCTGTAAATTAGAATGAGGCCTAGTAAATGTGTCTTGTCTAATGACACTCTCATATGACCTGCAAATGTGAGCAAAATAAATAGTGTTAAGATGTCACTCAAAAAACACAAAAAATGCATACAAACAAAACACTGCACAGAATTTCTATAATGAGAGGACAAAATGGACAAACAGAATAATTAAACATATTCAAAAATTTAAACAACATGGTTAGTTATTCTTTCTAGAAAACCAATCAAGAAAAAAAAATCATTTGTCTTTCTTTATCAAAAATTGTTGACCAAGATTGGATTGAAGAAAAGTGTATGACCAACATCAAACCAGTTACTACTCGTTGCTTGAATAGGCAAAGCATTCATCTTTCACTGAATCAAAGGAAAACCAAGAATAACAACTTTTATTTTTCCTTTACAAAAGATATAAAGCAATAAATCTGTTTAACAAACAAACACTCATAACACATACTTTTATCTAGCTAAAAAGGTTCATCATGCATATATTTATCATGTATTTTTCCATATAATATAGAGAGTGTTGCGGCATCTTTTTTCATTTATCTACTATTCACTATACTGAGCATTAGAGAGCATTATAGAACAATAAATGTGTTACAAAAAATGACCAACTTGTCTTAGCAACCATTTTAAACCCTTCTTTCATATATATACACTCTGTAGATGCATGTGTCAAAAAGGAAAACTCAGTTTATGAGGGGCAAATTCTCCATTAAATAACAGTGAGTCTAGAAACAGCCCTAAGAAAAATTTGTTTAAAGGCACAGTACTTGTAAACATTGCCTTTTTCTTTGTCATAAAACTATAAACCACAAAAAAGGTACAGAAAAATAATCATAGCCAGGTATTTTTTCTCTGTGATAGAATACCCATAATCCACCATTTTGAAAATGTTTCTATCGTCGGATTACTTTGGTGGTTCTTGGCATACATCCGTCTGTGCCAAAACTATTTGTGTTGTACGGAATAGTTCCATATACAAAAAAGGATCGTGGCAACCCTACGAAAGAACTAGTTTCAAAATGGTGGATTATGGGTATTCTGCCTTGAGCAAACTTTTTTTAACCATACCCTAGACAATAATTTTTCCTTTAATAACAATGGCTTCTCCAGTTTGTCGATGCATGTGTATGTAAAAGAGTGGTTCTGAATTAACATTTTTAGCCTCATTGATGATTGATTGTAGGCTGATGTTACATCCCATTTGAACCCACTACGCATCAAAATGGGTTAAAGATGGTTGCTAAAAACAATTTAACTGATTAACTGTTTATTATAATTATACACAATAGCTATTGAATATGTATCTGTAAACATAGAAGAACCAGATATTAACCAAACAATTAAGATGTGAAGCTATCATTAAAACAGAATTTCCATTTTATTACTAAAGATCTTTGAAACCTAAAATCATTTAAGATAGTTTTAACACACCAACGAAGAAGCCAGTCAGAGGTCTACCAAACAACAGATTGTTATCAATGCCTGGGTTGGTATAGAACAAATATGAGCTAGTTCTCATTCTAAAAGAAAAATCAAACGTATGCAGTACACTCATAAAACCAAATGATTTGTTCGGGAAGTGACCAAGTATACCATATCAAGTTAGTTTTAGTAAATTAGGTTAGAAGTACACTGCTTCCAGAAAGTGTGAACACACCAATCCAGAACTTTCTAGTCTCCCATGTATCAAATAATTTGTAAAAATAAATCGGGAGACAGAGAGCACATCCTTAGGCAACTTTTCATAGAACAAAGTTTTATCTCCATATGATGTCAAGTCATTCAAATTCTATTTTTTAATAAACCCCCCAAAAATAGATGAATTTTTTTAAGGCAAATATGGCAAAGTTGGAACAAACCTCATTTTACCCCTAACAACATGGCATTTATTTTTTCAATCAAAACAGACAGAGATGCAGATGACAGCGTACAACATTTGAATCTTTAAAACATAGACAATTTGCATCAAGCAAAAGATTATAATAAAAAAATGAATTCAGCTTTAACTAAAAATGAAGCATCACCAATCAAATTTAACATTTTCTGTCAGTTTCTTTTGGGGGAATTTCTAAATCAAGATTAAAAAAAATAACAAAAAATAACTTGTCATTGTTTCAAACTATTTTCTAAATCAGTTCCGACAATGATTCATTAGTCATTAGTTTAAAATGTATGCAAGAGCTATATTATAAAAACAGTCCTAATTTTTTGTGCTCCACATTAAATAAAGCAGTTAAATGGCCAGTAGAGATTACCTTGCATGAGAACACCCCCGTTTAAAGAGTCTGCCACAAGTACTTTCACTAAAACAAGTTTCACTGTAACTAAGACACATGGGTACTGTTTTACCAAATGACATATGGAAAATATTTGTGTAAGTCAAAACTGATCAAGATGGATAGTATGTTACATGAAAACACAGTAGAGTTATGAAACACATCTTGGAGAGACAGTTCCAATGATGTGTTACATTGCAATATTGCATATCTCACTACAAAAATAAGAGGGAATGTTGCTTTGAACTTACACAGTATTAAGCATCAAATGTTTAGTAAAACCGTACCCATGGCTCTAGTCTCAGAGAATCCAATGACTTGACAATGCCTCCATTTGTTTCAATATTTTAAAATTATCAGCTGCAAAAATGCAAAACTGCAAAATTATGTAGCACCCATTATCACTTCAAACTTCTACAGAATGTGAAAGCAGAAAGATTGAGATAAGCATTAATACTTTCTACCAAATAGACCTGCTGTTATGGTGTAATTAATGTATTAAATGTTGTTACCATAGCAACAATGTCAAATCAGATGCAACATTGTTTGATTTTCCAGAAATCACCAAATTGAGTTAACGGTAGTTTTACAAGTTTAAATTTAAATGCAAACACTTCATCTTATGACAAAAGTTTAATATTAAATTGATCTTTAAATAACACCTATGTTGGTAACTTCTGTTCGCCAAGATGCCATATTCCATAAAAATTAATAGCAGGATGGAACATCAAACTTGACCTTGACTAACAATAGCATACTTTGAACATAATTTGCTAGATGCTAATGGTTGTTTACACCATATCAACAGTTTATCAGTTGTATTACGGCTTTCTTGGATCCACCAGTACTAGGCTAGGATATTCTAATATAATTCATGGAGTAACAAGTTAACATGTAACAACTCACATTGTCGCCATGGGATCAGTATTAATATCAATATTCCAACATGTGCAAGTTCCCAGGTGTATCCAAGATCCAATTTCCATAGCCTTAAGTTTATGACCGTCCACTTGATTCAAATGCGCCGTTAGTTTACACAAACTCCAGTCTGACCATTGCCTCTCTTTAAAACCAATGATTATGTAGGAGTGGATACCATTTAAGTTTTTTTGTTGTGCATTATTGGGATATGGAAAATGTACTCTGTATAACAGCATCATGATGTAAGGAGAACTACATGGAAGGGTCTAACTTTGAAAGCATGATGTAAAATTTTTGTCATCAACACATATGTTGATCATTTATGTATATTATGCAGATTTATTGACCATTTATGCATATTGCACTGCAAAGTTCGAAGAAATGTTTTGTGTTTGGTACAGCCACTGTAACATTGCTGTATCACACTTGATCAATTCCCATTCTTTGTTAGCTTAGTCTATGACCCGTTTAACAGAACTTTTCAAAACCCAGCCACACTTATAAATGTCTTGGATTGATTTATATTAATTCAATGCCAAATTAATCAATTACTTTACAGGATCAAATTGAAAGAAGCATCAGACTAAAGTACGCAAAAATGTCATTTTCTTGATGGCATTTGATGAAACCATTGTGCCATGAAAATTGCTCATAAAAATCTGGTTCTGCGTTTATATTAATGTGTGTTGTCCATACATTATTAATATATGCACAATTCACTTCTTACCATCAAGGGAATGGTTTCCCACCCTATTATTCTGTACACAGCAATGTATTCGAATGAAGAATTCATCTGTACAGAAGACGCAAATCAGTACACAAGAAAACAGCTGATTCCCCCTTACTATATAACCGTATGATTCCCTGTTAATACCTTATTCAAACAGATGCCACCATGTTGTGTTTAAGTTATATCTTCTGTGCTCTAGTTTTGGGACACCACCATCATGAGACCATTGTGCATTGTCCTGTGAATTACTCCAGATAAGTCAGCAAATCCTTTGTTAGAATAGGAAGATGAATTAAAGCCTCTCATTTGTAAAAAAAAAAAAAAAATTAAAGAGAGAAAAAGAGATTAAGCAAAGCTGTCAATGTACATGTGATTTCTGCAATACAAACAGTAGACTTATAGAAACCATATTAACTATATGCTCTTTTTTATCAAAATAGTCATATATCTATTACATATGTCGTCTTCAGCATAATACATTAGGTATCATTTAAACTATTGACCCATTAAATAGAAATCCAACTCTTGACCAAAGTGAACCCACCCATTTTAAGTCTGTGGGTTTCATATGCAAAATTTGGGTCAATTAGCAAAATGTCAAACAAATTTCAATGAATCACTGCTTGGAACAAAGTCATGGTAACACATGTAGTATTGGCTCAATGTGTCATCTTTAACAAGCATCTCTAGCAATTCTTCCAAGGGTTCCAAAATACATGTACAATCTGCAGCCAAAAGGGTTTAAAACATTTTGGAACAGGTTATCATCAAGGTAAATCCTGTTTCACAAAGGTTACAGATTCTTAAATTCTGTCCTGTACAATACTTTTAACTAAGTTTTGGACTTGTGATCAAATACAGACACATGCCAAATGTTGACAATGACAACAGATACAGCAAAACTTGTTTATAATCTATGCATGCCATTTGTCATTTAATCAAGGCTACCAATGCAACATAGGTTGAGCATTTTATTGTTGGTATCAATAATAAAAAAACACATAAGGCACCACAAAAAACTCTTACAGATTCTGTTTGTATTGCATGTTGAAATCACATGGTCAAAAAAGAAAGTCTCAAAAATACCTTCATTGGAATGTAATTCATTCGGGTCTTTTCCTAAACATAACAGATAGTAATAAGCAGGTAGTTTATGCCACCATATAATCTGGCTACACTTATGCCATAATGCCAAAGAAAATATGACAATGCTGTTAATATGCTATATAAACTTGCTTTAACTTGGCTGCAAAAGACATTTCGAGGGTTCAGTGCAAGACTATAGTGAGTGCTTCATCTTTATGAAGTACTTACTATATAGTCTTGTATTGAACTATAATGAGTGCTTCATCTTTATGAAGTACTTACTATAGTCTTGTATTGAACTCTTGATTAGCAGAGACCATTGTGACAATAGGTCAAATTGTATAAAACAAACAATTCATGTTAGTGTTACAATGGTGTCTTTCTAATATAACAAAAAAAGTTTTATTTTTCCAACATGATTAGCATTGTTGTTTTCTGATAATGCTTTGGATTTGGACCATTCTACTTTTATTCAAGTAATACATGCAAGTAATACAGTTTATCCAGATGTTACATGACTACACCATAAAACATTACTGTATCTGTTTTCTAACTGTACATAAACAACATTTGTTGTCACATATCTTTGAAAACATAAAATTTAACCCATTCTCCTTGCATATGGGACTTTTTGACTAGTAGAACTAACAAACCAATACTCTGTAGTATAGTATGACAGGGGTGGCGTTATCTGATTATGTTTTACTTGTCCATAAATGCCAAAACATTATCTGCACTTGTCCATACATAAGTTATATGATAGATTTGAAACAAAAAAAAAACGACAATGTATGTTAAGGCTTTGGGACAAGCTGGACAATAAAGCAAATTAATTCTGCTACCCCAAGTATTGGTTTGAAACAACCATGATGAAAGTAGAATTTGCTTCTTACAAGCAATTTCAACTTTTATGTCATCACTGCAGATTCTTTCCGCTTCTACAGCAAACCTATTAAAATGAGGCGTTATAGAGTAAAGAGTAAACATTTTTAACATGATAAAATAAGCCTAAACTGGCTTCCTCTTAAAGGATTTTGTGTCTGGTTCAAATTGAATGCCACAGCAGAAGACAATTACCAATCTAGAAAAAAATCTAAAATATCTAATAATATATAATATATTTCAACTCATTTCTGAAATCTTTACAAATTAAATGGTATGGTTAGAATACAAGTTGTTTTCTTGAAATCATTCTATAAGTACTTTGTTTAAACAGTTTGTAGTTAAGATAATGAAACAAAACCTGAAATCAAAACAATTCTAAACATAAAAAAAACGTTTTGTCAAGGTACATGACCACCCCTTGAATATTTGTACTCACAGCATAAGCTGAGAAAAGAGCAGGACTGTTGAATACCATCCATTGTTATCAAAGATTTGCATAAATCTTTGACTTAACAGTCTTTGACTTGACCTTGCAACCCCATTCATACATAAAGGGTAAATCAACTATTACTTGGACAAACCATAAATCACAAACACTATGGGGAATGCTTTAAGTAAATTAGTTTAGAAACTGCTTTTAAAAAGAACCAATAAAATACTTAAGATAATGAAAATAACGCATTGAGTAGGAAAAGAATTAACCAATTTGTAAAGAACCATGCCTTGGCTATTTGTTATCTATCATTTATGCTTCAGAATGGTCGATACAAAAACTTTTGTGAAAGGAATATTAACGATCTAAAACACAATCAATAAATATACTATTCCCTATACTTAATAATTTAAGTATATGAATTCCTACAAATGGTCAAAACTGCAAATAAATAATCACTGCATAATTGTGTAATAGTATAATAAACATTGAAATTTTGTTTGTATGGCATTTTACCCCCATATCAACAATTTTTCTGTTATCTAACGGCTTTCCTAGATCAACCAGTTCTAAGCTAGGGCTCTGAAATGACTTGCCAAACGGCACTCTCACGAAACCATGAATGAAATTTTGACAAACAAGGAACTGACCATTAGGCTGACAATTTATCTACATTTTACCTGTTAAAGGACTATCAAGTTTTATAAAATCAGTTTAATGATAGCATGAATACATGGTTATTTGAGAAAATGTATGATTTGTGTGTAGTCTTCAGCGAGAGTAAACCAACATCTCACCATTTTGAAAATTAACAGGTTTAAAACAAAAGATCTAAAAGAAAAGAAAAATCAGTTGTGAGTTGTATCAAAACCATCTGGTACTACTTAGATCAAGAAAATGAACTTGTTTTCAATATATATGAATATCAACCCATCACTCATATATACAGTGTATGTATTCTCAAACATGGGTAGCAGACATTTCTTGCGACAACAGCTTGTTTGATATTGCTAATAAGAATCTCTATTAAGGCTATATTTGAGCTAATTTTCCTATACTGACAAAATCTTCAACTTCAATAACGAATAATATTATTGCATAATAACAAAAAATAAGTTTCTACACTACACTATAAAAGATTAAACTAGATAAAATGTTAGCTTTAGTTTTAACTCTTTACCAAGCAATCCCTGATATCTCTTTTCTGATTGACTTCAGAATTTCTTTTATAAAAAGTTTACAAAAAAAGTGGAGACTGTATATAATAATGTGCAATTTCTACTTTTTCTGGCAATTTTCTCAATCACACCAGCAGACCTACAGTTCTAATTCTTTTAAGATTGGCTTCCGCTTACCATTTCAAAACTAATTATTTGGTAAAAAGTTTTAATTAATTGGACTAGAGTGGTGTTATTTTATATTCAAAAATAGAAAAAAGCCAATTAAGGTGACACAAAAATAAGCATTAGTTTTGTAATATTTACAGCATAAATGACATGCATAACTTCCAAAGAGGGATTTATCTATACAATAACATGTATCTTATTTACTCATTCTCTAATGAGAGTCTCTCACCATCAATAAGTTATATTCAAGTGAGAAAGCAGTCAGGAGTTTTGAAAGAACATTGTGCAGTACTGGTCATGAAGTACAAGAAACATAAACAAGTGCATCAACTGCTGCTATATAACCGAGATAGTTTAAAATTTCAAAATGTCAGTCAAATCAATGGATGTTTCCCCAGATGTAGAATCTGTCATGAGCAAATTGAATTTAAAATTTCAAACACATGAAGTCTTTGGAGAAAATGTCATTTACACTGCTAAGGTATCAAGAGCTGTGTTACATTGTGTTAATACTTTACTAAAACAGCCATTAGAGTGAAAGCATCAAAACCAAGAGATTCTAATATAACCATATCCCATGCCAAAGATTCAAGAATTTTTTCATGTGCTTCATGAATGTTCATGAACGTTAAATGGCAATTTATTTACACAAAGCTTATTCATGAACTTTAAATTCATGTTCATGAACACCATGAATGTATTCATGAACCTGGACTTGATGTTCATGAACTTGCTCTTGAATTTTATAAAAAAAAAAGGTATGTGTTCATGAACTGTCATTTAACATTTATGAACATTCATAAACAAGTTCTTGAATCTTTTACAGGCGTATCTTCTCTTGACAATGGGATCATTAAAGTCATTCAGCGACAAAACTCCCAAATATTTAAGTTTCCCTTATGGCTAATAGAATCTCTTTGGCATAAGGAAGATGAGTTTCAATACTAGATGTACTCAAACAGGGTAAAGAAGCTATAACAATTGTGTTAGTTAATTTCAAGAAATGGTCATCTAAAGAACTAAAGGAAATACATATGGCTATCACACATTGTTCACGGAAAAATTTCGCAAAAGGGTTTTTCTGTTTGATATTGACAACACTAGTGCTCTCTGAGCAGACAAACATTCAATAAAATGATGTGACAGCAAGGAACTGAGCCTTTTTGGTTTAATAATGCCTTTGCTTTGTAATGTAACAAAATTCACACCAGACTAGAGAATGTTGATTTGAATTAGCCTTCACAAATTGACCAGTCAACAAAACCCTCACCAAAATGTTACTTTCACAACAATAGCTATTGAAAGCAGCATTGCACACTTTGTCAGAGTCTTAGCTCATTCAGCTCTAGAGACATCTTGACTTGTCTTTTACAAATCAAGTATACCTTGATTAGATGGCTCCTCACAGGAGCTGTCAAATCAAATTAAACTTAATTTGACTAGCCCTCATCCAAAAATAATATTTTTTCTTCGAGCCTCTTCAAAAATGATGCAAATTGCAAGATTAACTTTGGCATTTTAGTTAATCAATAAGCATGTGGTATCTTTTTTTCTGAAAATTTCTAGGACTTAATGGATTAAACACTTCATTGGTTTAACTGTCATATATGTTCATTTTTAGGCATTTTGTTGATTGTTCAATTATATGTATCTTAGTAGTGTTTGACAAAGGACTAGTGGAATTACAGAGGCAAGACATACAATAAAGAACATGTCATAATACAATGCTTTGCAGTTAAGAAGAACATCTATACATCAACAACAGGGATCCAGAAAAAGGAGGTAATCAAAATGTTATCAAATATACACACTTGTCCTCAATGCTATGTTGTAAACATGATAAAATGATCTTGTCGAGAGGAAACTGATAGATACCATTAACCCTTTTCCAAACAACGACATTTGACCACTTTGTTGCAGACGACTTTAGAAAACATTGTGGGAAAAGGAGAAATTGCTCATAGCAAGCAATTTTTCCTTTTCCCACAATGTTTTCTGTCCTATCTGAAGATTATTTTTCAATTTCATTACATTTTGAAATGTCATCTGCAAACTCTTATAAATTTGGTACAGTCGAAAACTTGTTGTTTGGGAAAGGGTTAAAACAGTATTTGATGAAGAAAGACTTGAAAATTATTTTGATAAATTCTTAATTACCTCCCTTTTTTCCAATTACCACACAATTCTTGGATTTTACATGACCTCTGATAACTTTTAAAATCATTGTTCCAAAAGAATAATATATTGGGTATGAGTAATCATTCAATTTCCCAACAATAATTTCTATCCTTCTAGAGTTAACATGATGAAATATCAAGGTTTCAATGCAAGGCTATGGTAACTTCTTAACATTATAAACATAACTATGTGTTTTTATATCACATCAACATTATTTCAGTTATATCGCAAAGCCCATTTTTAATGGCAGAGGAAGACCCCATACTCAACCGCCCAAAAGGACTGACCAAGGTGGGAAGAATCATTGGCATTCCCTAAGTCAGTCGGGAGACTACCTCTCATGAAAATCTCAATGCTCTGACAAAGATTTGAACACACTGGGAGAGGGGCCACGTGGTTTTAAGTTATGTACTCTAACCACTAGGCCATTTCCATCACAAATATGGAACACTTACTATATAGTCTTGCATGGAACCCTCAAATTATGAAACTCTCTCAAATTGAGGCAATCAAATACATTATATGGTAGATTGGTTAACTGGAAACAGTCGCTACACACATAAAGGTGCAAACTCATCTAACCTCTGCTTCGCCGTAATTCTGTCCCCTCTCTCTCTGATAGTTGTAAAAATAAAACTTAATCAATTAGTATTAATTGATAAAATGTATACTGGTAGTTACTTCTGTGGAACACAGAATGTCTTCAGCCTATTGCCCTTCACAGATTTTTTTTTGTTCCTGAACCCATGGTTTATTTCATTTATCTTGATCACTTTATACCATTTGAGAAACAAGTTTTTGGAATTCATATTGAAGATTTTGTGCAAGATTATAGTACTTCATGTATGTGAAGCACTTTCTATAGACTTGCACTAAACTTTCAATATCAATGTTTCCTTATTCTGCTGGAACAATAAAATATCCCAAGGTTTATCACAGGATTCAAAGCCACAATTTGTTTGTCCCAAGGCAAATGCATTACTCAAGGAACTCTTTCCCCGTCATTGCAGTCTTAATGACCTACAGAACATTTCTTATGTGTAAATGCAGTCAAGTAGCTGTAACATTGTGAAATTATTTGTCACAATAACTCATTGTCCAACAGCAAAAAAGTGAAATACCAGATATGCATTTTTGTATATGTTTGTTACCTGCATTAATCTCTTAATATGTTACTTGAACTCATTTAACTCATCTGTCCATATGAGACTCTGTGTAACTAGGTCAAATTGAAAGCAATAGCAGATGACAAAAAGAAATAATATATTTATCTTTTATGATATTGAGTAGAAACCATTGCATGGGTGGAAAAGCAATTGTCCATATTGCTCATCTTGTCTGAAAGCCTTAACTGACAAATGTAATTTAACACAAATCTTACTCTAAAAGCAATATATGGACAAGCAAAGATGAAGGTTTTGCATTTACAGACAAGAAGACCAAAGTAAGATTTGGCCAACCCTGCATTGTCATTTTGTCACAATGGGTTTTCAAGAGTTCTCTGCAGCATATGGGAAGAGGTGAAGCATAACGGAGTCAGGGACAAAATGAGTGCATTTATCTAATCACCATACATCATGATAACTGCAGTTCCTATGGTTGCAAGGAGGTCAAATCACCATGGATATCCCCCTATAATGAACACAAGCAACAAATGACCTTTACCTTTACTGAAGATGATAGGAATGTGATCAGTTGAGAGTTTATGCTTGCTCTTCACCCCAATCAACAGTGGGCTGCCTCGTCTGAAATAGAGAATAAGCAAATTAATCTTGTATTTCGTAAAGTTTATTAAAATAAATTTCAAATTGTGTTTCCTTTCGTGGGGAAGAGGTCTTAGCAGAAATGCTTAATCTGGATAGTGCCTTTTATGATTATTTACCTATAGCTCATGGGCGAGAGATCTGACAAAATGGGGGAACTTGTAAGTGCTAATGCTTCCTAACAAACTACTCCACAAGTTTAAGTTCTAATATCAAAGCTGAGGTGCAAACAATTCAATAATACATGATCTAATACCAGACATTGTGAGTACTTCAGTTTAACAGCAACAACAGACCACAATAGTCATGTATGAAAAACAGCATTTCCTTTGTGGTATTAAGAACAAATCATTCCGACAAAAAGAAAAATATTTGTATCATGCATTTCAGATACAAGAATTAGAAAGTTGAGATAAATCTGCACTTATTACCTTGTTACCACACATTCTCCCGGAAAGTTGGAACTAATGAATGCCAGGGAGAACGCTCCTTCCTGGAAATAAAGATCGGTATTGATAAAGCATTGTTATATAGCAATAGTGATTATAGGGTATGCATGCAGGTGACAAACTTTTAAAACATGACAAAGAAAATGGCTTATTTGTTTTCTTCATTTTGGATGGTTTCAACCTAGAAGGAATAGCAGCCTGCAGACATCAAATATAAAAAGTACAAATGACTTCAATCCAATGGTATAATGGAGGGTTGTGGGCTCGAATCTTGTGAGTAGTGGGTTCTGCCGAGCAACCTTTCATTAATCCACATTCGGCGGGAGTACAAGATATGATCCAGGAAACTTAAAAATCGAGAGTGATTAATTGAAGTTGAAAGAACTTGGTTCACAATAAATGTTATAAATAAGTTTTAACTCAAGTAACTCAACAATTGTAAAAGCTAAATAGGCCAACAAGGTAGTACATCAATGCCTGTCCTCTTTGATCTACAGAAATTCAAAGAGTTTAAAGGTGCCATTTAAAAATTTAATTGAAACAGGATTAGAACCATCTGCACTCCGTAACATGGACATTGCCTCTCATCAACATCCAAATGCCGTCACCAGGATTTGAACCCACGACAATAGGGACATGTGATTTCAAGTTCTGTACTCTAACCACTAGGCCCCCTAGACCAGTCACAAAGTATTCTAAGGGGAAAGGGTTTATGGGTAGATCATCATCTATCAATGTAGTATACAAGACAAATAGAGGAGCCTAGGTTGCTGGGTTATGTTTTAAATCCTTGGTGCAATATTGGGTGGGTGGGTGTTTGTTTTCAGTGACCACTTCAAACATTCATCCCATAAACATTGCTATCTGCCAATAACACAGATAAGATGATCCATCCCTCTTCTTTTGGCTCTTGCCTTCATGTAAACACATCTTAAACCATTACCAAACAATAACAACATTTGACCAGATCGTTGCAGGCGACAATGGAAAATACTGTGGGAAAATGTTTTCCTTAATGTTTTCTTCCCTATCAGAAAATTAATTTTCTATTTCATCACATTTTGAAATGTCATCTGCAAACCCTTCCAATTTGGGACAGTCAAGAATTTGGCGTTTGGTAAATGGTTAACAGACACAGCAAAGGACTGATGAAAAAATCACTGTGACAGAAGGAGAAATTGCTCAGATCGAGCAATTTCTCCTTTTGTCATGGTGATTTCTGCTCAACATTTTGATGTAAATATCATTGTCATACTTAATAGTTATTGTCTGCAGCTGTTTTCAGTTTTGACCAGTCAACAATTCAAATATTAAAGAATCGGTAAACCTGTTTTATCATTTAATTGGTCATATTTAGACATCTAAAATTAAAAAAATATATCCATGTATGTATATTATAATATTTCAATAAGTTTACTTCATACCACTCTAGATATAATTGCACTAACAACAATTGCTATTGCTAAATTTTTTTTGAGCCTTTTACTGAAGATACGTTCAGGTTAGTCTGTGTGAGGGAAAGGGTTTAAGTTTTATCTATTGCAGATGGCACTGCATTTAATGTGTCTGCATCAAGCAAACTTGACAAACTTTGATAAGGGGGATAGTACTCATATCTCTGCTTTCAACTTTTTCTCTGATTACCGTAATGTTGCAAAAGAAAGGATTCCATCAAAACTACTTCTATCTTTATATGTCAGTGTTGTCTTCTGCTTGTGTTAAATAATCACCAAATATTTGTCACATTTTCTAATAACAACTGCCAATTCCAATTCAAACTAAATAAGCTATCATTTTGACTAAAATTGAATGAACCATTGAAAGCATTCACATATTTTTTATTTGTTTATTACGATTTAGGAGAATCTCTGCAATAATAGTTATAAAATCAATACTCATGATGAAGAAACAACATTGATTTTCCTCAAAATGTTACAAACAATAAAAATTTCTACTTCTAAAATTGTCGTCTGCTTTAGCTTCCATTTTGGACCAGTCATGAAATCCAACACAAGGGAAGGATTAAAGTTTGGGACTTTAGGAGCTCAAATTTTTAATGTTGACCCACTGAAACAGTTCAAGAAGATCACTCCTAGTGTGTACATTAGTGAGCCATAAAGTCATAAAGACTAAAATGTAAATCTCTAATCATCCTAACTAAACACTCCAGAAGTCATCAAGACCTATACATGGAAAAATAGTTACATCTTTCTCAAAACAGATGAACTTAGAATCCATTGCAAAAGTTGACTCTTTTGCCAAATAAAGATTTGTTCATTATGACAACAAAATTCTCCTTTTCAAATGTAAGTTAAGCAGTTAAAACCTTTTGAGTCCATCATTCTGCTCATTATGAACTGAATTTTACTTTTCTTTATAATTGGGAACCTGTTTTTATATTATTTGCAGCATACTTTTCACCACATCAAGAGGTTGGGACGACCTCACTATGTCTCTTCTCGTGTTGATTTGTTTGTCTGTTTTATTGGGTTTTGGAATTGGGTCAACAGTTTCCCTTTTTCATGCACAGCTTATAAGAGGAAAAAACCCAGCTAAACGGTCATTGCGTACAACTTTAGTCAACCAAGACACATTGTTGCATGAAAATCAGAATCGGAAAATCGACAGCTGTTACTTTTGTAAGGCTTAACTCTGTGTCAACTTTTTTAGTTCTGCTTTACTGGGATTAACCTGTAAAAGGCTAGGGCTCTGAAGCAAACTCCCGTATTAAAAGTGGTATTAGCAGCGCTCAAACACAGGGCCCCCAAGTTTCCAATCTACCACCTTAACCACTAGCCAAGCAGACCCTGCCGAGACCTTCAATGTAGCAATCACAGTATGTATCTCATATGAGTTTACTCATATATGGGGGTTTAACACTGGGTAAATAGTATTTCAGATATTCTACAGCCTTCCATGATTTCACCAATACTAGGCAGGGCTTTGGAGTGTCTTGCCTAAGTACATTTTCCAAGTGAAATACCAGTACTGTTTGTGAGGATTGAACCTTGAACCGGTTTGTGCAGTGGTAGAGTCAACCTCTTGTTCCGACGGTCCCTAGTTCAATCCCTGATGGGCAAAGTGAAAGTTCCCAGGACTAGTGGGCAAAGTTAAAATTGTCGGGACCAGTCCACAATTTGGTACAAAAAGCATGTATCAAGAGTGAATTCAATAAGCTTCAAGTCTGTCACAAGCAATGTTTGCGTGGGTGTGTGTGCGTATGTATGTTTACCATTCCTACAAGTGTATGTGAAGATGAATTTATTGTTATATTCTTTGTCAACCATGAGCTGTATATGCTTCAGTTGAAATAAAATGTTCTTATTCTTGTAAAATTAATAAGTTTAAGCAACTCAGAGCCCCATATCTCAACTTCTAGACCTTAACCACTTGGCCACGCAGGACAACCCCCCATATGAGAAAAACCAGTTAACGTCATACATACCAGCTGCTGAATGACAATTTCAATGACCTCCCTAAAGGTACCATCGTGTTTATAGGTGTCGTACACATGTTTCGCAAGCTTTGGGATCACCTCTGTGTCTGTTTCGGACTCAAACACGAAACCCTTCTTTACCTGTTGAAGATATAAATGATACAATTTGTTCATTAGCTTATTTAGGGCGATTTCTTAACAAAGAACTCTTTAACCCATTACCAAACAATTACGACCTTTCATCACATTGATGCAGACGACTCAGGAAAATATTGTGGGAAAAGAAAAAATTGCTCGTAACGAGCAATTTTCCCTTTTCCCACAATGTTTTCTACCCTATCAGAAGATCATTTTTCCATTTTCATCACATTTTGAAATGTCATCTGCAAACTCTTTCAATTTGGAACAGTCGAAAAGATGGAGTTTGGTAAAGGGCTAAAGGCTTTTTTTCTGCTTTTTTTAACATAGAACTATTTGAAGTATTATGAAAAGGGTTTTTGCTGATTGGCTAGAATATTCTTGCAACAAATATTTTGCCAAACAAGGGCATTTGGTCCCTGACTTCTTATGTATTATTTCTTATGCACGTTGGGAGGAAACCTGGTGAAAAACAAACAAATTGCATACTGTTTTTTCTTTTGTCATAATGGTATCTTTACTGTTACTCTTAACATACTATTTCTTTTTTTGGGCAATAACGGCTTATCTACAAAGTGTTATCTTTTGGGTTTGGGATAAATAGCTGCTATTGCTTTAACAAACTAATTCTTCTTTTGTCATAATGGCTTCTTTGTATGGTGTTTAACGACATATCAACAATGTTTCAGTTTTGTAACATCTTTTCTAGATCTACAAATACTAAGCTAGGGCTCTGAAGTGACTTGCCAAAGGTAACTCCCCAGAAACCAGAGGTGTTGGTGGGGCTCAAACACGGGACCCTCGAGATCTAAGTCCATCAAATTAACCACCGGGCCAAGCAGGACCCCTTATGGCTTTTTTACAAAGATTTTATCTTTTGGGTTTTTGATAATCAGTTGCTCTTGCTTCTGAGTTTGAATCAGTCACGAAACTCCATATGGGGGAATGGGATACATTTTTTTGCATCAATGCTTGAATGTGCAATATGATGATAAAGATGCTTCAAATGCACAATCTATGCAGATGGTTTGTTTGTAAACCCATAACTTTAAGGGATTTCTGTTACGACTCCAAATTGATATGAATAGCGTATGACAAATATAAGTATGCAAGAAAATGAAGTTAATTCACAACATTGTATAGATAACATTGTGACAAAAACCCAATAAGGACCATTTCTTATACACATGTATACAACTGTAGTCACAGTGGTTTATCAGACTTAAGGTTTTATGACCTTAATGAATTTGGTTTTTATTGCATCAATATTTCAGTACTAGTAAGTGATTGCAAACGACTCACAAGCCTTACAGCCAAAAAGCCAAGGAGCAAGCTAGACAGAGTCTTCAGTTTATTCACCCTTTAACCCTTTACTCCATTAAGCCATTACTCCATTAAGCCACACATTGAGGTGCCAGCAGAAGAATACTTCATTAACCATCATGACTTAAGGAGAAATTGCTGATTGGGCCAGAACTGTTCGTACTAAACCAAATAGTTCAGGCCTATGGGTGTATACTGAGAATGATCAAAGAAATCCATTGAAAAAACGTGTAAAAAAAAACTGCAAATCTTAGGGAGACTACATTATGGGTTTATTGTTGTTTTCAAAAATGGGACAATCAGCAAGGACCATCCAGGGCAGATTGAGATAAGTTTGCAAGTGTAACATCTTTATAAAGGCATTCAACTTACCAGCAGGGATTTGATGTCTTTGTAGTTCGTGATGATACCATTATGAACACACAAAAATTCTGAAAAAAAAAATTAAAAATAAATTTGTATGGTGTTTATCGCCTTATCAATGTTTCAGTTTTACTTGTAACAGCTTTTCTGGGTCGACCACTACCAAGCTAGGGCTCTGAAGTGACTTGCCAAAGGTCACTCCCATGCAACCAGAGGTGTCAGTAGGGCCTAAACCCGGGACCTCCAATTTATTAGTCCTCCAACTAAACCACTTGGCTATGCAGGACACCATTTGAAAAAATCAATATGCATGGTAAAAACTTTATTGCTTAAAACAATGATTTGTGACATGGCAGCTTTTAGTCAGACATTAAAAATAAGATTCTTCTGTAAATCTGCTAAGCTTAAGTACTTGTCATCATTATCTTTCTATCACATAGGCGTAAGAGCCGGGGGGGAGTTTAGGAACATTTATTCTTAGACTGGTCTTCATCTGAAGTTGCCCCCCATGTTGAAAACGCTCCTACGCCTATGTATCACATTAAGAAATCTATCGATTTTCATCTATTCTTGATAAAACCAGACTTGATTTTAATGGTCTATTGTGGACAGCTTTTGAAAATACTATGCAAAAAAATATAGAAAAATGTTCATAAAAGCAATTCATTCTATTTCAAACATGAAACTAGAGTCATGCATTTTAATTTAATGTCAATTGTCACCATCAAAAAGATTTGATTTGTGATTAAAAAACTTATTTGGTGAATGAGTTTATATTTTAACTGATTATCTATGATAGAAACTTTAATAATCTCTTTCTTTTGCTTTGATGTACATTATATAATATGGGTATACATAGAAACATTCTAATTGAAAAATATTGATAATTAGTAACTGAAATGTCAATTGATTGGAATTTGTATATAGTTTGAAACACTAGATGGCATTCATTAATTAAATTATTTTGTAAATATAAAGTAAGAGCCATTGTCACAAAAAGGCCTTTGTTTATAAGGCTGTCTGTACTGTGTCAGCAATTTTTCGGTAATGTAAGAGCTTTCCTCGATTTACCAGTTCTGAGCTAGGATTTGAAAGGTTTTACCAAAGGAGACTCCTTTGGTAAAACAGAGGTATCTGTTGGGCTTCATCCAAGGACCCCAAAAAGGACCAACAAAACAGTAAACCGCTCAAATGAGCATTCCCTCCTTTTGTCACAAAGATTTTTTTCATATCTTTCCCTGCAGATGAATACACTATAGGCCTTTTCAGAAATGTGGTTTGTCTCCCTTTGTAAAATCGGGCCACATTCGGAATACCTCCACTTCCGGGTACTACTTTCGAAAAAAGAATGTGGGCAAAGGCAAAGAAAACGATCGCTTTCGATCGGATTTTGAAATTTATAAGCTTTATGTACCAAAATAAAAGATTTACATAAGAAAACATCAACAGAATAATTTGTTGTTGCAAGCCTCATTATAAAAGGAAATTAGATTAAATTGAATTAAATGAGACCCGAATAGTGCACCGCATTTCAGTTAAAACATGGCATTCCGTGTGAAAAAAGTATATGTTTTTGTCTGAATTAAATCCTTTGACGGATCAAAAATGTGTTAATCGGCTGGTTGATGGAAGGAAAGAATGAATGGAACACATATTTCTAGAATGTTATTACAAATTTGCATTAAATTCGTTTTACGGATTTTAAATAAGATAGAACAAACATCAGCGCTTTTGTCAATAATGTGTAGAGGTTATGTTTCTCCAATAAGTATATATTCTCTTTCCTTTAAATTGAAAGTCGTATATATAAAGTACCTAAAATAGAGAATAAGTTGTTATATGAGGTTCTCTTTCTTTTGATGATATATCGTATCCAAATATTAAGGGCTATGAAAACAGTCATAGTCCATTTTTTCCACCTGTTGAAACTACATTCAAATTACGCTCACTGAATAATGAGGGACACAGGATTGTGGAGATCTTTCTTAGTTTAAAGGACCTCAGATTGCCGATGGTTAATTACACTATCTCTCGATCGGCTAAACAATAAAGGGGGTGACAAGAACATATGGTGCTAACGTGGCAGATTGGTGTTAATTTGCATCAAGACTCTTAATCCTTGTGACAGCCAAATTGACCCTTTGAATGTAATTAAGAAGGAAAACTGGCAACAATCCATTGAAATGAAAAGAGATTACAAATGTGTAGGTTATCATTTTAATGATAGATAATTACAAAAAAAACTCAAACAAAAACACAATTGTTCTCGTAAAACAACAATCATAATAGACCTTTAATCAAAAGATTACTACGCAATTAATTATAGTTCAAAATAAGAGAAACAACATTTTTTAGCAAATCTTTGATCTATTTATCAATATAATTACAAGGCAAAAAAGTCGTCAACAAAGTAAGTGACATGTTCAAAATAAACCCTTATTGCCGGATCTGACTCTTAAGTCTGTTCAAAAGTTTACTTCAAAGACCAGGGGTGGTCCAAGGTTTTTCTTTATTTGTTGCTTAAAAGAAGCCTCATTTTACATATTGAAGTTCTGTATTACATCACATGAACCATAAAGTCATAACTATTTGGGGTAAAACAGAACAAGCTAAACACTCATGTCCGCAGATCAAGTCATATGGGTTCAACAAATATTAAACGTAGGACGTAGGCAAATGAATTTTCTACAAAAGGACTACCCATTTTAGTCTACATCCTATAAGCGTTTCAACTCCCACTTTGTCTACAGATTTAATTTCCAAACGGATTACAGTTTAAAGAAATATTTTCATTTCATTTTTAATTGATTAAAATATCTTCAAAAGATTTAGATATTTCTGGATCTGCATAATTTGTTAGAAGCATATTACGAGAAATAGTGAAGACCAACATAAGAAAAATCTCAGTTAAGTTTTAGAGTCATAATCGATTTTTGCATTTTATTGTCTTTTTCTTATCTGGATCTACACTTTATACATATTTTTCTTTCCCACCAACCCTCCATAGAAAAAGTGATTATAGGTTGGGTTGATTTTCTACTCAATTAGTGTCAAAAACATCCCAATTTGCATGTGTAGATGAGATGGAACTTCTGTCTGAAATAGTGTGAAAATTGGTAAAATAGACTGTAGAAGAAATGGGAATAAACCTTGTACATAACAAAACGAACTGACACTCATTAACAAAGGGAATTAACCTAATAAAGGGTTGATGCGTATTTGGTCGAATAAAGAGGGTATCAAAAAGATCGTATATGTTATTTCCTACGTTATGCAGTTGACCAATTAAAGAAGCAATAAAACCCTCGACGTGAAAGATATGTATCTTTTGCAGCTTGCCGAAATACACAGGCGCGCATCACATCATGTTTCGTTGACACATAGTTGTGTGTTTTATGGCTTCAAGGCATGCCATTGGTTGCTATATAATGACGGAATCATATTTTGATTGGCATTGCTAAGTCAGATTAGGATAAATCATTCTGCTTGAAGGGTCTTGGAAACAATAATTCTAAGTAGAGTGAATGGTATGGACATGTTTTAAATCAGAGGAATCTAATGTTGACTCGGTAGGTGTTATTATTGTTTAAGTCCGATCATTAAACATAAATAAAATCAATTCCATAATCTCTTATAAATTAACTTTTATTTGTTACTCTTATTGGACATAATTTGATGGAATGTCCCATAAATAAGTGGAACATTTATTAAGTAGGTTTAATCAGCTTGCATCATATCATCTGTTCATTGTGTTTGCATTTACATGGTACAATATCATTTGAAAATGTAAGATTGCAAAATGGATTTTAAATAATGTTATCATAAGTTTAAAGGCAATCATCAAACAGATCTACATCAACGTATTCTATACTTTAATTAATGTTTTAGCAGAGGATCGACTCTCCTCACTGAAAAGGAATCACAACGTTGTACCCACGTTGGTATACACTGTTTTATCTCGGGAAACGGGGTAAATTGTCCGCTAGAGAGTAAACACAAAGTAAGGATATACTTTGATATTTCCCCTCCTCAACAATCTTTCCAATATAGTTTTTACAAACACGACTTTCGACGGCATTGTTAAAATACCCACAGCGGTTTATCTATGTTTCTCAATGTCAGCTGTTATTATTTAATACCCGGAAGTCTTAAACCGGAAGCTACCAAAAATTTCGTTTTTCCAATTAAGAGTATTCAAGGAAAGATAACAACAGTTTCTGAAAAGGCCTATACTATATAGGTACTATTTTGCCACAGGCAAACAGTTTCAACTTTCAATGACCTTTAAAAGCAAATTCTTGGTTGACTGTATGTTGATGTCAAAAGATGGTACTGGATCAATTTGAAAGCAGTAGCAGAGGATTTTTGGGGAAATAATGTTTCCTTTGTGCATTCGCCTAGAAACTATTGTAACGAAAGAAGGCTTCTTTATTTTAGCAATTTCTTCATTTTACACAATCATTTCCTAAGTCCCTAGCAACAAGTATGTATAAAATGCCAATAAAAGAGGGAAACAGTGAATACCTTTCACATCAAATTACTAATGAACAGAAGAAGAGTTTAATCAATGGTCTCTATGAAAGTGGACAATTAGCCAGCTGTTTCTCTCATGATATACAGTTTTATTGACAGAAACTATTGAATTTGTCATGTAAGATAAGAACATTTTCCAGCTCCAGATAAAATTTGAGGAATCTGTAAAACATAGCTTCAGAAAAACTATTTATTTGTGCCCCCATGAAACGCTTCCTAACACATCTTAAGTAGACACTCCAAGCAACTATTGTGACAATTGGAGAAATGGGTGCTTTAGAAATTAACCCCTTTACCAAACGCCAAATTTTCGACTGTCCCAAATTGAATAAGTTTGCAGACTACATTTCAAAATGTGATGAAATTGAAAAATGATCTTCTGATAAGGCAGAAAACAGTGTGGGAAATGGAAAAATTACTAGTTAAGAACAATTTCTCCTTTTCCTACCATGTTTTCCAGAGTAGTCTGCAAAAAATTGGTCAAATGTCGTTATTGTTGGGTAATGATTTAAAAGTGCCATGATTGGAATCCAACTCTAACTCTGAATGTCCTGCGTCAAACTCTTGCAGTCACACAATCAGATGAGATTGGATAGGTAAGTGATAGAACAATTAATACCATCTGTGGCACCATTTACTGAAATATTTATTGATGCTAAGCCTACATTAGAAAGAGACTGCTGGTACTGAGTATACCACAGCTGTCCATCCTTTTGTTATAATATACAAAGCATCATATATCTTACGTCATGACTGACAAACCCACTCCCTCATTATGGAATTTTGCAACTGGTCGAAATTGATAGAAACAGGATATAGAAAAAGTAATAATGAGAATAAAAGTTTTTACTTTCCTATATTGGCAAAACAATTAACCACTAGACATATTGCAAAGTAACCACAGGTTAAACAAACCCCTGACAAACACTTTTATCATTTTATGTCATAGGGCTCTTTCTTTCAAAAGCTATTTTGAAAACATCTCTGACAAGCAAAGCATTGAGTATTTTGTCAAGCATTTGGAAATTAATATTTGAACACAAAATAGTTATTTTTCTACGTTTGCAAACAATAATAGTTCCTATTCAACTTGTTATCTCCTTCAATATTAATTGCTGTCTGTAGATAACATCAATTTTAAAGCAAAGCTGCATAAATGATGCTTTTGAAAAAGTTTATCTTTTTTCCCCATACATTCAAGTTTTAACCCATCTGCAGATAAAGACATGGAAAACAATTGTGACAAAAGGAGGAATTGCTCAATGTGAGGAATTACTCCTTTTTTCACAGTGGTTTCTACCATTTATCACCAAACAAATTTAATTTCAAAGATTTTTGATATGCTTCTGGTTTGTATTTAGATCTTATCAGACATAAAATCCCATACAGTATATGGAAACTATTCAAGCAGGATGAGGTAAAGATTTCATGAGTTGCATCATCATGTGACATCTATCACATAGCCCTATCTCCAGGCCAAGCCCAAATGGTTGGTTACCAAGGATAAGTATAATCTCTAAACCCTTTTAAAATGATACAAACAACAAATTTAAAATAATGGCAGCAGACAAAAACAAGAACTTTGTACAAAAAAGAAAAATTGTACATCATGTGCATATTTTTCTTACGGTTACAATGTTTTCAATGATGATTTTCTTTAACTTGATGTCTGCTGCAAATTATTTTCAAAAGGAGATTAACAATAGATTAGATTCAACTCCTACACAAAACCTCAACATCCCTAATGTGTGGCTACAATCTAATGACAATGACAGCATCAATTTTCTGTAACATTTGCTAAACCCATCACCAAACAATATCAACATTTAACTACTCTATTGCAAACGACTGTGGAAAACATTGTGGGAAAAGGAGAAATTGCTCGTAACTCTTTCAATTTGGGACAAAAGCCTTTGATCATGGTTAAAGTTTTCTTAAAGAACAACAAAAAACAGCTAATCAGATGGGATTGTCACCTAAAAATAGGATTTCCAGGTATTTATTAATAGGACTTCCATATTATCAGCTTTTAGAAGATTGCATCTAATAACTTGAAATTTTTTCAGAGCATTTAAAATGTTGAGAAGAAAAGCTCACTTTTATGTGCATACTGAAGAGGTTTTTATAAAGAATTTATTGTGACAAAAAGGGAAATTACTTGTAGAAACTCTACTGTCTTACAGAATGCCTATGAGTCTACCTTGATTGATAAGGCCTTATGGACATGTAACTTTTGGACCTTTCTCCATTGGGAATAAGACTGGCAATTAATACTATACAACTGAACTCTCACAGTTTTTTTTTATGTTATATAAAAGAAGCCCAAAACAGGCACCTTCCGAAATGGAAATTTCTTTAAAATCATACAGTTTTCCAAAAATTCAAAGTCACACCAGCATTTTGGTATCCCAAATCAACAACTTCACTGATACAGTCTCCAAAACCTAGGCCAATCGTATCTACTTGGCAATCCCCGTAACAAGTCGGTAGATATACCTCGTAAGCAGTACATGAATACACCAGAAATCCTGGGGTAATTCGCCTTTCTTTCCGGCGGATAACGCAAAATGCTCACAGGCACTAAATATGTATTTGAATACACACAAATTGGTTAAATATCACAATTGAATGGTTTTTTTACCCTTTTCATTAAAGATGATCATATCAACACATCTTTGTTTCATATTTTGTCAATCGGCTCTTTTCGGCAATCCCCTGCTTGTACCAGGGATTTCCGAGTAGATACGATTGCAAACGGACATGCCCTTCTTTGCTGACCTACTTTCAAAGATGGCCCCCCATTACCTCCAAAGTTATTTTAAGAAATGGCCGAGGTGTTCCTAATGAAACTAGGCCTCTTCCAAATCTAATGAGAATAAGCCCTGCACTGACAAAGAAATCAATATCAGAAAGTGGATAGAGTTACAAAACCTCATATGAGGGTAAATGAAAAATACTCCAAGAAGGTAATGTAATGTCATATCTAAGCTATCTATGAAGTACCATGTATGCCAAAGTGTGCACTCTTACAATGCAAAAGATAAGGCTGAATACAATCTTATCTACATGGATTATACTAGAAGTCCGGAAATGTAAAATAAACAAAACAGCTGTTTCAAGACCAATTCAAAGTCCTTAAATGATAATTGCGCTCGGTTTTTTTTCTTTCATTTAACAAGCATACACCTGCAGCAGATAAACACAATCCATAATGTTATACAAAGTTTTATATTGCATTGCTTGTCATGCTGTTATGTTATGGAGAGGAAAAGCTTCTGTCCCAATCAATTTGTAAAACTTTTTTTTTTGCAATAAAATATGTATAAATAAGAAGCACTTCTATAATATTGATCTAAACCCTCAGAATTAAGTATGAGTATGAAGTGAAATTTCTTTAAAAGTGCATGTTGACAGATGTGTGGAAATTTGGAAGTTAAAAATCAATTTCTTTAAAACTGAACAACAGGTCTAATGTTTTATGATAAATACTGAAGAATTGTTATTGGAAGCTAAATTAGGCCTTTGTAATTCTTTAAAGTGTTTATACAGTGAATCAACAGGTACTTATATCAAGAAAAAATACATCACTTTTTGAGATCTACCACATTAAAACTGTACAAACTTAGATAAATTTATTCTTTCTGAATTAATCATAACCAATCATCAAGTAACTAAACAAGAACGGTATTGCTTCAACAAAATTTCAGTTTGAATTTCAAATGTTCTCTTCTGTGAACATGAACCTTTAAAGTACTAGTAGTGCATTTCATGTACTTTAATTTCACCATCAAAAAGATGACTTGAAGCCTAGTCTTTGCATCTGCACTGGTTTTTCATTTTAACCAGGTTTGATCACAAAAACAAACTTACCATTTGTTGAGTCTGACCTCTGTGGGTGACTATTTGTTTCACTGGGCTCTCCATGGGTGGCCCAGCGGGTATGGGCGATTCCGACATGGTTGTCATACTCTCTGTCATAGGACAAACCATTGGTCTCTGAAAAAAAAGAAAAAAATTAATTATCACATTGACAGAGGATAGGGTATGATTCCCTGATAAGTTTTGAGAATTCTTTCCATATAAAAACACATTTGTTTGTCTGGTGTTAAACGCCCTATCAGCAATTCTAAACAGCTCTCCTGGAACCAACAGTACATTAGGCTAAAAATACACATTTTATTGCACTTTAACAAAATAATCAATTATAAATAGGAACAAATATTATTTAGTTCTTTTGTCATATAGTATTGCTTTTTAAGTTTCTATGTTTAACATGAGTGCATACATACACTTGATTAAGCATGCATGTTCTTCAAAGGAACAAAACCTGCAAGAAGGGCAAACTCTTTTTGGGGAATATAAAAACAGAAACTGGTATGAGTTTGAAAGTGGGCATTCTTTTTGAAATGCCATAAAATACATAAAAGTTTCCTTTTTTATATATGGTTCATGTGAAATTAAGCAAAAGGTTGTTCCAATTTAAAGGAGACCTGATTATCATAAAGAACGGCTCTTTGTCATGATTTGATGAGTCACAGAGACTTAAAACTTCACTTTGTGCTATCTGAAAAGACAAGACGTGTCTGTGAAAAAAACTTTAAAGATAAGAACATCACATTTCCAGCCAATGCCACGCCACATTTTTGCACTTTGCAGCTTTGTCACAAGCAATTTCTCCTTTTGCCACTATGGTTTTTTTTTTAAATATATTTACATATCCCAACAGCAAAATTGAAAATTTTTTGGCAGGTTTACAAAGCTTTTCCAAATTCGTCTCCTTCAAGTAAAAAAAAGTCGTCTGCAGGTGGTAAAAGGGTTAAGACAAAGGCTACATGCAATGCTAATGAATGATTGGTCACAGGCAACATGAGGTCAGAAAACACAACGAAACAGATAAATCTTGAAATCTATAGATTTCATGTTAAAAAAAAACAAGCAACATTAGAAATGATAGTGACAAATGAGGGAAAATTTTGTAACAAGAAAATTCGATTATTACCATCAGTTAAGGGTTTTATCTTCATTAATTTCAAAACACATTCTTTCTACTTTAACACTAATTTTTCACAACCTGTTAACATTTTACAATAAAAAACCTGTAAATTAACACTTTTATACCCAATCCCTCAGAGTACACTTATTTCATTACATAAATAGCAGATTTATAATCAATCGTGACAAAAGAAGGAATTGCATGAGGTTACTGGTTACAACCATCTCTGACAAACAAAATGTCTTCTTTCTTGTGCTCTAACGCTTGCAAAAGGCAAAATATTTTTGAGAAATGTGAAACTGCTTTCACCAAACATTTTTCTTTTTCAGAGTGAAGTCACCAATAAATAGCATTCGGTCAGGAATAAACAACTGTTTAGTCTTATTATCGGGTTTGTCGCATAATACACTCACGATGACAAAACAACTCTTTTAAATGCATCAAACCTACATTTAAATTCATGTACATGTACTTTTAAGCTGGGGCTAGATGGCTTTTTACCTTTATCAAACAAAACATTTTGGAAATGCTCTGAATTGAATGCAACATCAGGGATGAACTAGAAATATTAACATTAACACAGTTTTCCTTTATGTTAAAAAGAAACCATTGTTACAAATGGAGAAACTCCTCATCAAGATTACTTTTTATCACACCCTTTTCTTGAATCATCAGCAACAGGTGGTTTAAAAGCCGTACATTTTCATACATATGAAGAAAGGGAGTGCATAACATATAGCAGTATCAAAATTATTGAGCGTACCGTATGAAAATCTCATGGTTGCTTAACCCCAAAATTTACATAACATATTCTATTGGCATGTAATTACAAGAAATATAATTCAAAAAGAAAAAAGCCTGTTAATAGTTAGGCCGTCTGGGTTGACTCATCTATCTTCATTAAGAATGAGTTGATCCATTATCTTGTACATACTTAACAATCCTTTTCTTTTTTACATGTAATTGTTTTAATTCAGTTGAGCTAAAGAGAAATACACTGTATCTACTAAAACTCTCTTTTTTTCGAACTAATGACTTTTCATAACCCATTACCATGTTTTATCTTACTTTACAACATCATGTGGAAACCTTTTTAGAAACCATTGGGACCAAAGGATAAATTGCTCCTATCGAGCAATTTATCCTTTGGTCGCAATGGTTTCACATCATTTTTTCTCTAATCTTTATTTGTCGTCTGCTGCTGCTTTCAATTTGGACCAGTCACAAGGTTTTAGCATGGGGAAATGTGTTAAACTGCAGCAGATGGCCCAAGAAACCACTGCAGGGGAAATTTCTTGTTATGTTTTCCCTCCGATTCTTAATTGTTAATGGTTTGTTAAAACAACGAATTGCACATGGTTTCAAATGTGCAAAGCATGTTAACTGAACACCAATTTTCATTTGTGTGGGAAAATTCATGATCAGTAAACTTTAATTCATTTGAACCAATTCTTTAACCCTTTCCCAAACATAAACAGCATTTGACATGTTTGTTGAAGACGGCTTTGGAAAACACTATGGAAAAGGGAGAAATTGCTCATAATGAACAATTTCTCCTTTTCCCACAATGTTTTCTGCCCTACCAAAAGATTATTTTTCAATTTCATCATGTTTTGAAATGTCGTCTGCAAACTCTTTCAAACTGAGACAGTCGAAAATTTTCGGTTTGGTTAAGGGTTAAACAAAAGATACAGAATAAAATATATAGAAGATACAATGTGGAAGTATTTTGGAACCATAACAAATCGAATTAAATATCATAAACAAATCAAAAACAAAAATTGTCTGCTGATGCTTTCAATTTCCACTAGTCAGAAATTCCAACATGGGGAATGTGTCCAAAGAAATATTCTAAATAGAGAAAGAATAAAATATGTTAATGGAGCAGATATCTTTTTTGATAAACAACAACGACAAACAAAATGATGAGAATAGCCTTTCATCTATTTGAAATGTTGACAATGTCAGAATTATTATCATCATAAACACTAAGAAGAATATCAAGGAATTGCATTTTACTTATATTTTTGGGAAGATTCATCTCTCAGTAATACCCCATTACCAAACAACATTGACATTTGACGAGTTTGTTGCAGAAAACTCTGAAAAACATTGTTGGAAAAGGATAAATTGCTTCTAAAGAGCAATTTCTCTTTTCCCAACAATGTGTTCTGCCATATCAGAAGACATTTTGAAATGCCAATTGCAAACTCTTTCAATTTGGGACAGTCGAAGATTTGGCGTTTGGTAAAGGGTTAAATAAATAGGAAGTAGGGAGGTTGTTAAAAGGGATGGTTATTTCTTATGCAAACAGGAAGTGAGGACGTTACTGGTATCTGGTTAAAGATATTTTAATTATCAGATAAGGTTTGTGTTTACAAAGCATGGAGATATGCCACTTAATGTACTAAACCTTTAACCTTTAGAATGCTGAGTAATTTTCTTAAAATAGATTTTTGTGTCGTCTGCTTTTCAAAACCTTAAATATCTCCTTAATTTTGTTGAGGAAAGATACCCAGAGTGGCAAATAGATAATAATAGATCACAGGCCAGCCGCCAATTTGGCAGCTTGCCTGGATCTAACGTATTTGCATAAGCATGAATTCGGTTCCAGCACTATAAGCCTTTTGTTGTTACAAAAGCCTTTCGAAATGACTGTGATAAAATGATATATTGCACCTGATAAAAACAGTTAAAAAAGCGAAAGAAAAAAGAAATCATTCAAAAATGCACAATGTCCAAAGTGTTATTGTGAAAAAGAAAGAATTGTTCCATTAAAACAAACAGAAGTGTCCCTCCTTTGTAAGCTCATCAGAGCAAAGTTTGCCATTAAAATTCTTATGGATCTTAGGGTTGATCAATAGAGCATTGAATTGGAATAAAGAAATAAACTGGGTGTAAATAGGTTTGTTTAGGAAGTAGTTAACCCTTATAGTGCTGGAACCATCGTCAGGCTTATGCAAATAGGTTAGGTCCTGGCCAGACGCCGAGTAAATTGGTGGCTGACCTGTGATCTAACCTGTTTGCTAGTCTGAGTAAGTTTCCTCATCAAATTAAGCAGATATTAAAGGTTTTGTGAAGCCAACAACACGAAAATCTATTTCTAGAAAAATACCCAGCATTCTAAGGGTAAACAAATATAGGGTATAATAGTTTAACAAGTTATAACTCATTGTCACAGAACTTCCTGGTTAGGGCAATTTCATTGGCCAACTGTATAAATATAATATATAAATTGTCCCATTGCCCTATTGTAGCAGGCATTCATTGGGAATGTGCCATGGCAAAATCATTCCACTGATTTATTTCAAATCCTCATATAAAATTTCTTCTCTGAGTAAAAAGACGTAAGGATGAAAAAAGACAATCAGCATTCTATCTTGGATGTTGGGTACAATCCATTTTGTCAATAGAAAAAAATTGCTAGTCGCAACATTTCTTCTTTTGCATTATTTGAGGCTAGAAATGCCTGCTGCCTTTGCATTAAACCACAAACATATGAAATAAAGAATGACCACTTTACTACTATGGTGTAGACAATAAAGCTAACAAAACTACAAAGAAAAATGTCTTGTAGAACGATAGCTTATCACATTAAAGCATCGATCATTATCATGCTCAAAACATGATTTATTGTCAAAAAGAAAATGCACCTTTTTCTGTTTGAGATGATGTTTTAAAAAAGGTGCCTACTTGAAGAGTCCACAGATCATTAACATGGGCATTTTTAACCCTTTCCCAAACAATAATGATATTTGACCGCTTTGTTGCAGATGACTTTAGAAAACATTATGGGAAAAGGAGAAATTGCTCATGATGAGCAATTTCTCCTTTTCCCACAATGTGTTCTGCCCTATCAGGAGATTATTTTCCAATTTCATCACATTTTGAAATGTTGTCTGCAAACTCTTTCAATTTGGAACTGTCTAAATTTTGGCATTTGGTAAAGGGTTAAAAAGGTGCCTACTTGAAGAGTCCACAAATCATTAACATGGGCATTTTTGAAGAAGGGTTGAAGTTATTTGTTGAAATATGAGAATTGCATATCAATGGTTCAAGGCACGACTACAGCAACTCCTTCAGGATAAATGAATGAGTTGTGATAGTCTTGCATTGTACCCTTGGCATTGTCATAACATAAAAATTATTGAAACCTGTATTGCTTCAAGGCTATTATACAAGTCTATTTGGCCTAGTAGGCAACTACAATGAGTAAACTCTTAACCTGCGATATTAGATACAAAGTTTCGACTGATCAGATATCATAATTACGAGTTCTTATGGAAAAGAGTCACACAATAATGTTCAGTCTTTAATTTTATGCATAACTTCAAACTGCTTTTTCTTTTTTTCTTTTCAGAAACAATAGCGACATTTGACATTTGTTGCAGACGACTTTAGAAAACATTGTAGGAAAAGGAGAAATTGCTCGTGACGAGCAATTTCTCCTTTTCGAGCAATTTCTCCTTTTTTCACAATGTTTTCTGCGCTATCAGAAGATTATTGTCTAATTTCATCACATTTTGAAATGTCTTCTGCAAACTCTTTCAATTTGGGACTGTCGAAAATTTGTTGTTTGGGAAAGGGTTAACAACATGGCATCAGACAATGGTAAATGAATGCTGATTGCATGTTTGTTAAGAATGGTTTGTTGAATGACAATAATTGTGTCAGGGTCAAAATTGTTTTCCTAACAAAAGAAAAGAGCTGTAAACCATTATGGTCCTTGCCTAAAAAGAATTGAAACACTGTGCATGTATGCAAGAAGAATATCCAAATTGGGCAATCAAAATAATGAAAGTACTCCATTACAGATTCACCGTTTGTCATTATTAATGCATTTAAAGTAAGAAATCTTAAAATCCACAAAGGAGCCAATTTTGACTAAAAAGGTTGGTATCAGCTTTCGAAAACCAAAGTTGAACCCCACCACCAAAGCATTCTACAAGTCAAGCGTTGTTAATAAATGTGTTAGCTTTCTTATATTATCTTGCTTATATGGGTTTATCATCACTTGAATCATATTTCAGTAATATTCGATACCAAACTCAAAAGAAAACCTAAAACTTGCATGCGCCAGCTATTTTGCTGTATGACGAGCACATACTGCGTTTTAAAATACCTTCTGCTGCAAAGTTTATAGTTGCTTGTTATGTATTATTTTCATTAGGCTGTATTTAAAACTACACAAATAATTGATTAATTGATTAACCTTAAAATCACTATGAGGTGAGGACTCAAGTTTGCTGTATGAGGAGCACATTACCAATGTTTTCACAGTGTTTTCAAAATGGCTTCTGCTGCAGTGTTCATAGTTTATCTTATGAAAAGGATTAACCCTATGATCCAACATGAGTGTCACCAATGACCTTGGGGTCATAATTTGAACAAACCTAGGGGACACCTATCGAATTGATCTCACAGTGCAAAACAAGAATAATTACTTCAGAAAAATAAGGACTTCTATTGTACTAAGTAATTGGAAAAGGTGAATATATATGCAGTGATGGAATACAAAAGCAGGTCACATGACTTACTCTGTAACTCTTCCTCCAAAACACAGACCTTCCCTCGCTGTCTTACAAGTTTGAAAGAACATTTCTTGTCGGAATCTTCATTGCAGTCAAAGGCAACTCCTAAAAATAAAAACACAAAAATTTAAACATCAGTTACATTTGTTATCTAATAAATCTAAGTAAAATAAAAAGAGATTCAAATTGAAATCAGGTCATTTCAAAAGTCTTTTATCAATCCTTTTTCTTTAAGAAACATAAAGTTTATTACGGGGAAATATTTTAATCATACTTTTCCTTTTAATACTCTTACGAACAATATCCGCAACAGAGCATAGCTAGAAAAATCCATTTTGGATTTTTTGTCCCCTGTGGGGATTTAATCCCGGTTCTCCCGGGTGACAGTCCAAGACATAACCACTGACGTAAAGAGTCGGCTCAAAAACGTAGAGGTTACATCTTGTCCTGATTAATTGTTGCTATGCTGTAGAGAGTGAGGCGGCTACGTAACAATACACACAAATTTTATGGGTGATAGTAAAAAAACAACAGGAGCAACAATCAGTTCAATGACGGCAATAAAATGACTGAATTGTTGTTAAAACTACAGAGGTCTACCCATAGTACTGACCCAAGGATAACTATAGACCTGTCTTGTTTAAACCGTCTGGTTTAAATAACCTAGGCTAGATTTCCAATCCATCATCTTTTTTTTTGAGGAAATAAGTAAGATAGACAAACCTGCAGAATCATAACCTCTGTACTCCAACCTTTTCAGTCCATTGATGAGTATTTCTAGAATCTCACGCCTTGTGACAGGTGTCAGGTAATTCAAATAAGCAAAAATACCTGAAACAAAAGAAAATAAGTTTTAATATACTGTTATTTTCACAAGTCAAAGTGGGTTTTTTTGTGACAACAATCATCTTGGTTGCTTTGCAAAATTATCTTTTTTAACCCTTGGAATGCTGGATAATTTTCTATTTTTTATTCTATAATTTTCATAAACATGAAGCATTTACTATAGTATTGCACTGAAACCTCGAATTATTTAGTTACAAGGTTGTGTGGATCAACTGACATAAAAACTTGTATATAATGAACATATCACATAATCACTTCTTAATTACATTCAAGAAGTTTTTTTTTGTTAAATTAAATTCTCAAAATGTGAGATAGCAACTGTAATGCCTGCTTGAGGGTTCAATGCAATATATAGGATAGAAAATGTGTGTTTATGAAAGACATACTTTAGTCAAAACAAGAACAGGGTTAAATGCTATTGCAAGCAATAGCAAACAGTAACAGATGGGCTGATATCAAAGCTATTACAAAATGAGACACCTTAGGTTCTTTACCCATTACCAAATAATAAAGACATTTGACCAGTCTGTTGCAGACGACTCTGGAAAACAGTGTGGGTAAAGGAGAAATTGCTCTCAATAAGCAATTTCTCCTTTACCAGCAATTCTTTCTGCCCTACCAGAAATTAATTCTTCAATTTGTCTGCGAACTTTTTCAATTTGTGACAGACCGAAGAGTTGAAAGTATTGCATTTGGTAAAGGGGTTAAAAGCAAAAGCAGAATTTAACTTAACCCTTTACCTTTTTTTAAACACCAAATTTTAGACTGTCCCAAATTGAAAGAGTTTGCAGACGACATTTCAAAATGTGATGAAATTGGAAATGATTCGGATAGAGCAGAAAACATTGTGAAAAAAGAAATAGCTCTTTAAGAGCAATTTCTTCTTTTCCCACAATGTTTTCCAGAGTCGTCAGCAACAAAGTAGTTAAATGGTGTTATTGTTTGGCAGTGGGTTAAGATGCTACTGATTGAATTTTTTGTGCCCCTATAACTTATTACAATCTGCTTTTCAGACAAATGACATTTTGAATATTTAAAGCAATGGTGGAAAACTTTGTTTCATTAGAGATTAAACAACCTTTAATCTGGATGCTCTGTTGGAATGCAAAATGGAAATTTGCATTTCTTAATTGAATCTAGCATATCATATGTTTTTAACAAAATTAATATGCAGGGCAAAGGTTTGCAAAATGCAGCACATAATCATATACACAAAGACACAAAGTCATATACAATTAATGAGAATTCCTTTGGAAAAACCCTTATCCATTTCAGTAAAAATTAAAAAAAAATAATACATCACTTCATATATATTTGTTACAAATAAACTTGAAACAGAAAGCCCACTTTACCAAAACTTTTGTCATTTAGCACATATGTATTTGTATAATACAAAAGAAAGAAAAACTTGTTCTTTAGTGATTTGTAAATGTTTTCTTTTTTTGTCACGGCAGTTTCTAATACAATTTGTTTCAGGTGAATCAGTGAGTTTGTATCAGTGATTTTTTCCTTATAATAAAAATTATGTTTTGTACCTTAAAATGGACCCATTCCCAATCAAATTCACTGAAAGTTTTTTCCGTTTTTCAAAAAAAAAGGTTATGTTTGAATTTGGTTATTCCTGAAAAATTCCCAATTTTAGAAATAACTCTGTGATTTTGTCCGGTACTGGAATCATTTCCAAAATCTAAACAAAATCAATGTAAGGTAGTGATACTTTCAGATTTTAGGCGTCCTTTGCATGCAATGGTATCTGCAGAAAAACCCTCAAGCAAATCTCCATAAGATAGCTAAATAAGGTAAGTATTTTCATGTTATCAAACACAACATACTTCAGTGAAGATGAATAGCCTTGAAGTATTATTATTTGCTTTAAACCTTTACGTACCCCAAATTTTCGACTGTCCAATATTGAAAGAGTTTGCAGACAGCATTTCAAAATGTGTTGAAATTGGAAAATGATATCTGATAGGGCAGAAAACATTGTGGGGAAAGGAAAAATTACTCATTGAGAGCCGTTTCTCCTTTTCCAACAATGTTTTCCAGAGTCGTCTGCAACAAAGTGGTTAAATGTCGTTATTGAACAATATTTTAAAACCATCTTTGATGGAGTAGGACACATCCTTTTAAATATTTTGATAATGTTGTTAAGTCTGGAAAAGGATAAATACTCAATATCTTAGCATTATTCTCAAAACCTGGTTCATTTAATCACATCCTGATGGCAGTTGATCATTGTAATCGACCAAAGGAGACAAGTCACAATGGGCACCAGTAACATAGAGGTAAGGGAAAAACTTGGATGTAACTTAAGCAAGGCTAACTTGCATCTTCTCTGTACCTCTGGTGGTATGCTGTTCGAATATGGGCCACGTCACGTAAAAAGGGGCAATGGGACTTAAATAAAAACCTCTGACTCAGTTCTTTCTTAGCGCTTTTATTCCAGCAACTAGTCACGACAGTTATCATTTGTATTTATATAAAGGTAGAACTTGATGTCCTCTAAGATGGCAAACAATGTAACCCCAGACCAGCCGCCATGTGACGTGGCGGCTGGTCTGGGGCTACACTGTTTGCTATGTCCGAGTGCCCCTTTTCCCGTGACATGGCCCATATCTCTTGCTCATAAGATTACAACTCATCCTCATCTCAAGACAGCTTTTTGTGGCTTGCAGTAAATAATCTTGAAGCAGAAGACTTCAGAAACCATTTTGGCAAAAAGGGGATTTTTTTATAATGAAATTGAATAAATGCTTCTTGATTCTGCTACTAAGTTACTGCTGCAGTTCAGAAAAGTTGGAGAAAGTACTTTCTTTGTTTGCCACAATGGTTTTCAAAATGTGTTAGAAAAACATAAAAAAATCTCGACAAATGACTTTTGGAATGTTCTCCTGTGAGTTTATATTACCTACATTTTTTGTAAATGTGAATGAAATCTGCCACAATTTACAATTATGTTGATTTCTTGCTTTTTTCATTTGGTTGGTTGAGTATGGAATTAGTTATACTTCTACTTGAAAAATCAGCATGAAGTTGTGTTTCTGTTTGTGCCCTAGCAGGCTTTTCATTTGTTCTCAAATCAAATGCTACCCTTTATTATCCAATTTCCAACCTCTGTTGTCGAATTTAAAACCTGACATTTTGTAAAAGTTAGATGAATATTCATTCCTTCTTTGAAGTTTCATAAGAGATATTTTGACAGATTATTAATAGAAAGCAAACATTTTGTTTGTATGGAGTTTTGATGCCATATAAACAGTATTTCAGTAATTGTATGACTTTCCTACATTTAACCCGTACTACAATGCAGGGGTCTGCAGTGTCTTGCACCAGGACACTAAACCATGAAAAATCTGACTGGTGAGGATTGAACTATGGACCCTTGTACTAGGCTAGGATGTGTGTTTCCCCCAAGAACCTCTACAGTGAAATAATTGGGCGCCTTGGGGGATCGAACCCGGCCATACCGGTCTCTAGTCCTCGACGCTATCCACTACACCACCGCAGATGACATTCATAAAGTTAAAAACATATGTCTTGATCTTAAATATATTGGGCATAAAAAACCATTATGTCAAAGGCCAAATTGCTCAATTAAATCAATTTCCTACTCGGTCAAGACAGTCTGCACTGGTAAAACCTAGAAGTATAATGTTATTACCGTGTTCTGTTCAGGCGCAAGACTTTACAACATTGTATCTAGTTAAACCCTAGAAAGCAGTCAAAAGATTCAAATACGTTTGACATGACGTTAAACCCCATATTAATAATATCAAAACTGCTATCAAATATTTATTAGTAGAATGTGTATATACTGGTATAGGAAGAGCAGGGTGAATAAATCAATAAAACAAAAAGGTATAGGGTTATAATAGTGCCTATTCAGGAAGTTTTGGCACCTATATAATTTTTAATCTAAAATAGAACTGTTGATCCATAACCAAACTAGGAAGTCATTATTTCTCCAGAACCTTGTAAAAATCTATTTTATATTGCTGGGTAAATAAAACACCTGTTGTACTGTATCTGCATTAGTCTCAGGCTTTAAACCTTAGAATGCTGAAAAACTTTCTATAAAAATAGATTTTTGAGTCATCTGTTTTGCAAAACCTTAAATATCTGCTTAATTTTGTTGAGGAAAGATACTCAGAGTAGCAAACAGGTTAGATCACATGCCAGCCGCCAATTTACTTGGCGGCTGGCCTGGATCTAGCCTGTTTGCATAAGCATGAAGTTGGTTCCTGCACTATGAGGGTTAATAAACCATTGTGACAATAGGAGAAATTGCTTGAGACAAGACTTTTGTAATTTCTCCTTTTGTCACAATGGTTTATTCCCAACATCACAAGGGAACTGTTTTAGTATCTGCAATTAGTTTATATAATTGTGCCATCTGCCGTTCCTTTCAATTAGATATGTTTTAAAATCCTGTATGGGGTGAACGGAAAAAGAACTGGAATGATCCATATCTTAACCAGGAAGTCTTGTCATTTTTCCTCTAGAGTACCTGGAGAAAAATTGATTTATTTCCATACTTGGGTAAATATTTTAAAAAAAATCAACTTTGGGAAATACCCTTACATTTAAACATGAGTACCCAAAGTTAAGTTCCTGATTCAATCATTTGAGCTGTTTTACTTATATTAACAACTTTCACCACCATATCTTTGACAGAGTCTTGCCCTCAAGAAAAATTGAAGGTAATTGTTTGAATTGGTGTTTAAGACTGTTTTCCACCTATTTCAGTCATATCGCAGCGATCAGCATCTCTACCCATGCTCCTCGTATTTCCTCACCAATACTCAACAATATTCTTTCAAATCTGCTGCCTGCTTTCCTACATGAACAAAATTGATCAGAGGTTGGAGAAAACTAAATAATTCACTAAATGCTTGAAAAGTTGGCCAAGTTGGATCTCAAACCTAGGGCCCTTGAATCACAAATAGGACTGAGATAACCAGGCTTGGTAAGGTAAATTGGAGTTTTGTATGACATTTCAGACATGACCAATTTCTATGCTCTAATTACAAGCGCAACAATTTTAATGTACAAAAAAACTTTAAAAAAATCATGCCTCACTGAGGTACAATAATGCAAATATCTCAATAAATCCTCAACAAGGAAGTTTCTGACATTGCTTTTTGTATTATAGGGGTATCATAATTTTAAGTAATCTTAGAATCTTTGCAAAAATTGAGGAAAAGTTAGTGGAAATATGATAAAGTGTATGTTTGGCACAAATCATTTTTAAAGAACCTTCAAGGACATTGTAGATAAAGGAATATTGCATTCTTTGATGCTTTCCCTCATATATAGACATTTGTGATTGAGAAAAAGATATTAAGAAATACAATCTTTGGTAGATTAAATTAGACCGCAGGACAAATTGTTTATTATAATATACTGGTACATGTATCAACTTATTTACAAGTCACTTCAGTGCCCTAGCCTAGTACTGGTGGGTACAGGAAAGTGTTTAAATATAACTGAAAAATGGTTGATATGTCACTAAACACCATTCAAATAAACTATTTCAAATGTATGCACTAAACCTTGTGTCAACTAATTTGATTGTTATAGGAGATAGAAGAACTAATTAAAAAGGCTATTGTTCAGTCAAATATTTCAGAATCTTTTATCATATAATGAATTTTGGTTCATATCATATATTCCTTTGCTTTGATCAACTTGCTTGATTATAATTTCATAATTCAAAACACAGCTGCAAATGGAGTGGGGGTATCAAGGTTTTGAAGCCTTGAATTCTATTCTCTCTTCATAATTGTTTAACATTAAAACGGTTTGTGAAGCAAAGAGATCAATTTATCTTTTTCTATTCATTATTTTTATTTAATTTCAATGATGTTTTCCCCTATGTTATATTTGTCATCTTCCATTGCTTTCAATTTTGATCAGTCGTAAGTTGCAATTTATAAGTGGAATGGATTAATGGGAAAAAAGCCACAAGTGCTTTGACAACATGTCAAACCACAGATCCTGCAGAGGCATTGAAGTTTGTATCAACAGTGACTTTTTCGTCTTGAATTGTGGAAAGGCCTTGGCCTGTTAATTGTATGGAAGTTCTATCTCTAAATAAACCAATTTGGGAAAACAAAAAGCTCTAATGACTTTGAAAATTGGGAAATCTGCATAATGTTTAAAGAGATTTTCTAATTGGGAAGGTGACTTTTACAAGCCCCTGTTATATAATGTGAAAAAGCCCTAAATAGTTAAATGGTTAACTAAAAGTAAATAAATCACTGAACTTCAACAGCTTTTTGAAATAAAGATGTTATGAAAGAAGAGTGATTTCATCAATACCGGGGTTCAATGCAAGACTATAGCAAGTCCTTCACAAATGTAAACTAGGTAATGTTATAACATTGTACTGAACCCCCAAGTAGTGATCAAAGAAGACCCCTTATAAAATTCATTTCTGGAATAAACAGAGTATACTAATCTGTCTATGATCATTTCATATATGATTCATCAACTTTATAAAATAATGGTGCAGCGTCTAAAATCTTAACCCTTCAAGCGACTTAAGTTTCTACTTAACAATTTTACAAATTGAAGGAAGATCTTTAACAGTTGATGTATTGCTTGGTCCAATTATGTGCATGAAGGAAAGCAATTAGTGTCAAGAAAAATTATATTTTGCAGTACTGGTAAGAAATGCTAGGAAAGTGGATAAATGGGTGGACTTTTATGGTATGGCTGAAATATACTTTAAAAAGGTGTTAAACCCCAATTCAATCAACTGGTCATGAAGATAACATTTTACCAATACATGTACCAGGCTTTGAACCTTCACAGAGAGGGGTCTTACTTAAATCACCCAGGCAAGATGGCCTCCTATAATAAAACTCTAGTCACTACATATTAACTAATACCCAATGTTTAAAAGATATTTATGATGAACATCAAGTTATCTATGTATATAACAAGTCCAATGGCATTCAATAGAATTCAAAAGGTCAAGTAACTAGAAACACCTTTAATTAAAATCATTTGAATCACAAAGACTTTCAAAAGTTTATATTTTCAGAGAATGTTTACAATATCAAATTGGTTTTATTGGCTTCTTAAGAAGGAACATACATTTTTGCACCCAGAGTAGATTTGTCGATTTGGGATAAAAATACTATCCCAAATAAAGGATTTGAAGGATTTGCATGATATAACAATTGGCTCTTTCATCAAAATATCTTAGTCTCTTTATTTTAACCCATTTTTTATGTGTCTATGCTCTGTTCAATACATGTGCATCACAAATTTCAAGATACAGTAGTGCCACAAAAGGAAATTGTTCAAATGTGATAATTATAATAACAGAAATTAAGAGTGATGATGAAAATTATTGAAATTACATAAAACATTGGTTCTTAACTCTTCACAAGTCAACAAATCTTTCATAAAGTTTCAATATTCTTTCTTAAAAGCTCCATAGGGACAAACATATTAAAAGTTTAGGTGGATATTCCTCTGTTAACCAAGCGAATCTTGTTGTAGTCTATCATTGCCATTGATATGATTAATTAATGCAGAAACATTTTTCTTAAAAGATTACTAGCGCTTGGAAAAACTGCACAACTGGGTAATGTGAGTCATAAATTATGATAGAATATGTTGAAACATAGCGAAAAACCACAGGACCATGGCAATATAACACCTGCACTATTTATTATCTATTTTTCAAAGTGCTATTTAACAAATTTGGTGTCCACCAATTTAACTTCACTGTTTACATTTGAGTAACATCTAAAATAGCTAGGAGCCCTCGGATTAATGTGTTGCGATTACCTGCTTAGAAAAATCATGTAAAACACATAAAATACTGTCATTTCTCCAATTAACAATGTAAACATTCAAAATGGAGCATTTCCTGAGTTTTATTGGTTCCAAAGGATTCTCAACTGAACTTGTTTTATGACTTATTATAAACAAACCTTATAAGATTCACCCTTTTAAAGGTGTCATGTGAACGTGTTACAGTCTCAATTCTTCTGTAAAAGGAAATTTAAAGTTCTTTTAAGTTCATTTCTAACTATTCTAAAACTTTCACAATTTAAGTGTAAAGGAGCACAAATATGGCTTTAACTTATAATACTTCACAACGATACATTGCATGTCAAAAGGTATTCCCGTTTTGGCAAAAAGGCAGCATAATTATATATCATATTTACAGAAAAGAAAGAAAAAATCATGAAAACACTTGAGATTATTTATTGAATAAATAATAAAAGCATAAACATGTCAATGACCTTATAGTCAATGATCCATTCAATCTAGGCTGAAACAATAACCAAATGATATATCACTTCTTTTTCAAAAGCCTCCCTAGTAAGTGTGCAATTCTCAGCATTTGATAAAAGGTTTTTGAATTCAGTTCAATCTATGTGATCTTTAACTACAAGAATATAATTACATAATCAAAAATCAACAGCAAACTATCATTTCAACCCTTGCATTATGAAAACTTAATTTTTCCATAATTTGACTATCATTTTAAACAGTACCTCATTGGCTGCATATGCATTGATTCACCTATTTAATAATCATAAATTTTAACACCAACATATTATTTTTCACATTTTTAATGATTATTGCTTCTTTCAAACTTTGAGATTACTTATGTTCTCTGACAAGTGGCAAATAGATCTCATTCTCATTCAAAATTTCTACAAATGTTTGAAAGAAAAATCTACTGATATCAAAATGAAAAACATATCATAAAAAATAAAAGTTTCAATGCAAACTGACAGTCATGCAGGCTTTATGAAAAGCTGTTCTGGCAGTTACTGTCTGTCTCAGGAGTCAGGAACCGCCCCACCCCCCTCCATCAAAGATTCAATTAAAAAACTGTAGTAAGTCCATCACAAATGTTTTGCACTGACACATTGATTTTATCTTTATACTGAGATAAACAGCAAAGAGTTTAACCTCTTACTCCATTTAACCTTTTAAGTTAATTTTGATGCATCTGTTGTAGAAGTCTTTGGATGCAAAGTTCTATGACAAAACTTAAATTACTCAAAATAAGCATGTTGTCCCTTTGTAATAATAGTTTCTACCCATTATAGTAAGGAAAATGTAATCATTCTTTAAAGTATGATGTCTGCTTTCAACCAGACAAAAATTGCCTTATGGGGGAATCAGATAAAACCTTAAACCCTTTCCTTGATATGAACATGTTGCAATTTACATGGAAGCAAAAGACAATAGAAACATAGGTCACAGAATGATAAATGAGAGATCTATCTTTTTTTTCACAATGCTTTTTAAAAACATTACCGACCATGATGTAACATGTCTCTTGTCATATTTACCAACATCTTTTTCTGCTAGTCAGTGTTTGAGCTATCAAAAGGCTTTTTTGGAGGAATGGATTTTGTGATAAAATATCACAAATAGATTGGGAGTCATAAAAAACAACAGTTTTATCAATCACTTATAAACTAAAATTATCCCTTAATAAATAAAAATGAGAAGTATATTTTCCCTTTGCCCAAGTCCCTTACCTTCTTTGATCACAAATGCTAACTAACTAACTGGTATAACACAGATTTTGATATTTGATCAAAATTTAAAGCCCAACACTTTTTTGATAGCATGGTCTTTGAAGATTGGTCCATAGACTATAAAAGAGCTTTAACATCTAAAGGCAATGAATTTAAAAAAAAATCTAATTAAATAATTAAAAAAAAAGTGAAATAAGGTTGTCAGAAAACATTAGATGTAGATCAGTTTATAAATACAAAATCGAAAATCACTATATTATTTTTAATTTTTAAATGTGATGAATTATGAAAACCTGAAAACTCAAAGAAAATTGTAAGTATACAATCAAAACATGAAAATAGTAGAAAATGTGAGCGTCAGAAGCATTTTAGTGATGCAAGGTCCATTCGTCCAGTCAACATTCACTACTTGTCAAATATTGTCATTTCGTATTTAATGTAAACATACCGTGAAAATGTCAAAATAAAATTCATCTTATCTATTCTACTGTAAATTGAGAATGTGCAAAACAAAACTCACCACACATCGTTGTGTCGATTACGTGTTTTCTCTGATTTTTACTGCTAACTGTGAATCGTAACTGTCTGCTTCAATGAAATGCCACGTTCTGGGGATACAGAATATATATACTGTCAACTCTGACCTACTTCCGGGGTTAACTCCGAGATTGCACGCAACAGAACGCCCCACTCAGCACACGTAATTCAAAAAGGGTTCAAGTGCGTGTTGCAATTCGCATATATTTGGCAGTTGTACCGGTTGAATTAATCTTAAACCGCAAATCGTTCCTAGACAGGGCGTGTTTGCGATTCCTTTGCGTCACTACGTTACTGAAGCGTGACCACGATTCCGAGTATTGTACCGGAAGTAAACGATATGCTAATTGATTTTCAGACTGGTTACCATCTTGGAGCCGAGCCAAGGGTATGCTAAGGAACCAGTACCGAAAGACTGCTGGGAAGGATTAGATGACGCCACACGATGTAAAACAAAAACAAGGAAACCAAATGTCACACACCTCAATCGTAAAATAACGTGTCATTTCCTAAAGGAGTGTTGTATGCATCAATTTTGTGTTGAAATATTTAAAACCATCCGACCATCTATTAGACAAATACGACTTGACGGATTTAAGTTGCGCTCCAAACGGATATTATCGGGAAATCCCTTCTACTTATCACAACGGCAACGTTGGAAATCCTGTGCAAGCAATTCGTCCGTGATGAGTGCTCGCAAAGATCCCACGTCTTCGGACAATCCTAACAAGGAATTTAGCGACTTTTTAATGGGTAAACAACACGGGCTTACAGCCTTTGCAAATCACCACCATTTCAGTTATGTAGTTATTTGGGTATTTATAGATATGAACCGGTACATATAAATGTACCCGGTTGGTAGAAGTAACGTTACTACCGTGTATGTCTGGGACAACCTGATCTATCAGCCACAAGACGTTACAACATTGTATCTATCGGTTGGGGGCTCGAACCTACGATCAGCCCAGCATTTGAATTTAGAGTAATGCTTCCTTGTACAGGTCTCATCTCATATGAATGTTGTGGGCCCTGATGTTGCTGGTCGTTGTCATTGAATAAAATACATACATGGATAATTACCAGGCATTATGGAGGCTGGTCAAAATGATTTGACATGAAAGTGGCCTTTCCATGGGAAAGTTCTAAATGAAAACCCTGCCAATTGAGTAAATAATGAGTTTGATTTATGCTATTAACTTATATACCATAATAGAGTCAACAATAAGGAATTTATCTTTATGTACCTTTAGCTTTCTTATAATCATTTCACTGTTTATTTTCAGAGCTTGCCAATTATGAAAAGAATGTTAACAGGCAGATGCACAAATACAATGCTTATAGAAAGGCTGCTGGTGCCCTTGCTAAACATAAAACAAAGATAAAAACTGGAAGGGAAGCTAAAGCTTTGGTGAGTGAAAGGCTTTATGGTTGTTAAACAAAAATGCAGATGAGGTATATCCTACATAAAATTATTGCTGTAAAGATCTCTTTGCTGTAATTGTTGGAGAGGTGGTAATGACATTTCATTCACACAGAGTTTCCTTGTAAAAGCATATCCTATTGGTCAAAACTGAAGATGAGTCTTCTTCAAAGTGTAAATAATGAAACAATTGTGTAACCAATATGCTAATAAAATAAAGCCTAGATGCATTGTTGTAGAAGACTTTTTGCATGGTTTCCTGTACAGGGGTCTTGATAAGGGGGTATTTAAGGGTCTTTAACTGTCAATATTTCTAAAACTATTAGAGAGAAGTCCTATTTTATGGGTACTTATTAGAAATACCTAGTTCAGACAATTCTAATGAACTCACACCATAAGGATTTTATCTATGCAATATCATAGGATGTTAACTACAGGAATACTGTTCTTCGTCAACTGGATACCTGTAAATAGGTAACTGTAACTTGGACATGAATAGTCATTTATAAGACTATACAAGTTAAATGGTTAAGTCAAATATAAACCATTGCTATATATTAAACATTATATAAGCTATCATCCTGATTAATTGGAGATATGCTTGCATTATAGCTACAGAGTAATCTGCATTTGTTGAGATTAAATCTTTTTCTTGGAGAAACAATTCTTCTAAATAAGATATCATCCCAGACTTTCAGATGGAAATATTTTGTTCAACTTCAAAACTGTCTAAAGTGTTTTGTTTGTATATTTCTACAGGAAGGCGTGGGTGAAAAGATTGCACAGAAAATTGATGAGTTCATCAAAACTGGAAAACTTGTAAAATTAGAAAAGGTACAGATTGAAGATTTGTTATATATTTTCTGTATCCATAAAAAATATCATTTAACTAAGTTTGATTATTTAGGAAACCTTGAATAAAGATAATTCACAAAATCTATCATCATCTTTAATTTTGTTAAAACAACCCTCAGGTTTGCTATGCACAACCATTGATATTAAAGCAGGAAATGGATAATTTGCTTGAGTGAGCTATTTCCCTATCCATATACAATGACTATTATCCTGGCAAAGGAACCTCTTTCATTGCTTTTGTCTATGTATTTGATTTGAGCAACTTCATTCAAATTGATAAAATTCTTAATTTACAGTATGTCGAAAATTGCAACTCCTATCATCTTAAAACTTATAGATGCATTGATTATCTCCCATGTTTTAATGCTATATTTTAACTTTTAATGACTTCTAGCAATCAAGTTACTACTTCTAACAATAAATTCTGATAAACAATGTATTATTAAAGCATAAAATATTGTTGTATTCATTTTCTAGATCCGAGCTGATGATACAAATGTGGCCATTACAGAGTTGACTAAAGTTACAGGAATAGGGTATACAAATGTTTATTGACCTGACCTTCACCCCTCATATGTGATGTTATACTCATTTAAATTCTAACAAGTTTTTTCATTATACCTTGTTCAACTACATTTGCTACAGAAGACCGAATAAATAAGTGTGACAAAAGGAAAAATTGCTCCAAATGAGCAAATCATCTTTTTTTCACATAAGTTTCTGCCTATTGTTATAAAGAAATGTACATTTTCAAGTTAATTTCTATTTTTTGCCGATGCTTTTAATTTAGACCTGTCCCCAATGATGGGTTGAACCCATCTTTAAATGACAACTTAAAAAATCCCTTCAGTAACATGGCTTGTAGCAAGTAATTTCTCTTTTTTTTGGCATGATTATTTCTTTGCAATATTGTTATTAAATCACCATATTTTTCATATATCTAGAATTGGTATCTGCTAGTATTTAATAAATATCTAAGTAATTGTAATTTTGATAGTAATTCTGATTAAATGAAAATCCTGTGTCATGTGATCTAAAAGATGAGGGAAAAAAATAATGGACTAAGAAATAAATCTCTTAAAAAGAATATGAATGAAGCGCTTTATTAGTTTATGACCTTTTTACCATTAGAAAAGCTTTCTTTTAACAAATTATGTTTTGGTTTGTTTCACAGACCTGCTGCAGCCCAGAAACTAGTCCAGGAAGGAGTTATGGGGATTGAAGGTATACAATATACATTTAATGATAGAGCTTTGATTCATCTTAGATAAAATTTAATGGCATTTCATAAAGCTTGTAACATTTATAAGACAAAACAAGAAAATTCATTGTCATATTTATGCTCATTTAATACAGCTGTGTTGTTTTATACTTTTTGTTTTCTTCTGTATTTCCTACTGATGATTGTGTCATTAACTTGTAATTCCACTTGCTTAAGAAATAAATTTTATATGCTTTTACCATTTCTTTATTTCTTCCTGCCTTAGATAAACATCTTATTTACTAAGTTGTATTTCCTCTTGCCTTAGAAATATACTAATTCTTTATTCCTTCTTACCTAAGAAATAAAACTTATATTACTAATTCTTTGTTTTAGATCTGAGGAAAAGTCCACAAAAGCTTAACCACCACCAACAAATAGGATTGAGGTAATTAATAGCAATAAAAACTGTTTTCTGGAAAAGATTTCTGTGCTGAAGCAGATTAACAGAAATCCATATAGAATTCTACATTTGTAAAGAGCAGCTTCTAAAGTTGTCTCAATAGATTATTTTTTATCCTTGAAAATGCCATTGACAAAGTACAGCTCAGTTTTGAAATCATATTTTGGGAAAGAAGAAAATCACGCCACCTTAATTATCAACCATTTTCTTTTTTTGCAATATTGGGTTCCTCCTCTATGTGAGGATTAGTGGTATAGCTTTTTCTTCAAGGGTTTTTACCCATTACCAAACATTAACGACATTTGACCAGTTTGTTGCAGACGACTCTGGAAAACATTATGGGGAAAGTAAAAATTGCTCATAAGGAGCAATTTCTCCTTTTCCCACAATGTTTTCTGCCGTATCAGAAGATTATTTTTGAATTTCCTCCCGTTTTGAAATGTTGTCTACAAACTGTTTCTATTTTGGACAGTCGAAAACTGGTGTTTGGTAAAGGGTTAAGGGGTTTGATGATATATACTCTAATTTGCATTATCGTGACAATCCACACATTCATGCCCTCTAGATAGTAGATACATTCCAGAACTGCTTTTAGTATGCTTGGAAACATTTTGTCTGCTATGTTATGAAGATCAACACAAGTTGTGTTCTAATTATTCATTAGTGAATATACATTTAATTTTGAAATTGGCTTCAACATTGCTATGTTTTAAAGAAAGAAACATGCTGTGTTCTAACTATTTTTCATAGACTATATATTAATGATACCAGTACATAGAGAGACTAAATGGAACTACCCCAAATTGGGCCATGCAGTAATACATACTTTAGCAAGGGAGTGAACTCTTACACTCTTTAAGTTCCCCAGTAAGGGTATCACATTACAATTTCTTTACATTATACAATCCTGATAATGTAAAGTTTAGTTAATGCAAGCCATTACTACCATAGTTTTATTGGACCGGACACATTCTTAAACATGCAACCTTTCAACATGTGGCAGACCCTCACTACACACCTCCATGGATTTAACCCTTATAGTGCTGGAACCGACTCCATGCTTATGCAAATTAACAGGTTAAATCACAGGCCAGACACCAACTTCATTGGCGGCTGACCTGTGATATAATCTGTTTGCCACTCTGAGTATCTCCTCATCAAAATTAAGCAGATATTTAGGGTTTTGGAAAGCAGACAATACACAAATCTATTTTTAGAAAATTACCCAGCATTCTAAGGGGAAAATATACATGTACATGTGTTTACTTCAGACATTACGAGGACTTTGAAAAACGAATTCCAAGGGAAGAAATGCTTCAGTTACAGGTAACAAACTTAACATTGCCCAACAAATTTGTTTATGTGGTTATCAGTTAGACAACCTAAAATGAAAAATGCCGAGAGTCAAACAGATTTGTTTTACATGTAAAAGATTTTCGCATCATATCAACAGTACTACAGCTATTTTGCAATTCCTCAGTCTTAACCCTTAGAATGCTGGGTAATTTCTGAAAATAAATTTTTGTGTTGTCTGCTTTCCAAAACCTTAAACATCTGTTGAATTTTGATGAGGAAAGATACTCAGGGTAGCAAACAGTCTAGATCACAGGCCAACCGCTAATTTACTGGCCTGGATCTGAACTGTTTGCATAAGCATGAAGTGGGTCCCAGCACTATAAGGATTTACTGATGGTATAAGATCTTAATAAGTCTATCTTCCCAAAATGGCTGCAACAAGCTGGAGTAGAACCATTGGCATTATATAGGTCAGCTGAGAGATTTTCTTTCATGAAAATCAAGAGCTTCTGCTTTATAGGGATTAAAATCTTTGTTGAGAGGTCGACAAATAGAACTTTAACTGAAACAAACCTAACCTCTTAACCAATTATTGTATAAGGATTTTTTGAAAAAGTCAAAATAGAATGGTGGTTGGAAATTTTAGTTTAGCATCTAATGAAATGATGGGAAATATTTTATTTAACAACTATCAAGGGACAGCTGCTTTTCCATTTTTAAATGTTTCTAGGTAATGGGTTATAAGAATTGATCTTTAAGTATTAATTAGCAACTATATGTGCATTAAGACAATTCTACTCAATATCAATAGCTCATGATTTAAATTACATAACCTATGGATTTTTCTCTGGTAAATTGAGTTCACTGTTGGTAAAAAAAAGAAGTTTCTTATATGAACAGTTCCCCTCTTTTGCCACGATGAAATTGGTCAGAAAGAGACACTTAAAACATAAGCATGTTATTTTTATATGGATGGAAATGAAACATTGCTAAAAAGGTTAAGCGTTGGTATTAAAACTTCCATGACTATCTTGTAGGATTTAGTGTTTGCGGAAATAAAACAACTTGATCCAGAGTTTACAGCTGAAGTGTGTGGCAGTTTTAGAAGAGGTATGGAAAATAGAAAATCTAATCCTCTATATTTCTCATCAATTGTCGAACAAGGGTTTTGACAACCTATATTAGCCACTCTTGATTCGTCTCTCTTGACATATAGCCAGTTCTAGATGATATACATGAATGAAAAGTCACACGGTTTACCCTGCTGTATGTGTGACTCAAACCACTGACCAGTATATAGGAAATAATAGGTTAGTGACGTTAGTGGGTTAGGTTTTTTGGGCAAGGCGTAGGAATTTATTGGGTGAGCCTAAGGCGAATCCAATAAATGTCGAAGCCGAGTCCGAAAAATATATCCATTAACGGCACTAGCATATTATTCTGTTTATCCCGTTACATATATCTTTTGAACAACCAATTTCAACGAAACAATAGAGAAAACAGTTTTTATATAACGCAAATGAGTAGGCGAGCATAAACATGAGATAGTAGTCATGAGACAAATCGTGATGTCATGTGTGACGTCATGTGACATGACAACACAAGGCATTCTATAGTTCCCGAGTAAAACCTACAATTTCTGCAAATTTAGTGATCATCCAATGATAATTTGTACCTGGAAACATTAGATCGACCAAACAGTAACATTTTACTTCATAGATTTTAACTCCAATGGGCTGGCTCATGTGTTGCTTGACCATATGCAAATGAGGGAGATTACGTGTCAAGTAACTGTGAATCACTTAGTTTTCACGGCACCCCTTTTCACATCACCTTTTGCACCATGTAACGGGATGAATGCTGATACCTCACCTCCTTACCATTGTCTTTTAGGAGGAGGGTAAATCTGGCACTATTTTTGTATTCTCTCTCTATACTTAATTGATATAGACTGTAATACTGTTTGTGGAATTGTATGAAACGTCAATGCATTCAGAAGAACACTAACAGACTTAGTTACATATATCTTTAAGCAGGGGTTTCCCTTGACCCTTTAATTAATGCTAATTTGAGGGTCTTTTGATCCCTGATATGTGGAATTGTGAATGGCAAATTATCTTTAGGGGTCATATCCAGGAATTGTGGGTCATATATTATACACCCTGGGAGTGAAGGAAAACCCTTGGTCTTTATATGCTGCATAATGAGTGTCATACATGAACTGTGTACAAAGGGGAATTGCCTACACCAATTGGCCTACACCAATAGTTGATTATATGATAACCTCTTACAGTTTAGTCTTAATAAACAATATAGAAAGTCTTGTTTGTTGCTTTCCAAAACAACATAACTTTGAACAATACAATGTATCCAGCACAATTATTAAATAAAAACATTTTGGTAAAAAAGAATTGTTCTTTTGATCTTCCAATTCTGTTTAAGAATTTCTCTCTCTCTCTGTTATTGTAGGTGCCCAAACCAGTGGTGATATTGATATCCTATTGACCCATACATCATACACCTCTACCTCAAAGAAAAAGGTATGTATATCAGGAATGATTTAAACCAAACCACACTATTTTCTGATGATTAAAAGAAGTTTCCAGAAGGTCCGTTTAATAGACCCCTGATATACACCACCAAAAAGCCTTGCGAAGGCTATTAGTATAATGTTTTTATGAACAGTTTTCAAGGATGGTGAACAACAGGTGAAAACTGGACAATCTGCATTTGTTCTACATGCATTTACCCTTATTGTGCAGAAATCGACTTCATGCATATGCAAATAGGTAAGATCCAGGCCAGCCACCAACTAAATAGGTGGCTGGTCTGTGATCTAACCTGTTTGCTACTCTGAGAATATTTCCTTATCAAAATTAAGTATTTAAGGTTAATCTGTTTGGTTGATCTTTCATACAGGATTATCTTATGAGAGTTTCAGAAAAGATTCTTGATGTTCGGTTCATATCCTGAGTAATTTAGAAATATTTGCTCATGTATTTTCATTTTCAAATTTTGTTTGACAAAATGCAGTTCTTTGAAGGGATTCTTTATTCAGACCAAATTCAACTAACTTAGAGGACATTTTCCAAAATATAGCTAATGTAATCATTGATACAACCTTTTTTTTTTTCTTTTAGAAAAAAAATCTTGTATATCTGATTCTGTTCGAAGGTGAACTATCATGGGGTTTTTTTTCGAGGCAGAATTATACCCTGTACTAGAATTAATCATTCCATTTTGAACAGATTAGAGACATTTAAAGCAAACAAGTTTTGGAGTTCATTTGGGATTGGTTATTCTGATGTGTTTGTATTATTTTCTTACTTCAGCCTGAACTGTTAAAGAGTGTGGTTAAACAGTTGGAGGAAGCAAAGTTTATAACAGACACATTGTCACACGGAGATACCAAATTCATGGTTAGTTTAAACTTATTTATTTTACATCGATTGTGATGGAAGCTAAAAGCTTATCAAATTACATCTTAATGACTTCTTCTGGATACTTAACCAGTACTCAGACAGATTTTAAGGCTAGTCCTTGCAATTTTGTACCTCTCTTAACATGGACTCAAGACAAATGTTATCATGATGTAAACCCATCTAAGTGAATTATTGAATTATAGTATTGAAGCTAGAATAAACTTGATTGAAACAAGAGATTTTGTCTCTTACCCCTTTATTGTTGTTCCTGAATCATTTAGCATGTACAACTGTTAGTGAGCACATTATACGATTTTATCAAAAAGATATTCAATATTTCATGCAAAAGTCTCCATTACAGTTCCTTGTTTAGGTCCATGTTCAATTTCTATCATCAACCTTTCAAGAGCCTTTTCATTTTCATTCATATCCCTGTCTTCTGTAAATTTGGGTCTTCATGTGAGATTGACTTCAGTAGACCAGAATACTAATTTTGCTACTCATATATACCCAGCCTGTTTAGGCTGGCGGTTCCTCGGTTACTCACGAACTGAGCATTGCACCATCTTTTAACCCTTTACCAAACGCCAAATTTTTGACTGTCCCAAATTGAAAAGGTTTGCAGACGACCTTTCAAAATGTGATGAAATTGGATAATTATCTTCTAATAGGCAGAAATTATTCTGGGAAAAGGAAAAATTGCTCGTCATGAGCAATTTCTCCTTTTCCCACAATGGTTTCCAGAGTGGTATGCAACAAAGTTTATAATTGTTGTTATTGTTTGGTAATGGGTTAAATATGGTTGAAATTAATAAATCCTATCAAACAAGCATTGAAGCCCTCTAAACTGATTGACTTACTTATTTCTCTATAGGGCGTGTGCAAGTTGGCAGATACCAATGATGTAAAACACTTATACCGTAGGATAGATATCCGACTTATACCTCACGATCAGTACCATTGCGCAGTCCTATACTTCACGGGGAGCGATGTCTTCAATAAGAACATGAGGGGTCACGCTTTGGAACAGGGATTTACCCTGAATGAATACAGCATTCGTCCTATGGGCAGCACCGGTAGATGGATTTTTGTTTTATATCTTCAAGATGATAGTATTTGACCCTTATAGTGCTGGAGCCGACTCCATGCTTATGCAAACAGGTTAGATCACAGGCCAACCAAAGGCTGGCCTGTGATCTAACCTGTTTTCTACTCTGAGTATATTTCCTTAAGAAAATTAATCAGATATTTAAGGTTTTGTGGAAAGCAGACGAAAAGTCTATCTTTAGAAAATTACACATATTCTAAGGGTTAAAGTCAATTTTTCATATATGTGAAGACCAATTAAAGTTAAAATTCTAAATCTTTGAAGCTGTACAACTGCTGTACTATTGTATGGTTCACAGTTCAGAATAGCCTTTGGAAGCAAAATTCATTTGTATTTAAGTGTTGAAGGGCTGTTTATATAAAGCCATTGGAAGCAAAATTCGTTTGTATTGAAGTGTTGAAGGGCTGTTTATATAAAGCTATTGGAAGCAAAATTCGTTTGTACTGAAGTGTTGAAGGGCTGTTTATGTAAAGCTATTGGAAGCAAAATTTGTTTGTATTGAAGTATTGAAAGGCTGTTTATGTAGAGCTATTGGAAGCAAAATTCGTTTGTATTTAAGTGCTGAAGGGCTGTTTATATAAAGCTATTGGAAGCCAAATTCGTTTGTTTTTAATTGTTGAAGGGCTGTTTATATAAAGTTGGTTTATTTATATTTTACTCCAAAGGCGATTCATAGGTTTTAAAGTCTATTGCATATTGACTGTACACATTCAAATGTATTGACATCTTTTGAATTCATTTTGTTTTTGACTGCTATTTTGAAATGTATTTTATACGATACAGCAATGAGTTAAGTGTAAATTGGTTGATTATGAAGATTCATGTGTTGGTTTATTGTCACATTGATGACTGGTTTTAAATTCATTTGCTTTCAATGATGCTTTCCAAGGAAGTGATACATTGTTTGAAGGGAATAGAGGGAAGTCCAGACAGAAAGTGTTCATTATGTGATGGATTTACCAATGGATTCATTTTGGAATTTGAGCCCAGTTCAAATTGAAAGCAACCAAAAAAAAAATTGAAGTAAAAAGGATAAAATTTAAATGCTGTAGCGAAGAAGGGGGCAGAAACAATTGGGTTTCTTGTCGTGACTTATTCCTCCTTTTTGTCTCATTTGTATCTGATGTCCACTGCTATCTGTGAGTTAGAATGCGTCCATATGAAGTGATGGGTTATTGTGTCTATTGCAGGTGTCCCAGGTGAACCTTTGCCGGTCAGCAGTGAAGAAGACATCTTTGATTATGTGGGAATGACCTACAAGAAACCGTCAGAGAGAAACTCATGACAGAAAAAATATAACAAATTTGTGATGGAGACTTGTAACAGAATAAATGATGTAGTTTTCGTAGCTTTGAAATAGAAGCTGGTGCCAGAATGATCATAGTTTTGAAATAGAAGCCTTGTACCACAACGTTTATGATTGTTTTGAGAAAGAAAGCAATCCAAAATTGCAAAGTGTCTGTGCGGGAAAAAAAAAGCAAAGTGTCTGTGCTGAAAGGAATGGAATGATGCAATGGTTCATATTGTTATTTAGAGTCGTTAACTCGGCAGACATTGTAGACTTTGCTGGAATTGCATTCTGCCAACCAGTTTCTTGCAAGGAATATAATAACATTACTGTCTCAAATAACTGTCTCAGAAGAGTATTCTTTCATGAGGAAATAATTGGTTGTAGAATGAATATGATTTTGCCTCAACTAACAATATGTTCAACACCAAACCAGCATGAATCAATGCACCTTGTGCAATTTGCATTTTTTTAAAAACTCATTTAGCTTCCTTTTACTTAATGGAAGAAGAATCCCATTTAAAAAGCCAACAGGTACATGCTTATGTAAAGTAGGTAACAAAAACCATTTGAGTGCCAATCACCATATTTCTAATGGCTTATGTTGATTCCTTCATTGTAATGTAATGTGTACATATGTGATGGGCCTGTGGTCTTATTTCTTGATAAACATATGCATTGTATTTCATTGTTTTATTTTCTATGGGAGAAATGGCCAGGGCAATGAATTTTACTATGAGGGATCATGAGTGTACACTGAAAGACTCGTTGAACAAGTTCTCCAATTCCCATATCCTTTGACTTACAAAATGTTGATGGTTCTTCTCAGCTTGACAAGCTGTTATGTTCAGATGAGTATAGGGTCTTCCTCCATCACAGGCCTGCTATTGTTAAGGAATGCTTAAGCCTGAAATTCATTACTTGAAGCCTGAATTTAAGGATCTTCAATGTGAGCGAAGAAGAAAGATTTACACCTCAAAGCCTGAAATCAGAACCAGGCCTGAAACTTAGCAGGCCTACCATCATTTAGAGATGGGCATCATAATATGACAGAAATGTTGTTGGGATGTAAAACCCACATGAATAAATATATTAGCTCAGCCAGTGTTATTTTGAGACTACCTCTCTTGAAAATCTGTATCTCTCACCCGGAAGCATTAATTATTGAGATAAAAGTTAGACATCACTTGCCCCCATGACAATCATCTTGATGAATACAACACAGCAGTTAATGATTTGTAGTTAAGGACATCAATCGACAGGACATCTAGCAGGCAGTTGTGAGGCCAAGGTAATGGGTGTGTCAATTGGCATACTGTTAACCCTTAGAATGCTGGGTAATTTCTAAAAATAGATTATTGTGTCTGCTCTCTAAAACCTTAAATGTCTCCTTACTATTGACGAGGCAAGATATTCAGAGTAGCAAGCAGGTTAGATCACAGGCCAACCGCCAATTTACTTGGCGGATGGTGTGGCTCCATGTTTGCATAGGCATGAAGTTTGTTCCAGCACTATAAGAATTAAGCACCACGCCAGCAATGATTGCATGCATTAATTCTGACAAGGCAAATCCATGTTTCTGCATCTTATGTTTTTCACTTCCTTTCCAGCTATGAGATGCATCTCGGTGTGCCCAAAACTTTTTTTCTCAATAAACCCTTAGAATACTGGGTAATTTTCTAAAAATAGGTTTTTGTGACGTCAGCTTTCCCAAACCTTAAATGTCTGCTTACTTTTTACGAGGCAAGATACTTGGGAGAAGCAAACAAGTAAGATCACAGGCCGCCAATTTACTTGGCGGCTGTCCTGGATCTAACCTGTTTGCATAAGCATGAAGTTGGTTCCAGCACTATAAGGATTAAACACAATGCCAGCATACAGTTTAATGCATGCATAAGTTCTGACGAGGCAAATCCATGTTTCTGTATCCTGTTTTTCATTTTCTTTCCAGCCATTACACTACGAGATGCATTTCCTTTTGCATAATATATATCTCCTCAATTAACCCTTAGAATAGTGGGTATTCCCCCCCCCCTCCCCCCAAAAAAAAAGGTTTTTGTGAGTATGCTTTTCAAAACCTTAAAGGAAAGATACTCAGAGAAGCAAACAGGTTAAATCACAAGCCAACCGCCAATTTACTTGGCAGATAGCCTGGCACCATCCTGTTTGCATAAGCATGAAGTTGATTCCTGCACTTTAAGGGTTAAAAACCCACTTCTCATGCATTCTGTTTTAGAGAATATCCAACATAATGAAAAGGACTCAGGGTATTCCTGTGTCATTGCGAACACATTTAACTCTTACATAAAGCCTTGGTAATAAATGATAACACCAATTCAATTCTCAATATTATTTTCTTTTAATCATTTTTCAGAATATTCAATGCAAGTCTATTCCGAGGGAAAATGCTAAGCATTTTGTCACATAACGAGGAAATGAAAGTCAATAGTAATAAGCTAAATACCGCTCAATAATTCATCATCTTTTAGCAATAACAGAACATCGCCCTGTGTAATAATCGCATAATTGACAAAAACGACCAAGGCTTTTACGACCATAACAGCCTTTATACCAATTGAGTTGGTTCTCCACAACCCCCATGTTGTAGGTATTCCGGGAGACCTCTACAACAGGTTTGATGAACACCCAACAACCGAGGAATTGAACATTAGTCAAGAAAACCTTTCTTTATCCATCACCACCAGACACCAATGTTTGCGGCACAAACTGTTCCAGTCTTCATTATTTCATCAATGCATGTATGTACCTGTACCACAAAATGTAATATATTATACTTTACACAATAGTCATATTGAATCTTGTACATATGGTGAACAATGACAACAAAATCAAACTGCCGATTGATGTTGCTTTATCAGCTACCAGAGTAAATCTCTGTATAAAAATCAATTCACAAATAAAATGTACTGTTTTAACAATATCATCTACTAGAAAAAAACTAATGCAATTTATCTTGTGTCAAAATGATTTAAAGATTTAAAACAAAAGCAAAATTGATATCTGATCAAAGAAATCATAGCCAGTAGTCTTCCAAAACAATCAAATCTTGTCCAATTAAATTTCATTGGGTATTATTGTAAATATTTTCTTAGAAGATGCTCTCCATTCAATTAAACCATTTTAAAAGTGTTAACTCTACTGAGAACAAGGTGAAAACAAAGGAAATATTTGACAATTACTTCTTTTTATTACATTGTTTTTCAAAGTTGTCATCTAGACATCTTTCACTGACATTGTTGCTCAGTAACAAATCTGAAATAGTCCTAGTTTCTTTTCGGTACCTTAGATTCAGCATTATGAAGGATTCTGTTTTGTGAGAATGTTGACTTGTAAGAGTTAAAAAATAATTATGTATGGTTTGTGGAAAAAGAGCAAATTCTAGTAAAATAATTGCAATACTATTCTACACAGTATCACCCTCTCATATCTTCTGCCTGGTTCACTTTAATCAACACTATTCTACTATGTTCAAAATTATGATCTTTTCACAAGAAAGAAAAAAAGGTGAAAAATAAGGGTGAAGAAAATGACATCTTTCCACACATCAGTTCCGTCAAGCATCCTATACAAGTACCATGCAACAATCTACAGGATAACCAATCCGCAATTTACAGACTCGCTCAATTGTTCCAGCTCCACATCTGTAAGTAGAAAAGATAATAGCAGTTCCAAACTGAACTGGAGATTGTTTTGTTTGGATTTTTTTATCTGACTAACAGTATATGTTTTCTTGCTATTGTGCCTGGTATTTCCTCAGTTTTTTCTCACCTTTTTTAAAAAAATAAATAAATTGGCTTTCAATCTGATCATTGATATCAAAACTTCACATTTTTTCAATTCATACTGGTAGCACAACTATATATGAGGTACATGTAGTTGACTAAAAAGTTAGGTGCTTACTGGATTGGCTTTGTTTTTGCCATTCATCCCTGACTCTGGACCGTCCTCATTGCCCGGGTTATCAATGGGCGCACTCCACATAGACTGTATACCATCCCCGCCACTACCTATACCAGAACCGGAAAATCCACTGTTCGGATAGGGTCCTCCAACACCATTAAACAATGGCATGGGTGTGAGTGGTGAATTCTGGAAATAAACATTTTGGAAACAGTGTCAAATTTATTGTTTAAGAAGGAAGTCTCATTATGTTTACAGCAAAATAAAAACAACAGTAACTGTTTTATGAAACAAAATTTCTATTCATTTAATCCAACAGCAAGGTTGTCCAAGTTAAGATAGCTCTAGAAATAATTAAGCTCAATTGAGGTTCAAAGAACTGACTTTTTATTCTTTTTTCAATCTATCAACCATCTTGAAACCATTCAAACTTACAACATAGCATTAAGCTAACATTTTTTCCTTTTTTCATGTTTACTACATAAGTTTCAATGTTCTTTTCTTAGGGCTTTATCATCCAGTACACATTGTTTTCAATAATAAATCCATTAACAAATCGACAAAACAAAGAATTCCTCACAAGCACAATAATCTCTTTATCAGAGTTTTCATGTTTCCATACAATATCCCCTACAAATACAAAAATTCTATGATAAGCCGAAAATGACAGGAACTCTCGAATTCATCAAATACAGATTCACAAGTAATTTAAAAATATGTAATTATACAAGTAAGCAGTTATTAGAAACGCAGTAACTGGTTGAATGCTGCTGCTTATCTTACCTGAGAGAAATGCGGAAAGTTTGACTCATTGAGATTGTCAAGTCGAGGTGCTGGATGGGTATGATTGTCCATGCGTAAGTCACTGCCGGACGACAGGTCTGTGGACATGTTCCCACCCAGGTTTACAGAGGTGGAGATTACAGATGTATGCAGTGTGGCTGGACTCATACCAACTGACGTGCTCTTAGGGTTCCAATCCATGTTCAACTCTGAATAAAAAAGGTGTGTTAAAATATATTCTCCACCCAGAAGTTTGTATGGTGTTTTCATTGCTGTATCAACACTTTTTCAGTTATGTTACGACTTTCCTGGATTCACCAGTAATATAACAAGATAAAGACTATGAATTTCCTCATGAGCGATAAAGCAAATAAGTAACAATATCCTTCCATCTAGAATCTGTTCAAAAATTTCTTTCTTCAATTTGTCGTGGTCACAAGGACTACCTGTGGACCACCTGTCCACCCAGGCAATTAAGCTACTGGTCCTACAGGCAAAACAGCTCAAGGACCTTAGCACTTTCATGAATATCTAACCCTGATATTACGATAGGTTTTATTCTAAACATATTTTATTACTCCGCTGTAGAGTTAAAGTACAAAAGAGACATTAATATTAAACAGATTATAAATGCTTTATACCGACATTCATTCCACAGTGTTTATCTATAATCAACTTTGAAATTACATAAAAATATCCCTCTGGTAGGGTTGAAATTCTTGCAAAAAAACCACCAAGAAATAGCTAAAGAGTTTCTAAAGCAGACACAAAAGTCCGTATAAATATATTATTGCTTATCTAGGGCAAGTTATCATAATAATTATCTCACATGAGCAATTCCTTTTATCATGTAACTTACGTGGAGAAATGTTCCAGAAGGAGTTATCAAAGCCAGGTACATCATTTGGCTGTAATGGAGGGCCTGGGGCCTTTTTATGCACCCTCTCCCCACCAATAGGTCTGATCTGTCTCCTATCATCTGCTGGATGCCTCATCATTTCAGGCATGGGAGGTGTAGAAGGGGGCAGGGGCGAATTGGCTGGGGGTGGGCCTATAGGAGTAGGTGAGGCTCCATCTGAAAATAAAGTGGATTCTCTGATTTGTTTGTATGGTGTTTAATGCCGTAGCAACAATTTTTCAGTTATATGTAACGGCTTTCCTGGATCCCCCAGTACTAGGATATACAAATCTATAAATGTTCCATTCAAAACCCTTTTTTTCACACAAGGTTTAAAGGCCCATTAAAGGAGATAAATGCTATATCAAACTATATTATTTGGTAATTTTTTAGACTAATTCAAATAGTTATCCCCAGAAAACACCATCAGAACAACTAAAATGTGAAAGTAAACCAGAAATAACTCAGATTAGCAAGTTTTATAATTCAGATTTCCTGATTCTTCACCTATGACCTTGACAGTTGATACACATATTTTTTAACTGACCAATCAGAACTCGTTATTTTGAATTTGTAAACAAACAAGTTGTTGATAAACATGGTTGAATTGGAGACAACTACATTTCAAGCACAAAATAACTTATTTTAAATGAGTCTATTTAATATGGTCTCAATGCATTCGTAAATTAATTCTCATGACTTTTATGAATATAATAAAATAAATCCATAAATCTTTTAACTACAGTGGACCCTCGTTTATCCGAACACTTTCGTTCCCAGGAGAAATGTTCGTATTTACGAATTTTCCGGAATAAAAAATATGCGAGTTACAGCGAATTGTTTACCTTTACACGGTGTCGGTGTATCATGATCATTACTATGAAGTAAGAAATACACAATTAATTTTTTTTTGAAGGGAAATATAAAGTGTGTTAAGGAAGTGTTTATTTGGTCAAAACGGATTTTTAAAAAAATGACAATTTGAAGCAATGTCTTTTGAGAAGTTAAAATTCCTTAAGATAGCTCTGAAAAGAACTGTCTTCGTTTGGCTGTGGGTGTAGACATCTTCAAGTTGTATCTTCTTATTTCAATATCGAGAAATGAGATAGGTAGGGATTGTCGAGAGTTTATTTATAGGGAAAAGGAGCATATCGATTGAGTAATAATTGAAAATGATTGCCAGACATTGTCTCCCGATCGCTGTCTAAGCAGCCAATCAGCCAATCAACATCTTTTACAAACTCAACTATCGACATGCGACCGTAATTACAATAGTGTAAGACCAATCAACTGACAGAATGACCAATTAACAAACAATCAACACCTTCCAGTACACTACACTAGGTGACATGTTATGGTCAAGCATACGTGACAGTTTGCAAAACGTGTGAATGCCGTTTACAACAGAAGACCGATCCCTTCATTCGCAACTGTTACCGCAAAATAAACGATTTTACTGGTTTCCGGACTAGCCATACGCATATACTATGAAAAGTGACTGTTGGTTCCCGAATATTTTTGTCCGGTTCCGGAACGCGGATTTTCCGCATTAAACAGTTAAATTGATGAAGGTAAGATCCGTTCCCTCAAAATTCTGTTCGGATAGTGAATATTCTGGATAAACGACGTTCGGATTATCGCAGGTCCACTGTATTCTATTTGTTCTCCTCTCCTTTGATGTGCCTTTAACAAAGATACCTTCCATATTCAAATGGCACAGTGCAATATTTGCACAATCCCAATGCAAGTCCATTTGATATGACCCTTGAGAGACCTTGACATTCAATTGAGAGACCTTAACCCTTTTAGTGCTGGAAACTGCATACAGTTAGATCACAGGCCAGCCACAAATTTGATCTTACTTGTTTGCTACTACGAGAATCTTTCCTCATTAAATTAAGCAGATATTTATGGTTTGGGAAAGCAGACAAAACAAAAATCTATTTTTAGAAAATTTCCCAGAATTCTATGGGTTAGAATGAACACGAGTTTCATTGATATCAATAATCCAGTCAATTTGAGGAACATTTATAAGTCAGTACAAACTGTCACACTCACCTCTGGGCAGAAGACCTCCGACCAGGGGCGCACTGTTGGGTCTACCCTGAACTGTGAGGGGCGAGAAGGCCCTTGGCACCATGGGAGGGGGTGTGAATCCCGGACCTGGAGGTTGAACTATTCCTGGACTTCCTGGCGCCGGATTCTGGAGGGCAACCTGCTGCATCAATGAAGCGAAGAACTCCAGTTGGTTTGTGGACATTCCCGAGAGTGGATCTGCATTACCTTGCCCTTCATTAGAGATGGGTGGACCACCTGGGGGCTGATTGGTGCTTCCATTGGGTCCCATGTTGTTGAATACAGCCAGAAGATGTTTGGACATTTCCGACGAGTGACCCGGATTCCCTTGAAACCCTGGGAAATTTTGCGGACCCCCTGGCCCACAGTTGACGGATCTTGAAGTAAAATCTGGAGCATTGGGATTGAGAGAGCTGGAAATTTTGGGCAGAGTCATAGGTCGGTTTGGCATCGCATATTCGTCCTTTCCACCAAACAGATCTGGATCAAATTCTCCGCTTGATCTCTGGGACATCCCAGATTGACGGGATCGTGGAGAAAGATTTGGACTCTGATTGGAAAAACTGTGTTGGGCATTAAAACCCTGGAAGGGGTTCATGCCTTGAATTCCTTGCAATACCTGGAGGGATGCTTGCATGTTATTATTCATGACATTAATGTCCATGACCTGTGACATCATCGGGTGGTTTGGTCCTACTCCTGGATTAGCCATCCTCGGACCAGTGGTCATCGGTTTGAATCCCGGTGCCTTTGCTTGTAGCGCTGGGTCCGGGGAGTTGGGGACCGGCGATATTGTGTTGTTTCCTGCATAGGATGTCACCACACCATGGGCTGCTACACTCGCAAAGTTCATTCTCTCGTTACCATCGTCCTTCTTACCCAGTAACTGGTCAGCATTATTGCTGAATAGGTTGTTGAAGGGAGAGAACTCTCCTGACGAGGACAAGTTCATGGTGTTACTTGTGGATGTAACAGTCATTGTTGTAGCAGTGACTGGTGCTTGGCTAGCAACGATGGGCAGAGGCTGGCCTTCAAACCTCGGGTTCACCGTGTTAGAACGCTGAAGTAGTTTCACCGTGCCTGGCACCAACGTTTTAGGGTTGGGATTCCTCATGTTGGGTTGCTGGTGTCTCACATCAGGCCTCATATTGAACGACGGAGACGCAGGACTCGTTTTGGGTCCATTTGACAAACCTCCCCCAGCCATAGTTGTCGCTGAGTTTGGACTGCCAAATCCTCTTCTCTCCCCCATAAACAGCTGTCTCGTGACACCAGATTTATCACCTACAAGGGGCCCATTCATGCTGGAGTTGGTGATGACTGTATAGGGAGCCCCAGGGGACACCTTTGGGGCACTTCTACGGGGTGAAATAGCTCCCGGTGCAGGGGAATTCCCCCAAACCATACCAGGATTGGGCTGTATCTGGGAGGAAGTCTGGGAAGATCTACCGGATGAACCAGACATCGAGTTTTGTTGTTGTTGCTGCTGCTGTTGTTGCTGTTGAAGCCTCGGAGCCAATGTCTTGTTAGATTTCTGTTGGGAATTATTGGATTGGTGGTTGTTATTAGGGGGCGTGTCATTTGGAGGTATAAAGTACAAGTTCTTGTTTTCCACAGGCTGTTTGTTTTTGGTCTTTGGGAGGATTTCCACCAGTTCCTTGTCTGGGTCGGAGACTAGAGCTGTGATCAGTGCATGTGCTTGGCGGGTGACCTCTGCAGAACCCCTACAAACACAGAACCAGGAAAATATTGTTATAAAAATATTCCTGAGGTATACACAATTAGAGGACAAAGTGTCACCATCAGGTAAATTTCTAATGAGTAGCAAAAGCTTAGGAAATTAAAAAAGTGTGGAAGGGAAATACACCTCTTGAATGGACCTGTAACACAATTACAGTAGCTGGTGACATAATGGGTTCAATGAAAGACTATAGCAAGTCCTTCATAAAGTGACAACGTTGTTATAATCTTGCACAGAACCCTCAACAAGTAATTTTTAAGATCATGGGAAACAATTTTTTATATCTACAGATAACAAATGTGTAACCTATCTTAATTGCAAGCATAGAGACATTAATTCTACAGTGAGTTACAAATGATGAATTTTACATCAGAGTACAATACTCAATAGGACAATAAGTGCTTTAAATATTGGTGTCTGGACCTCCAATGCAAAATTCAAGGTTCATCTCTGCAAAGAAATAAAAAGAAAAAAAAGTTTTATAGCTTACTTGATTGTTATGGTACGTTCTCCTGACCCTTTGTTCTTCTCCACTTCAATGTTGGCACCGGACACTTCGCGGATAGCGTTTATATTGCAGCCACCTCGCCCTATCACACGACTAATAGCCGAAGCAGGTACTTGCACTTTCTTGGACCTGTAAATAAGCACAGCAGTATGAAGTAAAGTCTTCCAATATGATTTTCCTAGAATCAACAGCATAGAATTTAACCAAAAAAATGTTTGACAATGTAAATTACTGGCAATTTCTACAATTTTCAATCAAACAATCAGCCACTTACACCTCTGCATCGTTTATCAACCTACATTTGACGCAAAAAGAGGAACCAGTTTTTCAAAAATCTTGCCATGTGTCACCATGATAACTTTTCAGCAAACGATAATTAGCTTTCTTAGAGCTCAAGGTTTTTTTTATCAAGTTTTCCTATTGCCGCCTTTATCAAATCTTGTATGGTAAACAAAGTCTCAATTTGTTGGTTTTACTCACTTTCTTATCACTTCTTTCCAGTCATCCTCCTTTTTCTGGCCTCGTTTAGGACTGTTGGCCACTGTTGGGGTAGACTTCACTGACAACAAATTCTGCTTACTGGGCTCCGACGGTCCCTTCTCAACATGCAACTTGTCAATATTCGTAGTCTTTGTTTTATCCGACTTCTTACTCAATTTTTCAATATCTCTATCTGAAATCATTGGGAGATTTCCAAAGTCATCTAAATCACCAATAGCTGCAATAGACAAAACAGATCATGCAATTGCAAGCTCTGAATCAAAACTTTCATGTCAACTATATATTTCTTTCACAATTGTAAGGTACTATGGCACTGTGATAAATTCATTCTAAAAATTGTAACTTATCAATTGATATAATTCATGAGACCACAACATCTTCCATGGATAAGGGATCTGTTTCAGGAATTTGGAGAGAGAAAAGTCAAACAATAGAATATAAGGCTTCACTGCATCGCTGCAGAGGAAGACCGCACACTCAACTGCCCGTAAAGGCTGGTCAAGGCGGCTAGAACCAATGGCATTCTGCAGGTTCATTCGGAAATAGCTCTCATGCAAACCCATATCCCTCACAAGGGTTTGAACTGACACAGAGAGTGGAATGTCATTTCAAGTTCTTACTCATACCACAAGGCCATGGAGGCACCTAGTTATTAATTGCAAGGAGCTGTCATACTTCATAATTGCTATTTATTGTTGCATTTAACATCAGGAGCGTCATAGTTCGTAATTGCTTTTTGTACATGCCTTAGATTTTGGCAAGAATCTCCGTCTACCTACCTGTAGAGCTATTGATATCTGATTTCTTGTCCTTTTTCCTCCTGTTGGAAGGCAGGGATTTTGCTTTATTGTTTGATCCCCTTGACCCTGAAGACCCTGTACTGCTTGGATCAACAACAGCATCTGTATCCCCGGACATCTTATCTCGATCTCTCTGATTTCTCTTATTCTTCTTCGACTCCACTTTTGACACAGGTGCGGAGAGTCTATCCATGTTGTTGTTTAAAGGATCTTGATTCTCGTCCTGTAAGGAAGGTCCGTTCATCTCCATCTCCACCGAATTCACCCTCTTATCTGCTTTCTTGCTTCTGCCTTTTGATTTTGTGTAAATCGGCTCAGAGGAAGGTAGCGTGAGACCTGGAAAATAATTTTGTAAATTGGCTTCTACATATCTTTGTTTAATTTATATCAAGTTTTAGTTAACTTTAATCAGCAAAGCCCTTCTTAATTTATATTTAAAGGCAATTAATTGTTGTGAAGTCCCCCTCTTAATTTTTAAGCAGTTAATTGCAGCCAAGACAATCTTAAATTCTATCAATTAAATATCAATAATTCAAAGGCTATGTATAATACTATTTATGACACCTATATCTATTCGTCACACATTCAATGAGAAAGTTTTCCTTTTGTGACAACTGGTGCAAATTCATTTCACCAATGAATTGGAATTGTCATTTGCTGATACATTAAAGTTGAACCAGTCATAAATGGCTCTTGGTATAACCATTTCCTTTCTATATATTTGTTTTAAACAACCTGTAATTCCTAACCTGTGAAACAAATGTGAGAAATCTTTCATTTTGTAATATTTGTTTCTAACCATTATCATATAAAAGTAGCTTAAGGGGTCCTGTATAAACAAAAGGTTTATGTGCTACATGGAAATCCCGGGTTTTATCACTTTTGTGGAGAGTCCTTTGCCAAAAGTCAAAGCATTAGCACATTACTAGTGTACTGTAGATAGCTTTTAGTATGTTTGTACGTGGTTTAACACCATGTCACTATTTATCAGTTATATCATGGTTTTCTGGATTTACCAGTACTGGGCTAGGAATATGAAGTGACATTTCAACTAAACCAGAACTATTCTGGCTAAAACCCCAAACCTTCAAGTTCTAATATCGCCATTTTAACTCTTTGGTCACCCAGGGTCCAAGGAAAACTGTTAAAAATTGGGAAATTTTGTTGTTGACATGGTTACAAATAAAGGAAACTTCATAGTTTGCTTAGCAGTCATTGTCTGCTGTGACTTAGAATTTAGATCAGTCACAAACTATCAAGAGATTCCTTACCTAAGGTGGATGTAGTGGTGGCTGTCGGAGGCTGTATCACCATCAGATTTGCATCTTTCTCCTTCTTCTCTTTTGAAGGTTCTTGTACCTGTGAATCTTCAGACTCCGGCTCAGGAGAGGAATTCTTACTATTGTTATCACTGAAACGTACAACATAAACAGACTTCGTGGAAATTCACAGTTATCTATTTTTGTATGCAAAAGGAGTCTTATAATTTATCATATAGAGATACAAAGAAAAATAAGTCAATATTTTACTTTTCAGATACACATCTGTATCCAAGAGACCTGTCTGATGATTCCGAGAAATTGTTTGGAAAGATTTCTAAAAGACATTATGTCCAAGACTTTCACTTAAAACTTGTGATATAATTAACATATGCATTTTACACCTGGTATTAGACAACATAAAGAATAGAAATGTGTTTAAGACAACTACTTTAAATGACTACATATTCCCAAGGTTGAGAAACAATTTTACAAATGATGCATGACTAACACGAGAGTGTTTTATCTAAAGATCTTAAAGCATATATTTTTGAAATGGTTTCAAAGTGTAGGAAATTCTTCCATACAATATGATGTCTATTGTTTTTCCAGCGAGCCAAGTTTTATAAAAAAAAAAAAATCATTACAAGGCAACAACAATGTGGTCTTATTCTATAGTCATCATATTCAAAACATTTATCAATATTTCAATGAATGTGGAGTACAAAGCCCATTGACAGTTAAAGGAATAACACAACATCTACGAAGAGATAGTTAAATTAACCATTATTTAAGTATGAGAAACCCGATATCAAAACTTACATTCAATATTTTCAGAAAATGGTCACATTGTGAGGGGATTAAGGAACAATTGGTGAAACATCAGACATAGTAAAACAAAATGTTAGATGCAAAACTTTGAAAGATAACTTTTATAAACCAGCTCTCCATAGTTTTATAGTTCATCATATTTGTTTTACATCGATTGTAAAGGAAGCTTAAAGCATGTTCAAAGCCATTCTCGATGATTGCTTTCTGGATACTAAACCAGTAATTGCGCCAGTTAGTGGGTTATTCCTGGAAATTTTAATTGCCTAAAGGGGAATCTAACTGGGTACAAGAGCCTGACGCTCTATCATTGAACCAATGCCGTCCACTTAATATCAATAGCTTAAATTGGTACCTTTGTTCTTTGTCTTTTGTTCCCTGTTTCTCTTGCTTTTTCTTTTTCTTCCTTTCCCTTTTCTTTGCGGCTGCCAATCTTTTATTTTCCTCATGTTGCTTTTCTTTATCCAATTCTTCCAAGAGACTCGTAGCTACCTTGTTTGCTTCAGCTGCTTGTCTATCTTTTGCACTAACTATGATCTCCATGCACTGCTGACATTTCTTCTGTAACTCCTGTAAACAATGCGCCAAATTAATACAAAGCAAACATTTTTAGAGAAACAATCATTCTTTTACCTATCTTTTTATGGTGGTTTATGAGCCTTTTACCAATATATCTTTGCACACTTTGTCACACAGTATGCATAAATCAAGACTTATGAGGCTCATGTTTCTATCTTAATACATATCAAATTACCTATCAGATGAAATGTCAATCATGTGCGTCACTTTCCCATAGCTTCAATTCATTTGATTTGATTTTATATGGGTTTTGCATATCATAATTTATAATTTACTATTATTTCAGTTATGTTGCAATGCACACCTCATCATGTTGAAGACACTAAACTTTAATGCTGGTCAGCCCAGATGGAACTTCGGCATTCCTTAAGTCAAGTGGTAAACTACCTAGCATGAAAATCAAAATGCTTTCACCGCATAGCTTCATAAAGAACACCCTATCAAGTACATAAGAAACTGTAGCATCATAGGTTTACATTATTCTTATCACCATAAGTGTCGCCTAAATCTCAAGTCTCACTCCCATGTACAGTAAAAAATCCATTGTCAGTATTGCACAGCTTGTCCAAAAGTCTTCACGGAGAAGGGAATTTTCACTGAACTTTAATATATAACCATTATACAGACACTTATACAGCAATCATAGATAAGTAAATCGAAATCATATCGAGGTATGAAGAATTGTCTTCTTTAAAAACAAACAACAATTACCTTATCGGTTACAGTAGCAATATATCTTGACAATTCAGCATCTGATGGGAATTGGTTGACATGTTTCACCATCCACTTGACCACCTTAATGTGACCCTTTCTGAAGGCAGCCATCAAACATGAGACCTTTCTATTGTCTTGGCTATCTATGTCTGCACCTGCAGTCACCAGTAGTTGTACAACATCCAGATGGCCGCCTGAAATTGTTAATCAGTCCAAATTTTGACACATTTCGTATACTTTTTTTAAGCAATGTATTTCATCTTGCAATAGAGGACGGTAACTGATTCAAATTGAAACCCGACAACTTTGAAAGAAGAGTCAACCTATCCAAATTCTTACCATTTAATGATGAAAATTGAATGGAAGGAGCTTTTCTCTTTTTCCAACAATTTCATGAAACTTAACATCAGATATTGTTTGCACTAAGAAATTGGTTAAGGACGAGACAAGTATTAACATGAGCGAAATAAATCCAATACTCATAACAATTCATACTCATATAAATGAGAAAAGTAGTTTATTAAATCTATACTTATAAACTCTGAGCAGTTACTTTTCAAAAGCAAAAGGGAAAACTTATCAAAATAATTTGTGCATTTGCAATATCTAAAACCACATGCTGTATGCTTTTGCGATTCATAAGAACATCCATGTTTATCATTTATCCATTGAGCATGGGAGCATCAATTGCCAAAATACAACTAAAGTAGTGTTGAAAACAGCTTAACCCTTTCCCAAACAACAAAATGTCCCAAATTGAAAGAGTTTGCAGACGACATTTAAAAATGTGATAAAATTCAAAATGTGATGAAATTGGAAAATAATCTTCTGATAGGGCAGAAAACATTGTGGGAATAGGAAAAATTGCTTGTTACAAGCAATTTCTCCTTCTCCCACAATGTTTTCTAAAGTCGTCTGCAACAAAGTGGTCAAATGTCATTATTGTTTGGGAAAAGATTAAAAATAAAACAAACCAAGTGTAAAAGCACAACTTACCATGACAAGCCAGCCACAATGGGGAGTTCCCTTTCTTATTCTTCACATCAACCGCTGCATGCCTGGACAATAGTAGCTCCACAAACCTATAGTGGCCCTTGTCTGCTGCTATCGTTAGTGCCGTGTCCCTTGATGATGGTACTGGGGGTGCATTCACATCTGCACCCTTGTCTAACAACACTCGACCCACTTCCACATACCCACCCGACGCTGCTTCCATCAATGGTGTCAATCCAGTCTGCAAAATGGAAATTTACTTAAACTTGAGAATTTTTGAAACAAGAATTTACTTAATTAATTTACCTTTCTCTTGAAACCAATTGATCAAGGGATTGAGGAATAAAAATATACAAAAGTAATTTGATGCATGGAAATTAATCATTACTTCTAAGTAGTATCAATGAATTCATTATCATAAATATCTACTAAGAGCACAAGCTAAATCAATAAAATTGGGTTTTATTGGGATGATGAAACCAGATGCAAAGTTTGGAGTACATTATACTTACAAAGCTGTCATGAGTAACACAAATAATTTGTAATTATTTTTCTAAAAAACAAAATAACTTTATTGAATAGTCTGTAGATATCATGAATGAGTCAATGACTAAAAGTAGGTGGCATACACCAACTTACCTTGGCCCTATGTTCAATATTTGCCCTTCTATCTACCAACAGACTGACTACCTCATGCCTTCCTTGGAAACAGGCTAGTGTAAGAGCTGTGTTTCTATTGGTCTCAATCTACAAGTAAAAGAATATTTTTTAAACTGTTGCCAATCAAAAGATATTTGATCAGTAAAGCTTAATTCAATGTTAAACTGTGTATGATATTGCAGTCATAAAATAAACTTACATATCTTTGTTTTACACAAAGCAAGCGAGTCATAAAAGATTCAAACATAGTGTCATTTCTAGATTAGAAAATTCAGGTTTCTTAACCTCCTGCAACCATGCATGCATTATCGAAGAGTTTACGAGATGAAACTAAAAAGGCTTCAATGCAAACCATATATATCATGAACTGAAACTGAAGAAAACTATAGAAAAGAAATGTTACTGACAAACAATTTCTCTTTTTCACAAAATGGTTTTACCTAGTACCAAAAAAAAAACACCATTAATTTCCATACTTCATACAAGACATCTGTTGGTGTTTTGATTTTGTCAAATTACATCAACGAGAGAAAAGTTTTACGAAAAAGGATGAAATTTTTACCTGTGCATTAATGTCACTGCCCATATCTAACAGTAACTTGACAGCTGCTGTATGACCATTCATCGCAGCCAACATAAGGGGTGATATACCCAATTTACTGCCAGTTCTAAAACAACAAAATGGGTACTTTTTAAACATTCAAAGTTTATAAACTATAAACTTAAGTATTTCATCAAGTTCAGTGCACACATTAAATATTTTGATGTTGTCAAAGACACCAATCAGTTAAAAATACATCCACATGAATCACTTCCGAGGTCTTCTTTTTCTTCTAGGCATTAAAAGTCATAATACAGCTACTAGTTTAGCTATAACAACAGCAAAGATAATCAACACAGATATAAATTTTCTTTATTCTATTTACCATGCATCTGATCATTTGAATAAATTCTGCTGCTACCTGTGAAACTAACCATCTTGTTGAAAGAACTCTTACTATTCCCTAATTCTCTAACTGCATATGTTTTGAACTCTATTCTGAGACCATTGCTATTACAAAAATCATTTGTATTTTCAAGGCTAAAGTAATGAATGAGCCATCTTAATCAATTAAAGGAATATAGAATCCAAGAACCCACTCATAATTTTTATTCCCTTACTCATTTCTCAAATCCCAACATTTAACATTAGCACTATTTTTTTCTTTTAGCAGTGTTATCTTAAGGCAAACACTTGGCATTAAAAATCCAATTGCCTGCAAAAAAAAACACATTTTTATCAGATATCTATTGGGCAAATAGCTGGCTGGATTCAAATCATTTATTAATGGAAAAAATCAGAACATATTAAGACGTATATAATTCTTACCTTGAGTTTATTTCTGCCCCATGTGACAATAGTAACTTAATAATATTGACAAAACCTCCTGAGGCAGCCAAACTTAACGGAGTATAATCAGACACATTTCGGTGTTCCTTATTCGCTCCTCGTGACAATAACAGCTCAACAACCTGCAGTATAGATATGTACATTCAACATGAATACCTTCTTACAATACCCTGTTTTTTCCTTATTTCAGGTCACTTACCAGATAAATTTTGAAGTACTAAATTCAAATCAACAACATTATTCACCAATTTTTACGTCAATGATAATAAAATTTCATTTAATTCATCAAAGAAGACAAATAAACATGTTATGGGCACATAGTTCTACAAACATTTACCCTTGTCATTGTTAACAAGGATAAGGTTGAAAGTAAATGTCACCCTTAATGGAGGGCATAAAATGGACATACAACATGCAATGGACAAAATGTCCTGTAATGTGATCAAACAGTATCACTTTATTCATTCATACAATTACTTGTGGAGTGAAAGTAAGTTAATCCTGTAACTGCTTTTCAGGACGACTCATGTCACACAATGAACAGCACAATTCATATTACATTTACACATACTTCTTTAATTATTTCATTCCAACTTTAGAAATTGGAATTGAAGTAATCTTTTCAATCATCTAGAATGTTTGGATCTAGAATCACAATGCTATTAACCCTTTACCAAACGCCAAATTTTTAAATGTCCCAAATTGAAAGGGTTTGCAAACGACATTTCAAAGTGTGATGAAATTGTAAAATAATCTTCTGATAGGGCAGAAAACATTGTGGGAAAAGGAAAAGTTGCTTGTTTCGAGCAAGTTCTCCTTTTCTCACAATTTTTTTTAGAGTCGTCTGCAAAAAAATTGGTTAAATGTCGTTATTGTTTGGTAATGGGTTAATTGGGTAACCATACACACCTCATATCTCCCTCCAGAACATGCCAATGACAAAGGAGTGTCCTTGGTTCGCTCAGATTGGGCCTCTATCTCTGCAGAGTTCTCCAACAAAATCTCAACAACATCAACATGACCTGCTGTAGCAGCCAATATCAGTGGAGTGAACCCTGAAAAAGAAGCGTTCAACTGATCAAACCCACAGCCCAATAACAGAAACCCAAATAAAAGGTGTATTAAAGCTTTTTACCGAGAAGCATTTCAAAAGCTATGCAACAAGGTTTTTAGTGAAAACACTCATAAGAAGTTCTTACAAGAGGATTATATTGAGTTCCTTGTTTACAAGTATGAATAAAGAATTTAGCATAGACAAGAATCCTATTTTCAAAACCTCTAGCTACATGGACCTTATATGAAAGTATGATAACTTTGCAAACAAAATCTGCATTTCTATTTGAAGCTTTAAGTTGGGAATCCTGAAGGTAAGTGATAGACAATGTGATATTAATGATATACATATCTTGACCTTACTTTAATGTAACCAAAACATTTTTGAATTAAAGATTCTGTATAAAATGCAGAATTAATGCTTTAACAGGGTTAAATACTGCCATGTCAACAGTATAGCAGTTATTATTGCGGGTTTTTGTTATGGTGTTTAATGCTGTATCAACAATTTTTCAATTATGTAACAGCTTTCCTGGATCCGCCAGTACTTGGTTAGAGCCCTAAGTCACCTTTACCACACAGGACCCTGAATTTCCATTATATTATGTCTTTTCTGGATTTCACCAGTACTAGGCAGGGCTACCAAGTCTTGCCCAAGGACACTCTCAAGAAAAGTCCACAATGGGGAATAGTAATAAAACTCTCCACTCACCTTTCTTATCACGATGCTCCAGATCTGCACTTTTGGACAATAGATAGTTGACTAGCTCTGCATGGCCGCCCGCACAAGCCAGGGTTAGGGCGGTGTCGTGATTACTCTCCGTCTGCGCATCCAGATCTATCAAGGCAGACATGCTGTCCGACGCCGGAGAGGGATTGGGGGTCAGGGGAGTGGAAGGTGGAGGGGTCACCGTCTCTATTCCCAGCAGGTCGGGGTTACTGAGCTGTGACAAAGGGAGGAGTTTTTTGGTCCTTGGTGGGCCTTGAGCTACCACTGGAGGCTTAATCTGCTGCAGCTGTTGCTGTAAAAACTGTTGCTGTTGTATTAGCTGTTGCTGTTGTTGTTGATTGAAGAGAGCCTGTGAGTAGCTTTGGTTGATTGAGGCTGGATGCTGGAGAAGACTCGGGTGTTGGGGCGACTGTTGTTGTTGGCTGGGGTTAATAAACTGTTGTTGTTGTTGTTGCTGCTGCTGCTGCTGTTGTTGTTGTTGGACTGCATGCTGGGCTTGTTGTATTTGTTGCTGGCTAAATTGTTGTTGAGAAATGACCTGAAAATTACAATAAAACATTTAAAAATAATTAAATAGGAACTTGCAAAATTCAAGTATCTCTAAAAGCATGATGTTTTCCAAATAATCACAAATTACACCAAAACGTTACCCTGCATTCACCAATCATTACCATGTGAACATTCAATATCAAAATTAAAACATCATATTTGGTTGATGTTTACGCAGAATTCCATCCAAGCCATACTTCTCTCATATAACAATGATATTAACATATAATAAATGTTCTGTATCATTGTGCACTCACATCCCCTTGTCATAATCCAATGTTGAATGTACAGAGTATACATACATTGTGCATTCTTAAATTTTTCTCATCATATTCTGTCATAGGGGCCTTTTCAAATAGCCTTTCCACTTGAATTTCTTTCTTACAAAAAAAACAAGCCTTTCTCTCAAAGAAAGGTTTCTATGCAACACCTTAACCCTTTCAGGGTTCACGCTGGCCTTCGCAAATGGCGCCATTGGCGACAAAATCAAGAAATTGGCGCAAGAAAAACAAATTTGGCGAAAGTGCCTGGCGCCGACTATTTTCCGCGAGAATTTGATGTTCGTTTACCGCATGGTTGCCGATCTCGAGTCAATATCGATTTGTTTTTACTGTAGAGCCTAGAACCATTTATCGATGGTTCCCGTAATCGCAGTACTTTGAATTAGAACTCGGGAACCAGCTTCTTTATCAAATGCGATTTTCGATACGGGATAATCCTGTTTTCACACTTGTTCAGTTCATTATCTGTTGATTGTCAAGTTTGTTGAAGGTGACACTTTCTTGTGTACACCATTTAGTCATTCGCCAGCCTTTACAACTTCAATTATATGGAAATTATGACTTTGATTACTTTAATTGCTTTTCAATCAAAATGTTTGCCCTCGCGCTCCTTTTAAAGAAGTTGACATCAAACATCGAAGAAGTTAGTTGTGTTGATTGACAAATAAATGAAACTCTTTTATGCACCGAAGTTTTGGTATATAAAATCCGCGATTTTAAGTGACACTTAATTCTGATCCAACACAAGAGTGACTATTAATCTATCTTCTCAGTCGTTGAATATGCCTCCCACTAAAAATCAAATAAACATCTGACAAGGAGGCCTGGAGGACAGGAAATAGTTGATTATAATATGACGCCAAGGTGAAAGTCATGTTTCTGATATGTCCTGTTTCAAATGTTGAGTGTGAGAAAGGATTTAATCCATAGAACCTAATGAAAACAGCACGTAGAAATGGATAGAACAAACGAACACTTGAGAACCTCTTTAGAACCGTAGGTGACCCTGATGAAGGATTTCCCCTTCTACAAAAGACTATTTTGGCTCCAACTTATTGAATTTGGCTCCAATTGTTTTAATTTGGCTCCAACTTTTTCAATTTGGCGCAAGTGTTGGCGCAAAGAAAATTTTAGCCAGAGAGAACCCTGCCTTTCCCAAATAATAACGACATTTGACCACTTTGTTGCAGATGACTTTAGAAAACATTGTGGCAAGGAAAAATTGCTCGCGACGAGCAATTTTTCCTTTTCCCACAATGTTTTCTGCCCTATCAGAAGATTATTTTCCAATTTCATAACATTTTAAAATGTCATCTGCAAACTCTTTCAAATTGGGACAGTCGAAAATTTGTTGTTCGGGAAAGGGTTAAATGTCTCTTTTTTCCCCTAAATATTTTATCGAATGGTAGAGCCCTCACCTGCAGTAAGTGTTCCTGTTGTTGTGGGGTGAGCTGCAGCTGTGGAAACTGCAGAGTGGTTTGCTGGGCCAGCTGTTGAGCCTCCTGCTGCTGGCGTACAATCAGATTATGCAAGGCCTGTCGCTGACTATCATTCAACACAAACGGCTGGGGATTCATCACAGACTGCTGTTGCTGCTGCTGTTGTTGCTGCATCTGAAGCTGGTACAACTGTTGCTCCAGCTGCTGTTGCTGATTAGGTAGGAGTTGTGGGGGCTTGGGAGGTGCTTGTTGTGATAGCGCTACGGACGTCTGAGGTAGCGGGATACTCTGGGGTGACTGGGCGACTGACTGGGGTGGGGGTGGAGGTGGTTTACTCGTCTGACTGGATTGGGAGCCTGTGAAAATAATGAAAACATGTAAAAGCACTACCCTTTATATAACATATTTTTTATTAAGTTCAAGACTTTCCAAAGTCCTTTCCGTGCTTTTTTGCGTTACATATAACAGGGGCCCATTAACAGGCATCTTCCAGACTGGAAGTTTCTTTAAAATCATCCAGTTCCCCTAATACTCAAAGTCACACAATATCCAAAAGTCTAAGCCTCTTCCCAATTCAAGGAGAAAACAGCCCTGCCTTTAGTTTAAAGTAATTTTTAGCCAAAAATAAATCATTAGTTAATTTTAGAGTAGGAGAATTCCCTTAATATTGGTAACAGACAGAATAAATGTTAACTCAAAATGCGCAATCCTGCAGTTACACTGCCGACCACCAGAATTCATTCAAAGCCGAATATTGCAATCAAGAAATTCTTAAGCAGAGACCCATTCATCAGTTTTGCACCATAACACTTGCAGCATTTCCCTTTTATAGAAATTAAGAATCATATATTGTGATAAAGAATGAAAAGAGGTTTTCATGTGAGGTACCAATCTTTTGTCATTTCCTTTTTTTGACATAGTGTAATATAACTCTGCAATTTTCAGCAGCTCTTTTGCATTGAACCCTTGACTTGGATCTATTAAAAAGACAAGGTTTTCTGCTTACCACCATTATGCGACAGTGAACCTCCATTTGAGCTCTGTTGTCCACCATTAGCTTTTGCACTGGTACCACTACTATTTCCATTAGGAATTTTCTCTTCTTGTTTATTATTTTGTTTTGGCTTATCGGATACACCTCCATTTGACGACTGACTTGACTGGCCTCCACCATTTGAGACGATAACACTACTTTCACTGATGTTAGGTTTTAAACTTGGCTTCGTAACAGCGACGTCTCCAGGATCGGACTGCTGCTCTACTTGTTGTTTATCAAGGTTGTTGGATAGGGGAGCGTCTGGCAATTCAGTAATTGACGGTACAGATTGACTAGATACTAATAAATTCTTCTTTTGTTCCTCTAGTTGCTTGCAGACAATCTGGTGCCTTGAGTTCTGCAGGACCTGCTGCAGTTGTTGATGTTTTTGATGATGCTGGTGCTGCTGATGCTGTGCAGTTATCAGGAGCTGCTGCTGAGCTTTCTCCTGCAGCTCCCGCTCCACTTTCTGTAGCTCTTCCAAAATTTGCTGTTTACGCAATATTTGTTCCTCTCTTGTTGATGGAGTACTGATTAATTCCTTTGCCATGACATTACTGATAATAGCTTCCAAACGCTCCCCTGCCTTTAAATCAATAGTGTCCTCAGGTAAAAAGTCGGATATCAATCCATTTTCATTGAGTTGATTGGACAGTTCATTTGTTGTGGCTAGATTTGACGTTTTACTTGTTTTATTTGCTGTTTCAATATTGTGTACAGTGCCTGTGCTGGAAGGTTTCTTGGCCAGATTCTTTTGCATATTTTGGACCACTTGATCCCATGCTTTGATAGGGATGTTCATATCTTTGTCCTGGGCCTTCTTCTTGCAACCAGAACCCTCTGAAAAAGATAACAAAATGGTGGACTTAATTGTACAACAACTAAATCTTTGACACCATTCCACACCAACCCTCAATACTATCGAAAGTACTTCACTACCGGGTTAGGCCTAGTCTTGCATCCAGCTCTAATCATGGATAGAAAGCATAATCAATTATATTTCAACCAAAGAAACTTTAATAAAATGTAAATTTGAAAATCATCTGGCCACTTAAAATCTTCTGCAATACCCAATTAGGCAAAGAAAGGGGAAGACAAGGTGAATAACAAGAATGCTTTTTCTATAAAAACAAGCATAATTTCATACAAAATTAAATTAAAAGCATCTGTCACATTTTTGTATTAAAAACAATGGAGCTCAAAAACTAGCTGTCTTATCAAAACCAAAACCAAAACTCCATTATAAAATTTGCAGAAGGGACTTTTACAAATTTCAAACAATATTTAGTACTTCAGATTTCTCAAGTCTTATTCGAGAGTTGTGATTAAATTGTCAACTGTGTAATACCTGTTTTTGATTTAAATAATTATCAAATTACATACCTGAATGATCACAGACGGTTGTTGTAAGATTGTTGGATTTGGCCGGATTAGCATCTGGCTCACTTGGGGGAACGATGTTGGCTAACCCATGGATAGGAACCCGTGACTAGAAACATGAAGGATTTATTTTGAATATCCGTTTATAAACATGTCTTAAGGCACAAATGCAAAATATACAGGAGGCACAAAGCTCAGCAAGAATATTATTGGATTATGTCGTAAATTCAAATTTTTCATTAAGTCAATTATTTCAAATGAAATTCCAATGTTCAACTCTAAAGATTGGAGGGAGAGGCCAAGTTAAACAGCTGAGGCTGGTCATACTTGGTTAATCTAATCACAGTAAAATATTTCCATCACCTTCAATAGGAGAAATCACTTGTCATCTTGTTTTCCTTTGGATTTTCAACAGTGTCTGCGACATTAATTTTACTTGTGCATCTGTGCAGTAGCAGTTTAATCCATTTAGACTCCATTAGTATCTCAGCCTTTCCGAATTTAAGATTAACAAATTCAAGCTTTTCGGACAACAAAGGCAAACCTATCACATTTTGCTGCTTAACCTATTTCACCATAATGTGACTTGTCATGGTTATAATAATACTATGACAGAACACAGATAAAGGATAAGTATTAACATTGGTTGCTCATATTTCATTTTTTTCAAAATTGCTAGTTTCGTCTTTCAGAGCAATAAAGTGAAGAATATATGAAAAAAATGGTTAATGATACCAAACTGGAATCACATATTTCTTGTAATCCCTTGGTCTATGACAAAATACTTTACACACACATTTCCCTTTAAATACTCATTTCTATGAAAAATACAAGAAACCACCATGCTAAAAAGAATAACTGCTCATGACACTCACATTATTTTCACAGTCATCAAAATCCAATAAAAGAAAAGTGTTTTACTTTGCACCCTCTAAAGCTATGACTTGCTCCTGCATTCACTTCTTCAAAATACTTTACAGACATAATATAAACATTTGATTTTGTATGAAGGAATAGGTCATGTGTAGATACATACCTCAAGATGTGCAGTCTCCTGAGCAGTGACTTGTGGAAGTTTGGGTGTAGAATTCATCAGCATTCTATTGGGATATTCCAGCAACAATTTCACGACTTGGGTGTGACCACCCTTGGCAGCCTCTATCACCATTGTGGAACCATCCTGAAGATATGATAGCATATTAATTCATGAACAAACATATGCAAACAATTTATAAAATTGGAATTGCGATTCTAATCTTTTTGGTTCCAACTGAAACATTATGCTTTTCTCTCTCTCTCAATAATTCTTTAGTTAAATTTTGGGATTCTCTCCATCAAATGCAGGACTGCCCTTGTAGGCCCATGATCTGATTTTACAGTTATGACACTTTTCCCATTACCTAAGTGCAATGGAGGGAAGCCATGTCAACCTTTGATTTTTTTGTTTTCTGTTTCGCCTCACCATAGAAAGGCAAAGAGAAATATTTCTGAATAAGCATTAATCAAATACCGCGAAAGCAACCATTTTATTGCTTATTTAAGGCATAACAAAAGCTATTTATCTTTGGAAGAAACAAAGTGAAAGCTTAGAGTAATTGATTTTGATAATATTGCATTATGCTTGAAAGAATACTTGGTGACATAAGCTTTTGGCAGTCTTTGACTATTTTAACACTATCTTACATACTCAACAGCAGGTGAATAAGAGGAGAGGTGAATTTCTAAAAGCTCTGCACTTGGTTCTGATTTGACTCCTTTATAGATGGCGACCTAAAACAAGTAAGACAGTAAAATTACCTTAAGTTTGTGGGTTGGATCTCCACCATGAGCTAAGAGAAGCTCTACAACAGCAAAATGTCCCCCAGCACAGGCTAGCGATAACACAGTATGATCATTAGTTGTTGTTTGTCGATTTACGTCAGCACCTATTGAGAGAAAACATATTTTTTCAAATAGGATTTAACTCAGATTACAACAATTATTGAATCATACAGTGTCTAATAGGACTTAAACTGTAGATAAGCAACTTTGCAGTGACAAAACTTCAGTGTCAGCTACAGTCTTACATCTTTGCCTAGAAGTTCACTATTATGATTTTACCGAATCAATCTATATACCAAATACTTCACACAGCCCATTTCTAAAATACAACTTGTGTTATAATCAGTGAAAATAATCTGAAATAAAGCTTTAGTTAAGAGCCTACCTTTATTTATAAGAAACTGTACAGTACATAAATGACCTGCCCTGGCAGCTTTCATCAACGGTGTTCTCCCACCCTCTGATTCATGCTCCTGAAGTAGAAGGTTTAAAAGGTTTAGAAATATCAAATTCAAATAAAATTTGCACAAAATTTCAACCTCTTTGCAAGCAATCCCTGTTTTTGACAGCTTCATATAATAAAAGAAATTATCGTGAGAGCTGGAGGATGTATACCTTACAATGAATTATTTTGGGATTTAAGTTTGAAATTTTGCCTTCTATTTTAATTCAAAACAATCTGAATCGGTTTTTATTGGATAAGCTGTTTTAAACAAATAAATAATACCATTTGAAGTTCAATTTTGTGAACTGGCCTGTCAAAAGTTAATATATGGGACATATTTTGTTGAAAACATGAAATTTTCTGGATATTGAACATTTCAAGAAAATATCGCATGGCTCAAAAGTAACCCTAAACTCAACTCCTCGTCAAGATGAGTTTAATGAATAGCATTCTGTTTGCCAGCTCAGAGATTTCATCTCATGAAAATCAGTCCACCAAAAGAAAACAAAAGGGAAATTGACTAAACATAAGATAAGCATATGTGTAGTGCCAGGCTTTAGTATTCCCTTCACTAACATGAGAATTTACTGACATCTTGCACTTGTCTAGGAGTGATTACCCTTATAATGCTGGAACTGACTTCATGCTTATGCAAACAGGTTAGATCTAGGCCAGCCACAAAATAAATTGGCGGCTGGCCTGTGATCTAACCTGGTTGCTACTCTGAGTATCTTTACTCAACTGAATTAAGTAGATATTTAAGGTCTTTGGATAGAAGACCACACATTTTTTCTAAATTACCCAGCATTCTAAAGGTTAACCTAGAATACAAGTTTAATTGAGCCGAAACAGATTAATAGACCTACCAGAACAGCTCCATGCTGTAGAAGAACATCAGCCACGTCTGTATGACCATTCTCACAGGCATATGTCAGAGCTGTATCTCCTGTTCCTGTTATTGCTTGAACATTGGCTTCTACAAGAAAACACAACAGTAATTATTTAGTGCAAAAGATATTTAGAATAGGGTTTAATATCACACCTACATTATCTCAGCTATTATGTAATGCCTGGTACATAACCCTAAGAATGCTACATATTTTCCAAAAATAGATTTTTATGTCATCTGCTTTCCAAAACACTTAAATATCTGCTTGATTTTGATGATGAAAGATACTCAGAGTAGCAAACAGATTAGCTCAAAGGCCATCCGCCAATTACTTGGCAGCGGGCCTGTGACCTAACATGTCTACATAAGCATGATGTCGGTTCAAGCACTATAAGAGAAATGATAGAGAAAAGCTTTACTCCCTAGAACAGCCAACAAAGCCAGAACCCTCCACAAACCAGTCAAGAGACAACCCCTAATGAAAATCCAAATTCACTAACATGATGTGAACCAAAGGAGAGATGGGCCATGTGATTTCTAGTTCTGCTCTCCAACCACTAGTTCATTGATGCCCTCTTTGTTTATGACAATCTCTGATTTCAATTCCTTACACTATACCGCTTCAACCTATCTGATATAAAATACTTATTATCTAACTCCATAGATAAGATAATGAAAAATTGTTTCTTCCAACAAAAACTCTTTTACAATTCTTATGCATTGCTAATCTTATTCAAAGGTGGGCCACTACTAAGAAGAGAAAAGAGAGGGTTAGAACTTAGTAAGTATGTTCATCACACTGAAACCTTGTATTATATCTTCAGATTGTCATATAAATGTGTCTAATCTCATCATGTCATATAAGTGTGTCTATTCTCATTATGTTTCTCCCTTTCCCACAATGTTTTCTGCCCTTCCATAAGATTACTTTTCAATTTCATCTCATTTTGAAATGTTGTCTGTTAACTCTTTCAATTTGAGACAGTCGAAAAATTGGCGTTCGGTAAAGAGCTACAACAATTAATCTAGTATAGTAACAAAAACCAGAAGGGTAAGATGTAAAATAAGAGATATCCTACTGCATTTCAACAGGTATTTGACCAGTTCCAGGTGGCCTTCCTGTGCTGCCTCCATCAGAGGGGTACTGCATCCAAGTTCTATGTCTGCTTCAGCAGAAATCAGGAAATCGGCCACATCCAGGAATCCCCCACAACAAGCTAGGGTCAGCGCCGTCTCTTGGGTTTCTTCAGTCTGGGCATTGATGTCAGCATCTGTAATAAACAAGTTTATTCATGTTAAATAGAAGATTGTGTTTGTACAGTGTTTAACGCCATGTCAACAATTTTTTAGGTATGTTACAGCTTTTATGGATGGACCAATACCAGGCAATGGCTCTGAAGTGACTTGGCAAAGGACACTCCAACAAAACCAGAGGTGATGGAGGGGCTCAAACCCCCAGACCTCCGAGTTTTAAGTCTGTCACCTTAACCATTGAGCCACATGGGTCATCCCTTGTGAAACTTAAACAATTCTTTAAAGATGCACCATGTTCCTGTAGTTGGGTTTAAGAGAAGAAATACATAACTGAACATTTCACTTTAAAACTATCAAACAAATCTGATATATAAAGTTCAGTGAAGGAAAAAATGAAGTTAGAGAATAGAATACTTCTCTTATCTAGACATCAATATAGAAACTTGTTTCAATTAGATAAATCGGTTTGGTAGATTCTACAAAGAAATACACATGTAAAGTTAATAGTCAAACTGATGATCTATAACAAGGATCAGCAAATTTCCCCAAACTACCCGAAATGTATTATCAAGATATACACTTTGGTCAGCATCATGTCTTCAGACTTGCAGACTCTTCTTTTTTGCCTGATATGTATTCAAGCAAAGAGCTCTCAGGAAGATATGTATATACATGGAACAATGTAATTAGGATCAAGGTTTTTTCTCATAATATAACAAGGGTCCATAAAAGGCATATTTCCAAATGAAAATGTCTTTAAAATGCATGCAGTTTTCCCAATAATTCAGTCACTTTTTTTTGGTTTCCCAATTAAGAAATTTCATCAATACAATTTCCAAAAATTAATAGGCCTAGGTTTCTTTCCAATATAAAGAAAAAATTCCCTGAGTAAGTACCATGAGCCAGTAATAGAGCCACCATTTCCTCATGCCCCTCTCTGGCGGCTTCCATCAGGGGTGTGTACCCCTCATCATTCACCTCCTCAATGTTAGCCCCTCGTTCAATCAGGAGATTTGCCAGCTCCACATGGCCACCACAAGCAGCCAACGTCAATGGAGACTCAAAGCTATCGGCTGGCATGTTGACCTGAAGTTAGAGATTACAAACAGTAATCTTAATTGATCTTGTTTAATGTGGCAGGTCAAAATCAGTTTTTATCATCTGTTTTCAAGGTTTAATGCAAAACTAAATGAAATAAGTCCTTCAGAAGATTTAATAACTTACTGGGGTCTTGCATTGAGCCCCAGGCTTCAATTACAATAAACAAAATACAGTGATTGATAATTTGAAAAACACATGACTGTGCAATCTCACCAGCTTTTCATTACTTTATATACATCACAATTTTCACCTTAACCTTGCACCATTCCGTGTTAAGGTTTAGGAGAAGGCTTTAACTTGTACATTGGATATCTGAAATCAATTAAGAAGCTATTAACATTTAAAAATTTGGGAAGAAGTAAGGAATCAAATTTGTTAATTGAATCAGAATAGTAAACCAACCTGTGCTCCACTATCTAGTAAGAGCCTGGCTACTTCCACATGACCGTCCATTGAGGCCTCCATGAGGGCAGTGTGCATCTCATCTGTTTTGTGTTCTTGGTCAGCTCCGGCATCCAACAGAAACTTCACCATCTCCAGATGTCCTTAAAAATAAATTAAACATGTTTCCATCTGAAAGTAATGAACAACTTCTAAATAAGAACAGGACGCAGTCCAAAATGACCTCTTCAAATTATGTTTTGGCCGGTTCAAATTCATGGGGATGTTAAGAACCCACATAGGAACACCCCCCCCCCCCCTTCAAAGTGGCCTTTTCAGATTTTATATTGGCCTGTTCAAACAATTTCTATTGAGAACACTGTCATAGCAACAACAGAGATTTGCCACTACCATAAACTCAAGTTTTACTATCATTACAGAAATGACTACATGTATATCCATAGCAGTTTGTGGCCTTCATTACAAGTTTACTATAAACCATTTTTATCAAAATATAAAAGTGCAATTTATTCTAAAACAGAAATCTACATAAAAAAGTATCTTAAAGTGTTATGCATTATCAAAAGACCACATATCAGCATCAGATATGAAACTATAAAACACAATCAACAACTAACCATAGACCACATATCAGCATCAGATATGGAACTATAAAACACAATCAACAATTAACCATAGACCACATATCAACATCAGATATGGAACGATCAAACACAATCAACAACTAACCATAGACCACATGTCAGCATCAGATATGGAACGATAAAACACAATCAACAATTAACCATAGACCACATATCAACATCAGATATGGAACTATAAAACACAATCAACAATTAACCATAGACCACATATCGACATCAGATATGGAACTATAAAACACAATCAACAATTAACCATAGACCACATATCAACATCAGATATGGAACTATAAAACACAATCGACAATTAGCCATAGACCACATATCAACATCAGATATGCAACAATAAAACACAATCAACAATTAACCATAGACCACATATCAGCATCAGATATGCAACAATAAAAGACAATCAAAAGTTAACCATAGATCTCATATCAGCATCAGACATGGAACAATAAAACACAATCAAAAGTTAACCATAGACCACATATCAGCATCAGATATGGAACGATAAAACACAATCAACAATTAACCATTACCTTTATAGCAAGCTAGCGTTAAAGCACTTTCTTTAAACTCGTTGGAGTGAGTATTAATTCCTGCGCCCGAGTTCAAAAGAATTCTTGCTACGCCCACATGTCCTGCACTGGCTGCCTCCATTAAGGGGGTGTGTCCATTCTCATTATGCTGCTCAACGTTAGCACCAACATCAATAAGGACCTGTACCACATCTTCATAACCACCACATGCAGCATAGTGAAGGGGTGTGTTGCCTGAAATTATCCATTGTCATATATACACAAGTCTGTTTTCTACAATTATCATATATACACAATCCTTTTTCCTGTATTCTCCTTTATCACTTTTATACAACCCTGTTTTCTAAAATCATCTATGTATTATCATACATACACAATTTTATATTCAAGCCGAAAAGCTCCTTTGAAAAGATGCTTAAATTATAATCTTAACCATTTATTATGAAATCGCATCAAAGCCATCTAATCTAGACAATTCTGAAGAATATTTTTAAAAAAAAAAAAAAATTGGAAAGCAAGTCAATAACTGTAGGCATTTTTAGGAATCATCCCGTTATCTGAACTTTATTTTAAACATATAATGAAACTTTCATAAAAGTATATATCATCACAACAAATCTGCAGCATTAAGTTTCATACATAGCAGGCCTGCCATTGTTAAGGAATGCTCAAACAAGAAAATCATTACTTGAAGCCTGCATCTTAACATCTTTAATATGAACTGAATTTAAAATCTCAAAATCTGAAATCTGGACCAGGCTTGAAAATGAGCAGGCTTGCATAGAAAAAATGCATGTTTATAAAACTTTTACAAAGCAAATCTCCATTTCAATTAATCATCTTATCACCATTGCTGTGATAGCAATACCAAAATACTCTAAACTGTGTATTGGAAAAAAGAAATAAAGGGTTGTTCCCTCACCAGCTGATGACTGTGCGTTGACATCTGCCCCATGTGCTATCAGAAGTTTAACAATATCAACATAGCCTCCGCTGGCAGCCTCCATCAAGGGAGTACAGTCTCCTTTAATGCCCCGGTCTTCCACATTGGCTTTCATTGCCAATAGAACCTGTAATAAATATAAATCAATGTAGTGTGATGTTGTTTTGTTTCTTCCGAGGTGGAGATAAAAAAAAGGCTTATCAGTCTTTAAAATGCAATATTTCATTATAAACTATTACCTTCAACTAATGTCAGAATGAATGAATGGTGTTTTAAGGCACATCCACAGCTAAGCTCATTTACCGCGCATCTTATATCAGACGTAGTCATCAGGTTACTTTGAGTACCCATAATTTCTAGAAATAAAAGATCTAGTACGTGAAATCCACCTTTCATCATGAGAACACACTATCTACCCTTAACCAAACACCAAATTTTCGACTGTCTCAAATAGAAAGAGTTTGAAGACAACATTTCAAATTGTGATGAAATTGGAAAGAAATCTTGTGATAGAGCAGAAAACATTGTGGGAAAAGGAGAAATTGTTTGTTACAAGCAATTTCTTTTTTACCACAGTGCTTTCCGGAGTCGCCTGCAACAAAGTGGTCAAATGTCATTATTGTTTGGTAATGGTTTTCATGGGTAAAAAGTGAAAAATTTCAAAAACCTGAAATCTGTCAATCATTATCCTGAAAAGTAAAGTTTGCTGTAGCATTATATAGGGACAAAATGTCTCGAAAACCTGAAATTCATGAATAATCCTGAACATTTTCACCCATGAACGGTTTAACATATCTCTTACCTGTGCCAGTTCGTAGTAGCCGGCTGAGCAAGCTAAAGACAACAGGCTGTCTCCCTCCTCAGTTGTCTCGTGAACACTGCCTCCCTCCCGTAGTAACTTACGAACTGTTGGTACATCACCATCACTACATGCCTCTGCCAGAGATCTTTGGCTAAAAAGGTTAAGGAAAAAATGGCTATTACAAACAATCCAATATTAGCAACAACAATCATAGACTTGAGTAACTACTATCTGAATAAAATATGGTGTAACCCTTTTCCTAAATTAGATTGCTTTTAGCACCTTAGCATAAAAAAAACAATACAGCAGTTATGACACCTTTGCAATCAAGTTTATTACAGCCAATACTTTGCTTAGCATGCTTTTATAAAAGTTAAGGCAAAATAAGGGTTGAACCACATGCCTTTCTTGGCACAAGAGGGAAAGAGGCAGTGATATTTTTCTAAATAAAATCAATTAGATTTTTTTTACCAAAACTTAAAAATCAATGGGTTTTTCTATAGAAAAGCGATTAAAATGAATGAAAGTAATGAGTTTTGGGGAAATTTAATGAGATTTTTTAGGCCAAAAATTATCACTGAAGGGGTATACCACATTGCATTCCAAGTACTTAACAAATCGAATATGCGCTCCAAAAAGTGAAACAATAAAAAAAATCATATTTGTAAATGTATAACATATACATCAAGTGGATCAAATTTATAAATGTCTTATGATAGCTCAAACTAGCCCCCAACCTCCACAAGAAGAGCTACTGAATAAAGCAACAAAAATCTCACCTCTCGGGGTTCCCTAACTGGCTCTGCTGCTCTGCTCGCATCCTGTGCAAGGCTTGAGCAGCTTCATCAAGAGCACAACTGACAGATGAAGTAAGTCTTCGCAGAACCTCAGGGTCAGTTAGGGCCTTTCCATCCGCCGTGGACAACTTTCCGATTCCTGAAAGTATCACACCAATTGCCTCAAACAGTGTTTCAATAAAAACTTTAAACAGCGTTTCAATAACAAACTACAATTATGTGAAAAATTCAAAACTTGAAATCTTGCTTAAAGCTATTGAGCCAAAGGGACTCTTAACTATAAAAATGCACATGGTAATTATATCCTAGGATCTACATTTTGTTTGTTTCATATCACTTGAAAATTGTCAAACTTGAACTCATAATTCTGCTGGAAAATATGACCTATATCAGTGTTCTCAATAAGAACAGGCAACAGGCCAAATTGCCACATGAAATTACGTTTTTGCTGGTTTAAATTCGCAGAGAAGTAAGGAAATCTGATGCCCCCCCCCCACACACACACACACACACACACTTCCAAGTCGCATGTTCAGATTTTGATTTGGCCTTTTCAACCAATTCTTATTGAGAACAATGCTATTAACAAAATTTAGAATATATGTCTGAAGGCAATAAAATATCAAGAAATTCAAAAGCTGCACAAAACAAAATTCAATAATTTCTTTAGAAATGATGGATGAAATCTCCAGACAAAAATAAATATCCCTCTGGAGACTTACTTATTTGAAACTCTGGATCATTCCTTTACAAAATGTAGCTAACTTTTCCTCCAAGGAACTAGTTTGTAACTCCCTATTCACTGCAGACATATTCACAATTAACTAACTAGTTTTATCCTTGTAAAAATCGGGTTGAACACCATTTCAATGTTGACTTTAAAACTACAGGAAATGTTACTGGTATTTGAGTTCAAGTTGTGTGTTTCCTGTTCTGAATTAAGTATACTAATATATCCAATATTTTTTGTAAAAGCAATATTGAAGACATGTTCATTGATAAATGCCCAATGGTGAAATCAAACATTTGTAAAAGTACTCTTCTTTTACCTGCGGCATCTAGTAATGCTTCAAGTCTCGCATGCGTTTCTGGATCAACTGTAACAGTCTGTAAGTTTGCTGCTTCTACACTCTGTGATAGCAAGAAATTTGGTTCAATTCCGGGATCTGGATCATCAGCATCCAGTATAAAAGAGTCCACCTGAAATCAAACAGGAAAAGGCATCGTTTTACGAACAATTTAAGTTCTAGATTAATTGACAATTCAAATATACTTTAAATTACCTTCAACAGAGGAACTGAGACAATAACTCGTTCACATGTTGCTTTTAGAAGAGTGAGTATGATAAAGTTTGTTTACAATTTGCGATAAAACAAGGTCAACTGAGAAACATCGGGATCCAATGAAACACAAGAAACTCCCCATTGTGTTAGTTCACATTGTTGGTATTGGATAAATGACAGTAGTTTTATGTGTTTCGCATGACTTTTCTTACCAGGTTATCGCGCCTCGTTAGTCTGAGCGCTTATCCATATTTAAGATATTACTCGAATGTAAACAATTAAGTTATATTGGTGGGTACACAATTTGTCAAAACAGCACTTTGAAACAAAGATAATAAATAATGTAGTTGTTTTATTGTCATGATACTTTGGTGTTTTGCTATGTTTCAACATATTCTATCATAATTTATAACTCATTTTACCCAGTTTTACAGTTTTTCTGAGCACTTGTATACTTTTAAGGAAAATATTTGCCTAAGACAAAATGAATATCCATAAATATGATCTTAAACAAAAGTACACTATTGTAATATGACATGCCATTGAAAGCGCCTCTGAAAGACCAAATGTTACTTTGCAATATTGCTTTTCTCATTATCAAATTAAGTGGAAATGTTGTTTTAGACTTGCAAAAATTTGAAGCATAAGATGTTTAGTATAATGCATGAATGTCATTAATTTTTGGAGTAAGAGGCCAACTTTCAATTTGAGGAGGCCAATGAAGCAAACACCCAAAATAATCAGGTGTTTTAACCTTTTCTTATGACCGCATTTTGTTTTTTTGTTATGTGAGATGGCCAAAAAAGTAATTTAAAGCCATCAAATTGCTGGTGGTCAGCTCTAAATGACAGCTCTGATACTTTTTAACTGATCAGTCAGTAAGATTTTATCCGATAGTCCAATGTGATGGATAGAAATAAACAATTACCAGTTTTCTGCATATGGTAGTTAGTACTTCAAATGTGCAAAATGAATGCATATTCAATTTAGTTTTAGGGTACGAAACAACATTTTCTTCATGGTCATGGATCTTTTTAAAAGATTGATTATTCTGGAATAATGAACTATTGCTTATCATGACCCATGTCTCCTTTATTTGTTATTGTGGTTTCTCATATCTTTTGTTGTAAGCACATGTAGATTAAAAGGATTATATCTGAAGAAATACATTAAGGATGACATACCTGGTGTTGGATCTCTTATATGTTCAAAGGTGACAGGTACAAATAATTACTTTGACTTAGGACTCCGATGGCAAATACGAACTTGGATGTTTTGATGGTTTACTATCAGAAATATATAAAACCATAACATTATCTGTTTCATGTTTTACATTCATAATCCTATTGCAATAAAAAAAAAAAAAACATGATCAAAAAACTTGTTAAATTTGTATACGAATTTTTTCTGTTAGATTATTTCAAAATGTTGACATCGTATTTATAAGGACGTTTGATAACATTGTTTGGATTAATTTTTTCTTCTTCATTTGGTTAAAAAAGTTGTGACATTTACTTTAGTAGATGCCATGATCATGTGTATTTATATTATGTTTTAAATGTATTTGTTAGAACAAGAAACTTGTAAAAGATTAAGTTAATAAACATCAATCTATCTATCATTGTGCTACTGCCTTCAGCAATGAGCCGTTTAAAAGGACTGTCTTACAGATTTGGATTTTAACTTATTAAAATAAATTGTCTTCTACCAATAAAATGACAACACAGATTTCTAAAGTAACATAAGACTACATTATTGACAGATTTCAAGCCACATTTATAAACATACAGGAAAGATAAAGATCATTTGTATTGCAGATATTGCCATTTGAACATGTGCATTTAGTAAACAACAGGCTAAATTTATAAGAGATAGTAAATTTAGATACCACTGTCACATGAGTCTTCAGAAATATATAACTGCTATTGTCACATGACGTTAGCAAGGAACTGCTATGTTAATTTATAAAAAGGACTTTCCCATAGAAGTGCTGAAAAGTGCAAAGGCTTGCATCACATTATTTAACTAAATCAAAAGATTTCAGCATATTACAAGTAAAGAACTAGAAAATGGACTTTGATTTCGTGACAGTGATTGTGTATATGATATTTTGAATGTTAATCACTTCCAAACGACAAATCTCTAAGTTAGTCCCTTAAAACTGTATGAAGGTGTAATATTTTGTTGTGCTCATTATCAATTGATATCTGGGAAGCACCAGCCCTGTATAGTCAAACTAATTTGATGCTATCAGAAAATATTGGGAAATTTTTGTATCCGTCAATATCTCCTGTCACTTCAAACTTTTTAATGATTCATTTAATGGAAGACATATGAGCCAAAAATTTTGTCGAAACCTTTAAAGACCCATATTTGCCATTGTTATTGAAAATTATCAAATTATTTTACTCAAAGAAAAACTTTGTGAATTAATCCTTTATTAATCAACCTGTGCACTTAAAGCCATACTTGCGCCCATTTACACTTAAATTGTGAAAGTTTGAGAACAATTGGAAATAAACTTTGAACTTGAAATTCTCTTTTACAGAGTACATGTGATTGAGACTGTAACAAGTTCACATGATGCTTTTAAAAGAGTAAATACAATAAGGTTTGTTAACAATAAGCCATAAATCAAGGTCAGTAGAGAAACGTTGGGAACCAAGAAAAACCCAAGAAATATCAAAAACATTAAAAAGCCTGACACTATTTGGATCCTTTGAAATTTTCATGTACCCACCAGAAATTAGTAAGCAATCTTCACATCAAATTCTTTTGACTACAGCCCTGTAGTACTGCATGAGCATATTTAGTATTGACAGATCTACTTGTGTTTTAGGTCATTTGTGAGGCATGCAAAGAAAAATACATGTGCAAACTCAATCTATGGAGCACAAGTATGTCTTTGTAAATTCAGTTTAAACTTTTATATTTCACACTGATTGTGAAACAAGTTACAACTAAGATAAATCACTCTCAATTATGCATACTGGATCATAACCGGTAGTCATGCAGAATGTGCATTAATAATAATTGCAAGACGAAACCCGCTACTCACAGGACTCAAACCCACATCCCTTGCCTCCAAAGGCTGACACTCTACCCCTGGACCACAGCCTTTGTTTTCTATAACATTTGACACTTATTTGAAAGTGACCTGGATAGCTTAGTCATAAGATAGGAAGAAGGTTGACATAGATGAGGTGTTCTACAGTGATCATTCTACCTCTGCGTCCTGCGTCATATCCACATAAAAATTGCTGGGGACACATCATTTCAAAAGATATGTGTGATAATGTGTCCAGTCATTCTCATCAGAAAATGTAATGTTTACAATATAGTAAAATGTAATGTTTACAATATAGTAAACATCACAAAGCATGCCGTCTCATGCTTTCTTTATATCAAATCTGCATTGTTTTGAGTCATTTAAACTAAGATTATCATTAATAAAAAGTGTTTTACTATTTGAGATGATCTTATAGCTTGGATCATTGGTACTTGGACGCATAGTTTTACCCTTGGACACATAGTTTCAAAAGATGTGTGTCCAAAAGGACATGATCCCTTTCATTTCTAAAATTAACACTGGTTCTAGGCAGGGCGCTCACAAATTATTTTGTGATGCATTATGCCACACGGATCAAGTTTCTAACAGATACAAAATACATGCTTGTCATTTACAATAGATTGATAAGCAAATGTTTACCTACTGTTCATTAGACCAAAAACATTTGCAAAGCAACAAGCAGATGAGACTTTCATGAGAATCATCTTTTCAGAAAACTACATGCTTGACAGTTTGACACATCACTACCACAGAAACATCCTGTATATACCTATAACCTACTATCCAAACAAAAGAAATGCAGTCAAATGTTCTAATTTCGAAAATTTCGTAACAGACATCTGACATGTTAATTTTCTCGATATTCAGGTCACATGTTTTCAGATTTGCCATACAAAGAAGTGTCCATAGGAACGATTTATTCGGATGACATGCACAATTTCGGACTAAAATCACAACTATTGTACCTCTGAAACGTCATCGTCGTCGCTGCACGAAACGTCGAGTCCAAATGTTGACTGAGAATTTGGAACTTGTGGATTTTCAGTCATAGACGGTCCCGTCATGGCCGATGTCGGGTTCTCTTGATCGATTTCGACAGTGTTTATTTTGTTGTCATTGTTGGCGTCCTCGTTTCCTTTCTGATCTACATTCTGCATATTTGCGGTGTTTATCAGCCTTATTATCCGTTTGCCTTATCATATATACAACTGTCCAGATGGCAAATTTCTAATGCACATAAGAAATTATTTAGTTGCCACCTTGACCGCCATTATAATCTGAGTAACCCGGATGATGATCTATGCGCAGGAGCAGACAACTTGTATTGGATTTTATCCCGGTCTATTTATAGATCAAGCGCATGCTTTTTACCCAAGGCGCGCTCCTTTTTTTCTCAATCGATGCATTTTTAATAACTAATTTGCAGATAACAAGACTTATGAGACAGAACATGAACTGATAAATCACATCACTGGTTTCTCAATTTCTCGTGTTTACGCAAGAGAACATACCTGTCCGACAGTACCAGCCCATGTGAAACATTTTCCACATAATCATTATTTATATGTTAGATTATTCGCCTACCCACTTTCATCATGCAGGTTTTACAAGCCCAGATTTTTATTGACATAAAAATTTCAAGACCTTCGACGTCATTTCTAATCCGGCTTTTAATACACCACATGTTATGTTTGAAACAAAGACATAATAAATTATCTATGTCTCTGGTTTGAAAGGAAAAGGTAAGACTCTGAAAAATTAGAAGTGATTTGATCTTCATTCAGATCAACGCCGGGAAGAAGACCTTCATAGTATATTGGCTTCTGCAGACGACTTCTGGTTAACTAAACGTTTGAACACCAACTTTACCAACAAAATCTTTTACCTTTCTGGAAGGGTAGGCCTGTCTTTTATTTAATTACAACTTCGGTTGTCAATATATTGTGTTTAAAAAGCCCATTTATAATCAGAGGCAAAGATAACATGTAATCTATGTCTCTGTTATAATGTACTACTGCATTTTATCCCATCCCATTATTTTGAGATAATCCTCATTGAAACATACGACAAACCACCATTTCTATGTATTAAAAAGATCATTTTAGACTTTGGGTGAAATAAGACAAAAAGAAAAAATGCTGATCATTTAAAAAGTCGTCCGCTACAAAATTGTAAAGATGATCGCGTTACACATTTGTTCTGACAAACTGACTTATTATGATTACCATTATCATTATCATAATGATGGGGGCGCCAAGAAAACATTCGAACGGGCGATATCTCGACCCTTAATGGAAGTTATGCTAGTACTTTGATCCATTCATGCGCATGCGCATTAACTCTTGTTAACTAAATCGAAAATAGGACTTCTAACACTTCGTGGTAGTTTTTGTTTGAATTATACCTATATACTTAGGAGGTTTGACGCGTTCTTTTGAATTCATTGATGTACTAGATATTTTTATTTTCATATTTTATATCGCTATTCGATGACATCTTTGTTGAATCAGTTTCAGAGAAAGGAATGTTCACTTCCTGTTTATGTTTGCTGGCTTAAAATTACAATTACTATATACAATATGTTTGCCCAAAACTCCATATTTTTTATTATTTCGATACTTTTTCAGATCACGGTCACTTTATTATTTTGCTGAGGAAATATTATATACAAGTTTTTGGATATCATTAAAAAATTTCTGGAGAAACAATTCTTTGAACTGTTTCATAGTTCACACAGTCACAGTTAGAACTTAGTCTCCTCAAAGGATTACAGGTTAGTTCGGTAAATGACTAGTTCGGTGAAAAGGTAAACTAGAGTAAAAGGTCTGGCTGGTTCGGTAAAAACCTATACTAGAGTAAAAGTAATTGTATGTAGTGTATGGAATGTATTTGTTTTAGCACTTAAGTTATGTCAAGAGTTAAGTCACTTTTTACCGAACTAGTCATTTACCGAACGGACCGTCACCCCCTCAAAGTAACATATGGGTATTTGGGTTAAGAACACTTTTCAGTGTTTCAGGGTGCTTGAAGTGTAGAGAGCATTAAATGTATTATCAAGGTGGCTAATCTTAAATGAAGATAGTATTATGTGACTTGTCTAGATATTGAAGTAAGCAACAGTGACTATTAATTTGATGATGAAATTGTTTAAGAAAAACAAGTCTTCCTTTTAAGACATTAGGTAAAAAACACTGTGGAAGAGGACGAATTGTTTCATTGGAGTCAAGCAATTATTTGTTCATTTATTATTCCTTTTTTACACATACACATTTAGGTAAAGGGTAAATGGATCAGACTTATTGTGATAAATGACAAAGTTTACGATCACCATTGTTATATGTAAGTTAATTCATTAACCCAAATAATTTCCAACCATATTGGCTTACTCAAAAGATGTAGATCTACCCTGCGAATCAGGTGTATATGAAAGTTATCTTTATTTTCAGAAAGTGTTCAAAATGTCGTCCCTTGAAACTCAGATGGTGGAGTTTTCTTCGAGTCTGTACCAGTCACTTGTTGCTGAAGATTCAACTGAAAATGTCTTCATGTCTCCTTCCAGTATCATGGTTGTACTCTACATGGTTTTCATGGGTGCAGATGGAAATACTGCCGAGCAAATGGCAATAGCAATGAAAGTGAAGAATATTGATCGTGGGAACTTATTGACCTCTATGCAGAAAGTTATGAAGACTTTCAAGGCTGACAGTAATGACTATCAGTTGTCTGTTGCAAACAAACTGTTTCCCCATGTAGATAAGGTTATCATGGATGAGTTTATAAAGGAAGTTTCCACACACTTCCAAACAGAAACGGCCCCGATGGACTTTAGTAACAATCCTGAAGGCTGCAGAAAGGAAATCAATGATTGGGTGCAGAGAATGACCAAGGATAAGATTAAAGATTTGATTGGATCTGGCGTAATTACACCATTGACAGCCATGGTGCTGGTTAATGCAATTTACTTTAAAGGTGATTGGCTGGACAAATTTAAGAAAGAAGATACAAGAAGGGAACAATTTACTTTGATGACTGGCAAGACATCCTCTGTAGATATGATGCACAAACGGTTCAAACAGGTGTTGTATGGCGAGAATGAGAGTCTGGAATGTAAAGTCTTGCAATTGCCATACAAAGGGGATGACATCAGCATGGTAATCATCCTTCCAAATACCCCTGATGGTCTGCCTGCTGTAGAAAAAAAGCTTGATGGTCAAATGTTGGTAAATTTGGTTTCAAAGGTGCGAAAGGTTATTGTTGAGGTCTCCATTCCAAAGTTCAAAGTGGAATCATCATATCAATTAGTAGATATTTTATCCAAACTGGGAATGTCTGACCTGTTTGATATGAACAAGGCAGATTTGTCCAGGATGAGTAAGGAGCAGTTATATGTATCCCATGTTATCCACAAGGCATTTGTGGAGGTAAATGAAGAGGGTTCAGAAGCAGCAGCAGCAACTGCAGCTGTTATAATGAAGCGCTCCTTGCCAATTGTCATGGAATTTTTTGCGAACCACCCCTTCTTGTACATGATTTGGGACAAGAGGGTGAATATTCCTCTATTCATGGGAAGATTCTTAAAGCCACCAACTAGTGGGATTGCACAAAAAGAAGAACTCTAGTCAATTATTTTAATGCTGGTGTAATCTTATTTATAATGATATTCTCAAAACTTTCTTTTATGATTTTTAAAATATATGTATATATACTCTATGTCTGGCAAGGATGACTTGTTATGTTGATATTTCTTTTGATAGATTTATGCCTATTTTGTATATAAGTACATCACTTTATATATTTATATGCACTTTATGGTGATAGTTTGAAGTAATAGATTACTTATATCTAGAACAGTTATGACTTGGAATCTTGCCTCTTCTTAACTCAATACCACCTGTAGACGACATTTTTTGCTAAATGAAGCCAAAGACTTAAGAAAAGCTTAGTAAACACATGAAAAACTTTTTTTTTAAGTTCTGTTGTTGTGATATGTGAATAGATTGAAAAAGCATTGTGGCAAAAGGAGAAATTGCTTGTGACAATCAATGTCTCCTTTTGCCACAATGCTTTTTGTAGGTCATCTGCTGCAATATGCAAACAGTTAGCGTAAGGTGGTTATGTGTTGAAAGCGACCCCTGAAGATACTTATCATGCATTTAGTGAAAAAGACTGTCAGTCACTAATGGATTAATGTCTATTTTGTTTGCATATTGCAGATGACTTACAAAAAACATTGTGGCAAAAGGAGAGGATGCTTGTCACATTGTGGCAAAAGGAGACATTGCTTGTCACAAGCAATGTCTCCTTTTGCCACAATGTGACAAGCAATGTCTCTTTTTGCCACAATGTGACAAGCAATGTCTCCTTTTGCCACAAAGGTTTTTTAGAGGTCATCTGCTGCAATATGCAAACATTTAGCATAAGGTGGTTATGTGTTGAAATATTTGATAGCAAAGCAACCCCTGAAGAAACTGTTTATGCCACCTTAACCTATAACCAAACAATAACAACATTTGACCAGTTTGTTGCAAATGACTCTTGAAAACATTGTGGGAAAAGGAGGAATATCTTGTTACGAGCAATTCCTCCTTTTCCCACAATGTTTTCTAACCTATCAGAAGATTTTACTTTCTAATTTCGTCACATTTTGAAATGTCGTCTGAAAACTTAAAATTTGGCGTTTGGTAAAGGGTTAAAGCTATTTTGTTATCCATTTGATATGACAACGGGAAGCACCCATGTTTATTATAATTTTATTAAAAAGATGTACAAAAACGTTGGTAACAAATATTGATAACAATTGTCTGCACCAAAACTGCCATCACTCCAAGATATTTGGCATGAATCTCAAACTTAACAAAACAGGGTCGGCATATTTTTTATTTATTTTGCATTCAGTAGGCATTAGAAACTTCTTTCTAAAAAATCATGAGAGCTCAAAGCAAATGAAACCCCCAACCTGAACTCATCGGGTTTATCCAATGAAAACGCAGCTCACGGAAATACCCGAGTAGTTCCGATTGAAAATCCCCCTGTCAAATCGGTGTCTGTCGTTGATCAATAGATGGTTGTCCGCTTTTGCTAGGAACAGTCCTTGAGTACCATACCAGAGACATATATAGCATTATCATCCATGTCTCTGACCATACGTTAGAATGGATTATAAATCGTAAATACAAGCATGTCATTTCAGTTATGTTGCTTATACTCATCATGATGGAGGAAGACCTCCTACTTAAATTACCCTCAGGGGCTGGTCACGCCGGATGCGTGGAACCATCGGCATTCCGCGGATCCGTCGGGAAACTTCCTCTCATAAAAATTCAAATGCTGTGACCGGGATTCGTACCCATGGGAAGTGGGTCATACTTTATTCCTTTATCTATAAGCGGCGAAAAAATATATACACAGATCTATCCGTAAAACATAATTGGTCGTGAATTAACAACCTTAGTGCATGTAGTTACGACGAACCTTCGTTTACCGTACGGTTAATCGACTGGGCTATCCGGCCCGCCAACACATTTAACCCTACATTCTTAACGGAAACCCATCCATACGACACTAGTAAGTTTTAACAATGTAATTGCGTTTGTTCAATGGAAAATGAGAACTTCTCTGCAGCTTAGATTGTCGCTGGAGGCGGAGTATTGTGATACGAAGACGTGCTCTCCCAGCTTGGAGACGCACACTGCCCAGGGATTGGAGACACGCCCTTCACCAATGTCGCGCACATATTCTCCGTCGGTTGTCAGTTCTGTGACTCGGTTGGTTCCCCATGCCGAAATGAAGAGCTTGTCGTCGTGTCTGAATATCTGCGTAAAGTCGTCGTGTATGTTCTTTAGTTGGCGCCTGTATTCCCAGAGCTCGTCCCCCGCGTCGGTGAAACACAAAACTCCGTCCTTATGCGCTATATACAGACTGGTTAGACCGCTAGCCACTGAGACATCAAACGAGAGGGGTTTAACCCCTACGCCAAACTTGATGAGGTCATCAGGATAAGACCGGAAGTGGTGAATATGCAGTTCTCCTTTGTCACAGAGCGTGTACAGTTTTCGATCGACATATTTAACATCGGTAAGCCAACTTTCACACCGAACACGAATAGTTTCGAGATATTGCACTCCGCGCTCTCTCGAGATCTCAAACAAAGCTACAGAAGAGTCCTGGAATAATGTGACGGCAATTTTTGTCCCCTTGAATGCGCACACGCTTTTGATCGGGATGTTGTACACATACTCGTCCACGGTTGCCTTCCGCGGGTCGTAGACTTGGATACATTTGTGGGCGGTATCTATCATCACCAATAGGCCATTCATAAGGTGGGTCATGCCGGAGATAAAGCACTTCAGTGAATTATGGCTGTGAGGTTTCGTTAGGATATTTGACCGAGTCCTAAACTTCCGACTGGATCGTACAAACCGCAGCATCCCTGACGAACGATGACGCCTTGGCCTTTTGCGGCGAGCAAGTTCGAGTCTCGGAGGATATGGTGCTTCGGGATCAACATGGGTTGGAGGGCGGGAAGGCCCAATAAAAGGCTCCAGGAAAGCCAATACTCTGCTGTAAAGCGTTGGCCTGGCTTGTAAGGAAGTCGTACTAGTGGACACATCGTTGTACTTCAAAGCATCAAACAAGCATCTATTCGTAGTTTCCCTGTAATCGATGGAAGTCGCGGACTCTCTTTTTGACACCGGTTGTTCATAGACAGTCTCACATGAGGAACAGCTGCTCGAAGCATGGTCGATGGATGCTGGCATATCGTCTGAGGTATCTGTACCAACTGTTCGCACTTCTTTTGTGTAACAAACGGCTTCTTTTAGTTCCTGAATGTCTTGCTTTATATCCCCCAACGTTTTAATGTATAATTCTGAAATAGAAATCTCAATATTTACTGAGTACTAACTTCTCAAATAGTTGATGTTTCGAAAGCCATGGATTACCTCTTCGCCTTAAATACTGATCACGACGAAAGCTGATCTCAGTATTTTCTTCATGACCCGCATCTTATGATAATCACACATTAACGATCATTTCATTTCTAGTGAACAAAGGAAGAAAACAGTTTTGCCAGTGTCCAAACTTCAAACATACTACATGTATTAGAAGTAAGTTTGTTTTGCAAGACTTTCATGTGAATCTATATAATCGTTTAAAACTCGTTTGACATAAAGGGATTTATATCAATAGTATTTCAATATACATTCTTGTCAAACGACTTTTATTACATTTCTTCCGGGAGCGTATTTAGTATACTTGCAGATTGTTTGCCATCTGCAGCTAATTGCTCCGATTCGTCTCTTGATGGGATCATAAACACTTAACAGATGTCCCGTAACGTTTTCCAGAGGTATCCACAGTCATGGCCTTTTGGAGGTCAGTGGACGCGTAGAGCGTCGGCTTCTGGACGCGAGGGTCATGGGAATCCTGTGAGAAGCGGGTCTGCCTTGCAACCTTTTATTAATCCACATTCAGCGCGAGTACTGGTTATGTACCCAGGAAGCAAAATCGAAAGCGATTAATCTAAGACTTAAGTTATAAGAACTTGTTTCACAATGGATGTAAAATAAATAAGATTAAACTAGTCATGGCCAATTATTATATTGCAAGGCATCAGTGAAATTGTGAGATTTTGTTGTCCTTCTCCTGCCAACAATGCATTATAAACAAGCAAAACATAACTAAAATGAGGTAATTGTTAATGAATACCATGATCATCAGACTTTCGCCAGGATTGCAGACAACTAAACAGTCTGGATGCAGCATCGGGGTCAATGGACGCCTCGGCTTTTATCCTTATCCGTTCATCTACACTCTTAGGCGTATAACTAGGGTTACCGATTCCGACTGCAAGCTGTTCAAACAGAAGCTTCATGGTAACGCAATGTCCCCTGAATTCCTTCTCAGAGATCTCCAGTTTGGAGACGTGTCCCCATAACGTGTTTCTAAGAGCTTTAAGTTTGGTGACGCATGCCTCTGCAGATGTGTCTGTAGAAGCGGGACACTTCCATACTTTGTCATAGACAGCGACTGCTGGATGGAGATTTCGTATCAGGAACACGAGTAGTGTTATGTCGAAGGAATCCGGATCGGGATCCGGTGCCGAGCCCAATGGGTATAACTTTCTGTACTGTTCTTGGTTTAAGATATTTCGTTTTAGTGCACTATCGAGGGTGGCCTTATTGTGTGGTTCCTTAAGGAATGCACCCAGTGTTTTTCGCATATAAAACGTCTCAAAGAACAAGATCAAGAGAACCCGTCCCTCGTCGTGTAGTATGGTTGCGAGGCGGAAGAAGTTGGTCCTTTCCGGGGTATAGATTCCGCCACAGGGATACATCTCACTGAAATAAGAAATGCTGCCGGGTCATAGAAAATCGAAATCCTTATTCGGCAATGTAAAGGGTTCCGTTTACGTCACACAGAGAACACGTCTTTAAGCAAACACAGCTGAGATGTTCGGTTGTATAATTAGAGGGTATGCACACTCAAATATCTCTCAATAGATTAGTACGCGCTTGACCTTTGACATTATTAATTTAATAATCAATCACTAAAATAGACGATAATGTTACTCATGGGATTCGAATCTACGGACATGTGATTTCAAGTTATGTGCCACTTTGCCACGGAGGCACCTTTAGCATTCCCAGTTTAATCAAACCAAGCCGACGTGTGTCATATCTCTCTTAAGAGAGCATTTTCATTGATCCAGGAAGCAGTCATCGAGATTGACTTCGAACAAGCTTTAAAAAGCTTCCTACACGATCCATGTAAAACAATAAGTAACTAAATATCGCAAACGGGGCTTCGAGCGAAGACAAATTACGGCCTTCAGCTTTGAGCAAGACTTACTATAGTCTTGCATCTATCCCCTAAGAAGAAAAAAGCATGGCGTAAAACTTTGTGTGACCACATGTTACGTTTTTGAAGTGTTCACTTACATTTTTTTCCCGTTAACTAATTCTTTTAAAGCCAAATCCTGAGTAAACAAACCATTTCCCTTTTCGGCTCGGTACCACATCAACGCATGACACATACAGATGGTTAATGAAACCACTATCGAACTTCTTACCTTCGAGTTATGAAAACTTTCCAAAGCACGATATCATGAATGAATCCTGAAATCTTGTTAACGTAAGAAAATATGAATGGAGATTACGTGGAGCTAAAAATAGAAATTGTAGAATAGAAACATTTTATATTTTGAGGAGGGCTCATTTTTGAGCGGTTGTTATTTGTAGGATTGGCTCTTCCTGTCATGAATACATTAATCGTTAATGTATCCTTTACACGCCGCACTTTCGATTCGATGTCTAGTAGGCTAAATGTTTTCCTAGGTCAGGACAACGAGCACGTTAGCAGCTTTCACCCACTATTCCAGGCGTTTTATTGTGATGGGTTGGAATTCAAAACAGCAGTGAAGGCGAAGTGTGTTCTTTATAAAATGCTAGACTAAATTTATGGGAAACGTATAAAAGATAACAACAGGCCCTTAGTAAAGGGTTGCACCAGTTTGTATCTAGATTCATAACCAGTCGATCCTTGACAATGATCCGTGATGTAATACTTGAGTATACACGGCTCCAGATAATTTTTGACTAGCATGCTAGCATCTGTACGGTACTGATCAAAATGGATTAGGATCAGTTGTCTACATACGATTTTCAGTCAGTACACCAGATTTTCAGCCTGTTGGCCGGCAGAATCCACTTATATAGCTGCTTTAAATCTTTAACTCATATACAAGGTCAAATTGTTGTATATTCTTACAGACTGATACATGATTTGAGATCATTACTGATTGTTGATTCACTTTAATTCAATAATACATTACGTAGCATTGATTTTCCTTTTATTACATAACTTTTGAATGAATATCAAAAACTTAAATAAAGTATATAAAAAATCATACCAACAGTAGGTAGGCAAATCAGGAAAGATCCTGATGAGATAGTTCCAACAGAAACTGTCTCATCAGGGTCGTTTCTGTTTGCAAGAGCTGATACGAAAATGTGAGTAGTTAAATTGGTATATATAAAAAACGAAAACAATATTGGGTGCAGGTTTGTGAATACCTCGAACAAAAACGAAAAAATATTTATCTAAAACAACCAGCAAATATTTTAAATTATCTCACACATCGCTCAATCCTATCATTAGGCTAATTAAATCGCTGATAGCGCTGAAGGACTAAGGTGCGTTTAAAGTAAAGCCGAAGTGTATTTCACAGCTCACGGGAATACCCGAGTAGTTCCGATTGCTCGGATATAAGTGTAGCCAATCGGAACTACTCGGGTATTTCCGTGAGCTGTGAAATACACCTCGGATATAAGTGTAGGGTTACAATTTTTCGGGTAAATCGGCATCCGCCAATGGACACCTTTTCTAAGCGTGCATGTTAAGTAGTTCAATGTGTATGGAAGTGTTGGACATCCTTTTTAATCACTTTTGATCAGTAACTCATACCAAATGGCGAACTTGTTGTTGTGACATGTATACTTGTTTCCTCAATCAAATTTAACGACTTTTTGGATTTTGCATTCAAGATCTATTTTTAGAAACGAAAGAAAGTGACGTCATTCTCGCGGAAAACATTATGGCGTCATCCCTATTATTTCAGAGGTGTTTTCTATTGGATAAACCCGATGTGCTCAGATTGCTCGGATATAAGTGTAGGGTTACAATTTTTCGAGTAAATCGGCATCCGCCAATGGACACCTTTTCTAAGCGTGCATGTTAAGTAGTTCAATGTGTATGGAAGTGTTGGACATCCTTTTTAATCACTTTTGATCAGTAACTCATACCAAATGGCGAACTTGTTGTTGTGACATGTATACTTGTTTCCTCAATCAAATTTAACGACTTTTTGGATTTTACATTCAAAATCTATTTTTAGAAACGAAAGAAAGTGACGTCATTCTCGCGGAAAACATTATGGCGTCATCCCTATTATTTCAGAGGTGTTTTCTATTGGATAAACCGGATGTGTTCAGATTGAAGTGTAGCCTGGTGGAGCCTGGCCCGTTCGTATACCGCGAACTAATGCGGGTTAGCATGGGCCAGGACTCCAGGCTAATATAAGTGTAGGGCTACCATTTTTCGAGTAAATCGGCATCCGGCAATTAACACATTTTCTAAGCTTGCACGTCAAGTAGTTCAATGTGTATGGAAGTGTTGAACATCCTTTTAAATCATTTAAAGTGACGTCATTCTCGCGGGAAACAATATGGCGTCATCCCTATTATTTCAGAGGTGTTTTCATTGGATAAACCCGATGTGTTCAGATTGATTTCACAGGTTTGATAAACCCGATGTGTTCAGATTGCCCTATTATTTCAGAGGGATGAACTGGATAAACCCGCTGTGTTCAGATTGGGGCCAGGCTCCAGGCTAGTCTCACGGAAGTACCCGAGTAATTCCGATTGGCTGAGATTACCATGTGACCAAACATACGATCACCTGATATTGAACCCTGAAAAATGGCCGCTACAGACAGCCTAGCTGTCTTCGCAGTTTCGCTTGTCTTCTGTTTATGTATCAACAAGGGGTTGTCATTCAGTAAATACGCGCCTAACTGGGAGTCCATAGATTCAAGGCCCTTACCGGGCTGGTATGATGATGGTAAAATCGGGATCTTTCTTCACTGGGGCTTGTATTCCGTACCCAGCTTTAAGACGGAATGGTTCTGGGAAAGATGGAAGACGCACGATAAACAAACAGTGGAGTTCATGAAGAACAACTACAAGCCAGATTTCACGTATGCCGACTTTGCACCGCAGTTTACATCCGAGCTGTTTGATCCGAAGTTCTGGGCCGAGTTATTTGCTGCAGCAGGGGCTAAGTAAGCAACAAATGTACAAATATAATATACATACAGTCAACTCGACAGTTCCGGATCACTAATAGATAAAAGATCGTTTTTTCTTGTATTAACCAATTTACTGTAGAAATTAACATATGGATTTAAAGAAAAATTCTTCCTCTGTCTATTCATACCAATGATTTACCGCTTTTATTTACCATTTTTCAGTTTTTGAAGAAAACAAGATCAGGGTCATCGCGACAGTTTCGGATCAAATGTGACAGTTCCGAATCACGTTAATTGTCATATCATTTATTGTAAAAAGGGTTAACTTCACAAAGAGACAATTAGAACAGAAAATAATATCATCAATTTATACTTTATTTTCATGAAACACATGCCTTGTGCGATTTCCCTTTAAAGAATCATTTTACTTTTTCCTTTTAAGAGCGTACGAAAATGACCGGAAGTAATGTTGAGACGACCCCTATAGATCAAAGAGGTGATCCGAAACTGTTGAGTTCACCTGCCTTCATTCATCATGCAATTATACAATTCCAGACCCGTTTTAGCGTGAAAGTTTTGCATAAATACATTCTATTATAATTCTTCTTACAAGTGATATCAAGGTTGAGTGCACATTATCTTTTTGAATGAGCGTCTAAATCGCCGAAAAAAAAATATCGTTGAAATTAGGTCAACTTCCGGTGACTTGTCTCGGTCATAATTAACTGTTCCAAATTGATTCTGATCGCTTTACCAGAAGTGGAAATGTTATCCTGGTTTTGTCAAGAGCTAATTGAATATGCTAAATGACTGTTAAGTTTTTAAGGCCAGAGTTTCTTCGCATTCATAGAAATTTGACAACAAACATAAGATGATCCGGAACTGTCGATGATCCGAAACTGTCGAGTTGACTGTATTATACATATACATCCTCTTATGGGAAAAAGGCTTACGCCTGTAACTCCCGATAAAGTCTTCTTGGTACAACACTGGGAAGCGCATGCATGGGGCGGGTCATGTATTGCCTGTCTTTCCAGTGTAGATCTAGTTTGTTCTTAAAGTCATTCATGGACCTTGTATTGATCACAGAGTCTGGTAGTGAGTTCCAGGAGTTCACAACTCTCAGTCCAAAAGAAAAATTCCTGATATTGAGTCTGCCATACTGTTTTTCGAGTTTTAAGTTATTGCCTCTTGTTCTTGACAACTGATGTGTGGTAATAGCTTCTCCTGGTCAACATTGTCTTTTCCAGTGAGGATCTTAAATACTTGTATCATGTCGCCTCTATCTCATCAATGGTGTTTGACAACTAATTGGTGGACTATCTTCATTGATAGCCAAACTTTTTTGCCGCGATCGGAAAATATTGAGAATTTCTTGCATCTGGCAATATCTACCGTCAGGGCAAAATTTCGAACCATTCATTTAATGGTTGCCACTTGTGATGAAACTTTTGTCGCGACTTTGAACACCCATATTTCCATTATTGCAGTCAAATATTGATTGATCATTATTCACATTTGTAAATTAATCCCTTTTTAATCAATCCATTCACATAAAATGTTGGTATTCCACATATTTTCTTTGTAAGAGTGGTTAAATTAACCATAGGTGATGATTTTTTGCTCCTGAATAATGTTTCTCTGCGCATGTGCACTAGAATGTGAAAACCTATAAAGCATTCTTTTAATTGTTTGATGGCAATTGATGCCATTATTTGAGGTATATAAGTTTATTTTACATGTCTTGTCTTATCAATTGACTTTGAATGGCCATTTTGTGCTTAAAATCCGAATTTGGAAAGTCCAACTGTTACACTATTTGGATCCTTCGAAATTTCAATGTGAGATTGCCCCATCAGAAAATAAAAAGCAATTTTCACATCAAACTATTTGGCTAATACATGTACTGGGTAACAATTAATGTAGAATCTGGATTCAAATTGATAGTCTTCATAATGTCGTACAAGACGTGCATGTGTATACGGATCCCTGTGTATACATATAGGGACATGAAGTGACATTACATCTGATGATGCTTTTTCTTTTCACTGATCGGAGATGATTGTGGTTTTTAGAGGCTTCTTTGCTTGGTTTGTCACATTGTGTGGCATTGATGGGTTAGTGGCATCTCTCCCATGGCTACATATTTGCCATAGGCTAAGACTTGGCACAAGTCTTTTAGGAGATCAGAGAAAAGCAACATTTGTGGAACTTATACAAATTGAGAGTCTATAATGTAATATATGACATGAATCAGTAAGTATAGACATCACAACAGGTCTGCCAACAATAATGCTTTTGATTGATCAGATGTGATGGTGGCTTTTGTGGTCTATTTGAATAGTCCATTTAAAAAACTTAGAGAAGACCCTTATTTGCCTCATATTTGGACCTTTGTTATTGCAATATTTGCTTATGTAGCGCAATTACACAGTTCCAAATCATGAAACTTGGGATGGTCAAAGACGGTTATGATCAGAATAAAAGCTTTGTTCTTGATTTTCTTTTGCCAATTACTTCTAATAAAGTCTTCTCAAAGTGCTGTTGTTTGTTTTCAAGAAGATTTTGAATGGCAAGCAGGGACTGATTAAATGTAAGAACAGACTATTCAATGTACCAGGGTACCGTTTTACTAAACAGTTTAAGGCAAGTATTTGCATAAGTTAAAACAGATGTATAAGGATAGCATCTTAAATAAAAGTACATTGGAAGCATCTCAGAAAGATAATTCCAATGATGCGTTACTTTGCAATATTGATTTTCTCAATATTGAAATAAGAGGGAAAAATGTTTTGACCTTACACAATTTGTTAGCTTAAGATGTTTAGTAAAATTCTACCCAAGTATATGTATACAATTTATGGCAGACCTTTGTTGGCCCCATTGGGACCATTTTTTTTTAAGACTAGCCCTAATGTAATGACTTGGTAGATAACGATGATAGATTTGACCCTTTACCAAACAGCAAATTTTCAACTGTTCCAAACGGTAAGAGTTTGCAGAAAACATTCAAAATGTGATGACATTATAAACTAATCATTTGATATGGTAGAAAACATTGTGAAAAAAGGAGAAATTGCTCGTTAAGAAAAATTACCCCACCATGTTTTTCAGAGTTGTCTGCAACAAACTGGTCAATTGTTGTTATTGTTTGGTAATGGGTTAAAGATAAGTGGCAATGTATTTTTCAATAGGAAAGATAATTCCTAGAAGAGTAACAATCTCTGCATGTTTCCATTTCCCTGTTATTTCAAATCTCTTGCTTTATACCATTTAATCACATGTTTTTGTTTTTCAGGTATGTTGTGTTAACAAGTAAACACCATGAAGGATTTACAAATTGGCCCTCAAAATATTCGTTTGCATGGAATTCTATGGATGTTGGACCAAAGAGAGACTTAGTAGGTAAGCTGTGTTGTTTTATTTACTCAAACTTTATAAACTTTGAAATAAGATTTTGGGATATGTTTATTGACAAACTGATTGATCCTGTGTTATCTTTTGTTATCAAGTTGTCATAAGCATTTATTATTATCTTAGAAATAGGAAACTACATCTTGTTGATTGTTATGCCATTACTTTCCTTCGTTTAGGATTTTTAAATGGAATAAATTTGATGCAGTAGCAGATATGCCAGAAGATTAATATTGAGTTTGAGATATAACCTTTAACTACTAGTACATGTATATGGTTTCTTAAATTTTCTGATGTGGGTTTGTTGAAATGTCTAAAAAGGTAAACAAAAAGGTTGAACATGATTTGAGCATTTCGAGACATAGTGGGAAACTACATGTTTTAGATGCAATGATTTTTATAACTTGACAAATAATTCATGTTATTCCCTTATTTCTTTTCTATTAAACTATATGGGATTTACCATGCACATAATATGCTTGTCCATCCATGTAAGTGGGCCGCTTGGATTATAAGGAGAGAATAACTGATCCCAATGATTTCGTTTCTTTTATTTCGTTGATTCGTTATAAATCATCAGAACCGTAAAACTGAAAATACAAAATAACATTGTCTTACTAAATCGTTCATGACAAAGTTAAATGCATTAATTAAACCATAAACCAAATGAATGATACTCAGAAATTGCAGCTTAATCAACGCCAAATACAATAACATTGAGATTGCTACAAACCCAGAGTATACCATTACATGTAAACAACTGTGAGATATCTCTTTTAAGTTGAAATCATTATTAAATGACTAAAAACATAATAGGTTATAAAGTTAACAGAAATAGTACACTAAGATGAAATCAAATGTTACATGTGACCGTTCGTTTAAATGATTGAAGGTATAATAAAATACAAATACTACAATCAGTAAAGGACTAAATGCAATACACAATCAGCTATACAATCTATCAATGACTGTGTTACAAATAAACCATTAATTCACAAAACACTGATTTATCCCAATAATACTAAAGTATTCTCACAATCAGAGACAAAGAAGAATGAATAATATTGACTAGATTCGTTAACTATTCAGGATAATACAAAATCATTTCAATAGACAAAGAAACATATTCTAACAATGTACAAAGGATCAGGATAGATAACTCTAGTTATTATGTCGTCTGCTATGAATGACAATAAAACCAAAACATCGTAAATAATTTGAACCATCAAGTAAATTACAACGTCTTACAATCGTTAAATATTTCATGTTTATCACCAACAAATTATGAGTAACGATCGCAATGAATCTCACATTAACAAAACAAAGGCATCGAAGACAAAGGACGAAGCCCTGAAAAGGAACAAAGAAAGTTCTACAAAATCGATCATAAAAACATCTAAAGAGTAAATAACACAATAACAGCATTTCTATAAGTAAAAGATTACATTATTACCTCGATTCCTCTACCAAGCTGCTACTTAAATTGCGTTAGATCGTTGAAATTCGTTAGTTTATTATTTTCGTTTCGTTGTTCGTTCTTTCGTTTCGATATCGTTTTGTTTCTTTGTTTACAATTATGAGTGTCAATGCGCATGTGCGGAAATCGAATACTAATAAGGCTAAAACACACTAAATTTTAAGTTCGGGCTAACACACAGGAAATTTCGTAATTAGTTACGAGAATACTTCACTGAAATATCGGTTGTGTCATAGAGACATTTACACTCCCACCAAAAATCACATGATTTTAAATTAACGAAGTTCTTTGGCACATTATGAATATTTCTGAAAATCACGCAATTCCTTTTCGCAATGAATATATCTTACGTATTAAAAGGCCTTCGACACAACAAACATACTTCGATATTAAACAATCTTTTGTCTCCTTAAAGGACTCTAAATGAACAAAAGTTCTTTGGCGCATATCTTAACAAAGGAAAAGATTCTTTGGCACAAAGAAAATCTAAGATGAAAAATACATAGCTTGCACATGAAACATAGCTAACCAACAAAAAAAATATATGGTACATAAAACTAATCTAAACTATCAAAAAGATAAATGGCACATCAATATAGAGTGTATGTCAAAACTATAAAATGATAATTTCAAGCAAAGATTTTTCTTGACTCTAAGAATTATTACTATCATTTTATATTAACACAAGCATTCCTGCAATATAGGAGCTTTATCTTTCTTTCATTAAACATTTCTAATCTCCCTTGTCAAGTAACTTATTAAGTTGTCAAGAGTAAAAATCTTTTCAATAAATCTTTCAAAGTGTGCATTAAACAAATGATTACATAGTCAAATGCAGATTACAACATTTAGAAAGATTTTATCACATTATCATACAATGTGTTGCTTGTTTTAATTCTCCAACAATAAAACAAGTTTGTGTACACTGCGTTCAAGTACTGAGCAATGTGCTATATCTCCTTTGGCAAGTGACACCTTGGCTCTACGGACAAGACCATCATCGTCCACCGTAACTCCGATGACCCTTGCCAAAGGCCATTGATTTCTTGGTAAATCAATATCTTTAACAAGAACTATATCATTAATCTTGATATTTCGTTTTGGCGCTTGCCATTTTTGTCGTACACATAACTGAGCAAGATATTCCTTCTTCCATCTTGCCCAAAATTGTTCAAGTAAATATTGAACACGTCTCCAACGTTTTCGGAGACATAAATCTTCTTTCGTGAAATCTCCAGGAGGCGGTAAGGGAATCTCTGACTTGGCTGTCAAGATGTGATTCGGTGTAAGAGGCTCTGTATGACTATCCACTTCGTTAACAGTGAGAGGTCTACAGTTTACAATCGACATAACCTCGTAAAACAACGCTCGCAGTGATGAATCGTCCAGTCGTCCAGGACAAAGCAATAGAATCGAATCCAGAACTGACCGTATGGTTCTTATTTGCCTTTCCCAGACCCCTCCTGTATGACTTGAACTTGGTGCATTAAATACAAAGTCACACTGTTTTGTCCCAAGAAAGGAAGTCATCTTATCAATGTCGATAGCCTTTCTGAACTCATTTCTTGCTCCCACGAAATTAGTCCCTTGGTCGGAACGCAATTGCCTCACTGCGCCTCGTATTCCAATAAAGCATCGCAGGCCATTAATGAAGGCATCTGTTGACATGTCTTCAATCATCTCAATGTGTATAGCACGTGTACACATACAAGTGAACAGAAGTCCATATCGTTTGATTTCCTTGCGTCCATTTTTGACAATGAATGGTCCGAAGCAGTCCATTCCACAGTACAGGAAGGGCGGAGATGGTTGGACTCTGTCATTTGGTAAGTCAGCCATTTGCTGAGTTTCAGCTGGTCTTCTAAGCTTGCGACACACAACACAATTCCGTATATATTGAGCAACAGCCTTGCTTGCTCCAATGATCCAGTACCCGTTACTCCGTAAGAAGTTTAGTGTCATGCCACGACCTTGATGTTTTGCCTTTTCATGCACATGTCGCAGAATAAGCTTTGTCACATGATTGTTCTTGGGTAAAATAACTGGATGCTTGAACGGTTCAGATAAATCTGCCTTTCTTAGTCTTCCTCCAACACAGAGCAGACCATCAATGACTGTCGGGTTCAATGTAAACAGGTTACTTGATTTCGGAAGTGTCCTGGCCTTGAGGGTAGATAGACAATCATCAAAGGCATCTGCTTGTACAAGTTTGAGGATCTTCCTTCTAGCTATTTGTCTTTCTTCAACAGACAAAGGTTGTGTTCCTTTAACCCCTTCTGCCAATCTTTTCAATCTTGCAACAACAGAAACAACTGTATCCCAGGAGGAGAATCGTTCTGTCAGCGTCTCCAATAAATTTGCTTTGGTGGTTATTTCTTCTCCTGTTGTTCTTAAGGTTGTCACAACTCTCACCTCAGGATCTCCAAGCTGAAGACTAGGTTTAACTCCTTCTGTAGGTTTGAGCTCCTTTTCCCAAAGAAACATGGGTCCTTTAATCCATTCTGAATTCATAATTCCACTTGCAGGTAGACCTCTGGAAGCAAGGTCTGCTGGGTTTTCTTCAGAACTCACATAGTTCCACTGGTTAGGATCTGTGGAGTTTCTAATTGCCTGAACACGATTTGCAACAAATACATGGAACCTCCGGGCGTCGTTGTTAATATAACCCAAAACAACACGTGAGTCGGTCCAGAAGTACTCTTGGTCAATTTGCAAATCAAGTTCCTCATGAAGAAACAGACTCATTTTCACAGACAGAACAGCAGCCGTCAATTCCAATCTAGGAATAGTAACAATGTTTCTAGGGGCTACTCGAGATTTGGCCATCACTAAGGTACAATGCCTTTTTCCTTGAGTTAGGTATCTAACATATGAGCATTGTCCATACCCACTGCTGCTTGCATCTGAAAAGTGATGCAGTTCTATTCTCTCTGGTTTGCCATAGTCCTTTGGTTTTAACGCTCTTGGGATTTCTATTAATTGCAGATTGTGGAGGTCTTGAATCCAGTTCTCCCATTCAGGTTTGAGGCTTTCTGAAATAGGCTCATCCCAGTCAATTCCCTTTTGGCACATCTCTTGTAAAATCATTTTTCCTTTGAGAGTAAATGGTGACAGTAGTCCTATAGGGTCAAATAATGATGCTACAGTTGACAGCATACTTCTTCTTGTTGCTGGCTGATCGTTTACTGTCACTTCGAATTTGAATGTGTCAGTATCTACACACCATTTTACTCCAAGTGCTCTCTCCACTGGTAATCTTTCTAAAGACAGGCTAACATCCCTGACTTCTTTGGCTCTCTCATCTGCTGGTATGGAGTTCAAGACATCTGTCTGGTTGGACATGAACTTATGTAAGTGAAGTCCTCCTTCTTCACATAGAGTTCTTGCTTCATTAATCAAACTAATGGCCTCTTCTGTTGTCTCAACACTTGTCAGACCATCGTCAACATAGAAGTTCCTCTTTACAAACTTCGAAGCAGCAGGAAACTTCCTTTCAACAGAGCTTGCGAGGTATTTCAGACCATAGTTTGCACAACCAGGGGAAGATGCTGCACCAAACAGGTGCACTTTCATCCTGTATTCTTGTAGTTTCCTTGAAACATCCCCATTCTCCCACCATAGGAAGCGCAGGAAGTTTCGGTCCTCTTCTGGAACATGGAATTGATGGAACATTCCCTCTATGTCACACATGATGGCGACAGGATTCTCTCGAAATCTACAGAGGACTCCCACCAATCCATTTGTCAGGTCCGGTCCAGTAAGAAGGTGTTGATTTAGAGAGGTGTTCCTGTATCGTGCTGAGCAATCGAACACAACACGTATCTTTTCTGGTTTCTTGGCATGATAAACACCATGGTGTGGTATATACCAAATGTTCCCATCACAGCTTTCATCTGTAACCAGTTCTGCCTCATCTCTTTCGATTATACCAGTCATAAATTTTGTGTAATCTTGATGAAACTTTCCATGAGCCATTTTTCGTTTCAGCTGATTCATCCGCTGCAATACTGCTACTTTATTGTTTGGCAGTATTGGCCGTTCCTTAAATGGCAAAGGCATTTCAAGATGTCCACTGTCGTTCGTTATAATGCCCTTCTCAAGGATATCAAGAAATGTGAGATCTTCTTGAGAGCATTTTCCGTTGTTCGATTCTTGATTGAAGTCGGTCTCAAACACCCTTATTAGGTCTTTCGGTGTGCATGGAGGTATTTCCTTCGTAACTATGCGATGACTAATACCCTTGTCATACCCTTCATCACATCTATTTGATCCACCAACAATACTCCAACCAAGAAGAGTCTTCACTGCAAAAGGATCATTGCTCTGTTCACCCATCAATATTTGTCTTGGTGCCAATGCTTGAGGGCAATTATATCCTATCAAGAGGCCAACTTCACAGGATTGAAGAGGTGGGATAACATCCACTACTTCTTTGAGGTGAGGCCAATCTTGTGCTGTTTTTCTTTGAGGAATATGGGTTCTGTCAGCTGGGATGAAATTTCTCGTATAGCTTTGGTTGATGGCGACACTGTCAGTTGAATTGAATCCTCTAACCTCGAGATCACAGACACGGAAACTGTCTATGATTGTGTTCTGAGAAGTCATTGTTGACAAATTCAACTTGATCGGCTGATGGGATATTTGGAGATTTGTTGCCAAATCTTCCAAGATAAAGGTGGTGTCGCTTTGAGTGTCCAAGAGGGCATAAGTGAGGACCTCCTTGGTACGGTCGCTAGTATGAGACACCCATACAGGGACAATCATTGATGTGCCCTGTCCGTTGTTTCGGTTCATTCCACAGCTACTTGTGTCGGTGGCATTTGAGTTCACACTGAATGTGGGGGCTTCTGGGTTTAACTGCAAATCCTTTTGTCGTTCCTCATGTAGGCATGTTGGATGTTTTCCTTTACATCTCCCACATGTATGCTTCTTCTTGCAGTCTTTGTTTTGATGACCTCTCGCTAGACAGCCATAGCATAAATTGCTCTTCCTAATGAAGGTTCGTTTGTCTGCGAGGGATAGTGCCAAGAAGCTTGTACATTTGGTGATGTGATGTGCTCCTTTACAATATCCACATTCCTGTTTCGATTCAGTGGTTGAAGTTGTTAGGACTTCAACCTTTGATCTGGTCTTCTCCTTTGTTGACCTTGAGCCTGTGTTGCCTTGCAGAGCTGACAGGGAAGTTATAGGATTACAGGCCACTCTGGCTTCCTTGACGAGGAACATCACAAACCTTTCGAAAGTTGGAAAGTTGTCATGGGAGCCGAGCGCTTCTGTAACCTCTCTATTCCAGCGAGTGGATATCCAATCCGGCAGCTTCTTCAACAACTTCTGATTTTCAATGCAATCATTCAAGATTGCAAGACTCGGCACATGTGGAATGGCGTCTAAACATCCACGTAGAAAATCAGCTAAGTCCCGAAGAGCAAAAGGATCCTTTGGTCCGACTCGTGGCCAATTCTCTAACTTGTCCCTGAAAGCCTTTTGCAAAACAAAAGGGTGACCATATCTTTCGTCTAGAAGCTTCTGTGCTTTATCGTAAGCAGATTCAGTTGAACTCAAGTAAAATCCTTCAAGAGCTCTTTTAGCATCACCTCCAACATACCTCTTCAGGTAGTATATCCTTTCATTGGCTGGAATTCCACGCTTTTCAATTAGCATTTGAAAGGATGTTTTCCATTCCAGGTATGCTAGAGGGTCTCCATTAAAAATACTTGGTTCGGGAACCGGCAATCTACTGATGTTTATGGAGTCAGCAAACGCCTTCACCAGTTTATCTGTGTCTTTATAGACCGTTGCGTTTTGTGCTGGTTGAAGGGGTTCATCTGTTTTCATCGCAAATCTAAATTTGAAATCTTCTTCTGTTTTCAGTGCAGATTGATAAGCCGTCAGTCTGGCACTGGCTATCTCTATTTCCCTCTCCAATTTCATCTTCTGAATTTCTTTTTGTTGCTCTGCAATGAACCGTTTATGTTCATGCTCGGCTTCTTCAAGCATATCCCTCCTTGATCTCTCTTCCTCTGTTCTTTGCAGTAACCGCAGCTCTGTTTCCTTTACTGCTAACTCTGCTGCAGCATCTGCGGCTTTCTCTGAAATATTAGAATGCCTGGAAGAAAGAGAATTATGAGAAACAGGTTCCGAAAAAATGGATTGAGTTATAAAAGCATGCTTCAATTGTTCAAGTTTTTTCAATTCATTATCTTCATTAAAGGTATCTAACTCGCTCAATCGTTCATTGGTAATTTTCATCAATTCGCCAGTGACAGCTATGCTGGCGTCCATCCTTCGTACACTTTTCTGGTCGAATTGGACCCTTCGTCTTAGTTCCTCGAATTCTGCCAGAAGATGCTTTTCCTGTTGTTCAACGTCCTTTTTTAGGTTGTTGAGCACGTTCAGGTCGCAGTCAGTCTTCAGTAGATCTCGAAGTGATCTTGTCGCCTTCTTCCAGGATGTGTACGATCGAGTCCAGTGTTTCTTGTTATCATCATCGATCTGTTCCTGGAAACCAACCATTTTATCTGTTGGTTTAGGTATACGTTCGGAACGTCGTTCAGCACCATCTATATGTTCTCGTTCCAAAACCGTTTCGTTAGGGTTTATCTCGTCACTTTGGATGGACATCGTTATCGTCAGGGAACGTCAAGTTAATCACTACCTTCGTCTTGTCAGGACAGTCTACGTGTTTTCTATCAGATGCTCGAGTTCTGCTATCTCCTCTTGTGAGATCGTCAAGTTTTACTGTCCCTTCTTGTGACAGGTAAGAGTTTTACTGTCCCTTCTTGTGACAGGTTCGAGTTTTACTGTAAGTGGGCCGCTTGGATTATAAGGAGAGAATAACTGATCCCAATGATTTCGTTTCTTTTATTTCGTTGATTCGTTATAAATCATCAGAACCGTAAAACTGAAAATACAAAATAACATTGTCTTACTAAATCGTTCATGACAAACAAAGTTAAATGCATTAATTAAACCATAAACCAAATGAATGATACTCAGAAATTGCAGCTTAATCAACGCCAAATACAATAACATTGAGATTGCTACAAACCCAGAGTATACCATTACATGTAAACAACTGTGAGATATCTCTTTTAAGTTGAAATCATTATTAAATGACTAAAAACATAATAGGTTATAAAGTTAACAGAAATAGTACACTAAGATGAAATCAAATGTTACATGTGACCGTTCGTTTAAATGATTGAAGGTATAATAAAATACAAATACTACAATCAGTAAAGGACTAAATGCAATACACAATCAGCTATACAATCTATCAATGACTGTGTTACAAATAAACCATTAATTCACAAAACACTGATTTATCCCAATAATACTAAAGTATTCTCACAATCAGAGACAAAGAAGAATGAATAATATTGACTAGATTCGTTAACTATTCAGGATAATACAAAATCATTTCAATAGACAAAGAAACATATTCTAACAATGTACAAAGGATCAGGATAGATAACTCTAGTTATTATGTCGTCTGCTATGAATGACAATAAAACCAAAACATCGTAAATAATTTGAACCATCAAGTAAATTACAACGTCTTACAATCGTTAAATATTTCATGTTTATCACCAACAAATTATGAGTAACGATCGCAATGAATCTCACATTAACAAAACAAAGGCATCGAAGACAAAGGACGAAGCCCTGAAAAGGAACAAAGAAAGTTCTACAAAATCGATCATAAAAACATCTAAAGAGTAAATAACACAATAACAGCATTTCTATAAGTAAAAGATTACATTATTACCTCGATTCCTCTACCAAGCTGCTACTTAAATTGCGTTAGATCGTTGAAATTCGTTAGTTTATTATTTTCGTTTCGTTGCTTCGTTCGTTCGTTTCGATATCGTTTTGTTTCTTTGTTTACAATTATGAGTGTCAATGCGCATGTGCGGAAATCGAATACTAATAAGGCTAAAACACACGAAATTTTAAGTTCGGGCTAACACACAGGAAATTTCGTAATTAGTTACGCGAATACTTCACTGAAATATCGGTTGTGTCATAGAGACATTTACAATCCATCCATCAATATGTTTGTCTGGCTGTCTGCCTGTTTGTCTCGTTTGCCTGCCTGTTTGTCTCATTGTCTTTTGCCTACATGCCCTTTTGAACCACTGATTGCATGAATGCCAATCCGTCGACCTGTCTGTTTTTGTCAGTCATTTCATATATGTATGATTTTGTATTATACAGGTGAATTGGCATCTGCTGTCAGAAACTACACCAACATTAAGTTTGGTGTTTATCACTCTTTGTTTGAGTTCTACAACCCACTCTTCCTGCAAGATCAAGCCAACAATTACAAGACTAACGACTTTGTCAAGGTGTGTGCTCTTCTCTGCCTGGATTCTAAGCCAGCTGTTAATGGATTAAGACTTTCATGAGAGATTGTCTCCTGGTTTTCTTAACCCTTTACCAAACACCAAATTATCGATTGTCCCAAATTGAAAGAGTTTGCAGACGACATTTCAAAATGTGATGAAATTGAAAAATAATCCTTTTATAGGGTAGAAAACATTGTGGGAAAGGGAGAAATTGCTTGTTTTTGTCTCCTTTTCCCAAAGTGTATTCCAGAGTCATCTCCAACAAACTGTTCAAATGTCGTTATTGTTTGGTAATGGGTTAAGGAATGTCATTGGTTCTTTCTACCTTTATATTATTATAAATTATGACAAATGTAACTGTTTTTTAAGGAATTGAGCCATGCTTTTTTTCCTTAATACAAACAGCTCTAAGACACATAAGTAGGTAACATCATACAAAACTTTGTGACAAACAAAGTCATGACAAAAAATTGATTTCTTACCAATGCTTTCAATTTCAATTAACTATTTTTTATGTACCATGAAAATTGCACCTTCTAGTAACATTTAACCATAAATGTAAAGCTTTTGCCAAATCTTACATTTTGTGTTAGGTTGATATTGTAATAAAGAGGGAACAGAAATGATGAAATTTGAAATGTATTTGCCATGTGGCATAGATTATGAACCATTATGTTAAAAGTAGTTATTGCAGGGTTGAGCAATTCTTTCTTTTTGAGGCAGTGGTTTCTGGCCCAAGTATCTCAAATGTTTGTATAATTTCTCTCTGTAATGATATTTAAAACAGAAACATTAGCTCAGAAATTATTACGGTATAAGGAAGATGTAAACAAAACCTGAATCCTTTACAAAAGAATTAACATTGGTAGTTATTGGGAGGGATATTAAAAAAATCCATGAAATATAAGCGTAGACATGAATATAAAAATATTTATGAGATAGCACCCTTATTACTTTCCCTTAAAATGCTAGGTAATTTTTTAAAAAAAATTGTGTCATCTGCTTTCCAAATCCTTAAATATCTGCTTAATTTTGTTGAGTAAAGCTAGCTTCTCAGAGTAGCAAACAGGTTAGATCACAGGCCAGCTGCTAATTTAGTTGGCATCTGGCCTGGATCAAACCCATTTGCAAAAGCATGAAGGCGGTTCAAGCACTATAAGGGTTAACTTTGACCATCTCTTCCCATGTTACAGTTTAAAACTATGCCGGAGCTATACGAGTTGGTGCAGACTTATCATCCAGATGTTATTTGGTCCGATGGAGACTGGATGGCCAATGATACTTATTGGGACGCTGTCGACTTTCTGGCCTGGCTCTATAATGAAAGGTATTTATAGAATTATTCCTTATATGGTTCGCCAACATTCACCGTCTGTTGACCTGCCAGATTAGCATGAATTACACATTATACTGAGTATCTAAAAATATCCTTGGAGCCGTCTGTAATGTTTTACCATGTGGTTCGTCCATGTGCATTTTATGATAAATGCTACAAAGCTTATCTGTTGACATATAATCATATAGCTCTATTGTTTATAGACTGTGTTCAGAAGACTGTTAAGTACTGAATATACTTTGTCATAATTATTTATGCATAGAGGGCAACAGACGGTGAATGTTGGTGAACAATACCAATGTTTTTCTATAGTATAAACTCATTACAGGGCTTTTTTCACTTAAATTGGGAAGAGGCTCAGGCCTACCAATTTTGGGAAATTTGATTGATGAATTTGCTGAATTTGGCAACCAAAAAGCTGGTATGACTGAATTTCTGGGAAAACTGCAAGAATTTAAAGAAATTTCCAACAGGGAAGGTCCTGTATTGGGCCCCAGTTATAGAATGTGAAAAAGCCCTGCATTTGATTGGGTGTTTTTTCTTCTTCATTTCCGAGGATACTATGCGATACAGAGGTTCATTTGAAGAACACTGGGCCCTCTGTGGCCTAGTGGATAGAGTACAGAACTTTAAATCACATAGTCCATCTCAGTGTGGGTAAACTTTTGAAATGCCAATCGTGAATGGTTCTACCTGGCTTTACCAGCGTTTATTGGCAGTCAAGTTTGGGTTCTACCCCCATCTTTAAAAGCATGGCATCACAAGATAACTGAGAAAGGGTTGATGAGATGTAGAACTCATATAAGTGTTAGACTCAGGTTTATAGGCACTTATCATAATGATATTTATTCTTAAGCCTGTACACTATGCAGATATTTAAAAGTATTTGGCTCTTTAAAAAGAGGAAACAAAAATGAAGGGTTCTAGTCACTCTTCAAATCATCTTAATTGATGATGTAAAACTAAGAAGTAGTGAATATGATAGTTGGCAGTGAAGGGAAGAAGGAGCATTGGCTCATTGTAAAAAAAAAAGTAAAAATGGATTTGTGCCAGGGAAAAACCAGGGAGATTCATTTCAGAGTGGGGGTGGGCACAATCCAAATCCACTATTCCTATACTGTATCTGAATTTACTTTCGGATATTTTTAGCCCAGTGAAAAACTCAGTGGTGGTTAACGACAGGTGGGGAATGAACATTCGCTGCAAACACGGAGGGTTCTGGAACTGTGATGACCATTATAACCCAGGTAATCTTTCAAGTTTACTGTTTTTCAACATTTTCGTTGTCATTTTCACAGGTCATATTTGACCTTTACAGTTTTTCATCATATCAACTGTCATACTCATAGGTAACATTTCTCCATTTCTGTTCTATCAACATTTTCATTGTCATATTAACAGGTCATTTTTCAAATTTGCTATATTGCAACTTTTCTGTTGTCATATTCAAACACATTTATTTGTCTTTGCATCTGACATTGTTTGTGAACATTTGAACCAAATATAGATTTTTTTAAATGATAAAAAGATTTTAATTTTTGACACATTAATTTTAATGTTTGGCTTTTTGCTATGAAGTTTTTCATGCAGTCTTAATCTGCATGGTGATGAAAAAGTAATTTATACAATATATATCTCTTAAATGTTGTTTCTTTTTGTGATTTAAAATCAATCCCTTCATTGATAAGGGAGGTAATTCATTTTCAACTGTACATCTCGCAAGTAAGATTTATAGAGTTACCTTTCTTACTGGTAATTGGGTCATCTTTTTTCTTACTGAAAGAATGTTCTTAGACTCTGCTTCAACCCCTATTTACATCTTGAATTTTATGATGTGTAACATCTAGCCTTTTGTATGTAATATTCCTTTGTTTGTATTGTGTTTAATGTCGTATCAACAACTCTTCAGTTATGTAACAGCTTTCTTGGATCCACCAGTACTAGGCTCAGGCTCTGTAGTGACTTGCCAAAGATCACTTTGGCGATAGCAGATGTCTTGATGTGGCTTGAACACGGAATCTCCGAGTTTTCAGTCCGCCAACTTAACTACTGGGCCACGCAGGACCCAAAAAAGACTGGAATTCTATGAAAAGAAATATTATTAAAGATATACAGAAGGGGGGGCAGGAGTCAATTTTTTTTTTTTTTTGTATATGTTTAACAGAGTGTCAACAATTCTTCAGTTATATTAAAGCTTTGCTTGGATTCACCATTATAAGACTAAGGTTCTGAAGTATCTTGCAAAAGGACACACCCAAAATACTGCAGCGCTGGTTTGGCTCCAACCTTTGACCCCTGGTTATGATTCTACCGCATGAACCATGGGACCACAAGACCTTATTATAATTTGGTATAAAAACATATAAGAAGTATGAAGAACATTATATGAAGATTGAACCTTTTTATTTTTATCTCATGTTGATTGAAGACAACTAAAGATTGGATATAACAAGTTCATCTTCAAGGGCCCTGTACTATTAAGCAAGGTATTAAAAACTTAAATCTAAACCAACCCATTACCAAACAATAACAACATTTGACCAGTTTGTTGCAGATGACCCTGGAAAACATTGTGGGAAAATGAGAAATTGCTCTTTAAGAGCAGTTTCACCTTTTCCCACAATATTTTCAGTAGATGAGTTTACAATTTCAACCCAATTTGAAATGTCTGCAAATTCTCTCAATTTGGGACAGTCAAAAATTTTAGGTTTAGCAAAGGGTAAAGATGTAAACGTTTTGAATCAACTCCATTATGTTTTGTAGGGAAAGTGACAAAGCACAAGTTTGAAAACTGCATGACGATGGACAAGAACTCCTGGGGCTTCAACCGCTTAGCGACATTCTCTGATATTCTGTCCATGGAGGAACTACTCAAAGAGCTTGTGTCCACCATAAGGTAGGGTTTCAAGAGATGAGATAAAAGCGTATTTCCCTCAGGGGATTAGATAGAGGGTGTATTTCCCTCAAGAGATGAGATAAAAGGTGTATTTTCCTCAGGAGATGAGACTAAATTTGTATTTCCTTTAAGAGAAAAGATTGAATGTGTATTTTCCTCAAGTGATGAGATTAAAGGTATATCTCCACCAGGAGTTGAGAAAAAGGTTATTTCCTTCAAGAGATGAGATAAAAGCGTATTTCCCTCAGGGGATTAGATAGAGGGTGTATTTCCCTCAAGAGATGAGACTAAATGTGTATTTTCCTCAGGAGATGAGACTAAATGTGTATTTCCTTTAAGAGAAAAGATTGAATGTGTTTTATCCTCAAGTGATGAGATATAAAGTGTATTTCCATCAGGAGACGAGAAAAAGGTTATTTCCTTCAAGAGATGAGATCAAATGTTTATTTCCCTGGCTTACTCCTCTATTGTTCCTCTAAACCCTCTATTGTTGATACTTGTAAGAATTGAATTTTTGAGAATCATTATAATAAACACCAACAAAATAGGATCAGTTGACTTAGAAATATTGGAACAAAAGTTTCTGATGTGCTCCTTGATCTAGACCTCTGGGCTTTATGATTTTACCTTGTTTACTGTGTCCCATAATTGTTGAGAGGGTGAGCCTCTGTGATCCGTATTGGATTGTTATTTTTCCTAACCTTATTCAAACTGTTGACTATTTACACTTGTTGACTTTACCCCACTGGCTGGTGACTCCTGCTGTTGCGATCAATTTTTACCAGTCACAAAATGTCTTGCTCCTATGAGAGATTGGATGAAGCCTTCTTTTGTATAAGTAGATGCACTCTAGTCAGTACCTTTGGACTCGTATAACATTACCTTTAATTATCCCTCTTTATTTGTTGAAATATGGCCTGGTTATTACAAGTACAGAACTTGAAATTACATGGTCTCTTTCCATGTGGGTTCAAATCCCACATTTGGCATTTTGATTTTCATGAGAGGTAGTCCCCGGACTGACTCACTGAATGCCGATGGTTCTACCCAGCTTGAACAGCCCTTCTGGGCAGTTGAGTTTGGGGTCTTACATGATTAAGAGTCACAACATAACTGAAATAATGTTTACGTGATGTTAACCCCTTATAAACAAACAAATCTGTTCAATCCTTTACCAAACGCCGAATTTTAGACCTGCTGAAAGAGTTTGCAGACGACATTTCAAAATGTGATGAGATTGAAAAATTATCTTCTGATAGGACAGAAAACATTGTAGCAAAAGGAGAAATTGCTCGTTCATTTTCCCACAATGTTTTCCAGAGTAGTTTGCAACAAACTGGTCAAATGTCGTTTTTGATTGGTAATGGGTATGCTAAACCTTTTATTCGTAATTTTTTGCCTTCCAGCTGTGGAGGCAATTTGCTTCTGAACGTTGGCCCCACCCACGATGGGAGGATAATACCAATATTTGAGGAGCGACTTCGACAAATGGGCAGCTGGCTGGCTGTCAATGGGGAAGCCATCTATAAGTCTCATCCCTGGAAATATCAGAATGATACATTCAACCCCGATGTTTGGTAAGCTGTTCAAAACTTGGCAATTTGCTCTTTTGTGACAATGATTTATACCCAGTATCATAAATAAAATCAATTTATCCCCTAGTATTTTTGTGGTCCAATGAGGTTTCCATAAGAACCAGCCACAAATTGCCATATTGGTGAATGGGTTTTGATTGACAACACCAAAGCATTGATTTTTGTAAACAGTTTAACTGAGTATAACCTTTAGAATGCTGGGTAATTAAATAAACTTCTGTGTCGTCTGCTTTCCATAACCTTCTGCTTTCCATAACCTTTAAATATCGACTTAGTTTTGTTCAGGAAAGAAAGTCAGAATAGTTAACAGGTAAGATCACAGACCAGCTACCAACATACATGGCGGCTGGCCTAGATCTAACCTGTTTGCAAAAACATGATAAGAGCACTATAAGGGTTAAGATTTTAAAATGATCATCTTGTGATTTGTTATATGTTACTTGGACATAAAGTTTTAAAGTTCAGTATGCTAGACAGGTTAATGATAGGAAATGAAACAGAAGTGCTGCAATTGAAAAAAATCAGAAGTGTTGACATACTCAAACAAATTTATTCTTTTTTTCCAAACAGGTATACAATGAAATCCAAACCCACCCCAGCTGTGTACACCATCATCTTAAAATGGCCAGAATCCAACATCCTGTCTCTTGGAGCACCCGTTCCCAGCGTGGGGTTAACAAAGGTCAGCTTGCTGGGATACAGTGGGAAACCTTTCAGCTGGAAACCAAGGAGTAGCGGTGGCCTTGACATTCTCATTGATCCAATACCATTCAACAAAATGCCATGCATGTGGGCTTGGGTGTTTAAACTGGAGGGACTCAAGTAGATAGTTTGTTCCATTGTTCCAAAGGGGAATTTGCTTAGGAACCATAGCGTTTTTGTTTATGTCTTGCAAAATTCCTGTTTATTTGCCAATTGTTTGGGCTTGTGTGTTTCAATTGGAAGCACACCTATTTCTTTACTTTTTGAGAAGGACCTTTTTTTTTTGTTATTATTTACTTATTAAGAAAATATATTTTTATGAATCTCTAGATCTACTCATGTAAATATCATGTGCCATACAATATGCATTTCATGAATTTTTTTTGAACTTGAATGTGAAATCCTTGTTTATATTAGATGAACACATTAGAAAGAGAAATCCTAATGAATAGTTTTAACTTTTTGAGTTGGTTCATAGTTTTCTCAACACTGTTTTAACTTAATTTAAGTTCTTCTTTTTTTTTACAAAAGACTGTATTCTTTTTTCTTTGAGCACTATAAAAGAATATTGTAAAACAGATAATTTGATCATAAAGTGTACATGTATATTGCATCAACTGCTGATGGAATTGTTCAAATATATTTTTCATTTGCTAGTGTATTAAATGAAATTTTTACAATGAAAATGTCACAAATTGTGATTTTCTTTTTCCTTGATTGAATGTTAATGACATATTGTGTATTTCTTTTTATGTTTATTGAATGCTATTTGCGAAATCTCACATGTTTATGTTATCTTATTTGTTTATTGAATGTCTAACCAGAAAACCTCACAAATTATATTTATTTTCTTTGTTGGACTTATTCTTTTTCTAATAACTATCAATTGAGACTAATGAATGTTTATGTTTTTAATTTCCCATTTTAATTATCTAACAAAATGAACCTGCTGATGGAATTGTTCAAATATATTTTTTATTTATTTATGTACTGAATGAAATATCTACAATGAAATTATCACAAATTATAGTCTCCCACAATTATGTTATATTATTTGTACATGTATATTGAGTGTTTAATCAGAGAATCTCACAAGTTACATTTATTTTTTTTCTTGAAATCATTCCTTTTCTAATAAAACTTAATGAAACAACCTTTATGTTATTTGTTTCCCATTTCAATTATCTAACACAATTTAACTGCTGACCAGTGGTCAAATTTAACTTATCAATGTCAAAGCATTTTAACCCATTATCAAACAATAAGGAATTTAACCACTTTGTTGCAGACGGCTCTGGATGCAATTTCTCCTTTTCCCACAATGGTGTCTGCCCTATCAGAAGATTACTTTCCAATTTCAACACATTTTGAAATGTCGTCTGTAAACTCTTTCAATTTGGGGCAGTCAAGAGTTGGCATTTGGTAAAGGGTTATTAAGAGGTTTATTGTTGACTAATGCTCCATAATAATGTTTTCCTCATGAGAACGGTTGAAAAAACTACCTCTAGATCATGTGGCAAGATATAAGAATATAGGTCATTCGATGTCATAAATCTCTCGGTCTAGGTCAAATGACTGATAACCGTTGAGCACATTAGGGTAAAAGAGGACAATATTCTGAATTGATTTTTGGAAAGTTTGTTTGAATGTGTGTTAGAATGGTTTTTCTTCATTAATTCTAGATCTGATTTAATAATAGGGCATGGCATGTTGGGTCAATGCAAACAACAGTTTGTCTAATACTTGATAGTCATTTTGCACACATGGGTCAAATTATTTAAACAAATATTCTGGGAGCTATTTGAATGTGTGTGAGTGTTAGGCCTTTGTGAACTCTTGTCAAGTAAGAAAAGGGGTGGAATTATATCCAAATCTACTCCAAAAAGAAAAGGAGTAAAACTTTGAAACTCTGTAAAAAGAAGAAAAAAACATTTAGGTTGGAGCCTTTCTTCCTTTTCAAGTGTATGGAAAGCCTTTGGACTTGCAGAGCATGACATGGTATACAAGTCCTCCTTTTTGTGTCATGGAGCCGCGATAGAGCGTCATCATCTTGTACCAAGGGTTTGGGGTTAAATCTCCATTAGCGGCGATGTGAAAATTGCTGGGAGTAGCTTACAATATGGCGCAAAAACCTGGTTAAGTATCCAGTAACAGTCATCCAGAGTGAATCTGATAAGCTTCAAGCTTCCGTCACAATAGATGTAATGAACATAAGATTAAAAAAGAAAGAAAAAAAGGCTTCTGCAGCAAATGTGTCAAAAACATACATTTGAATGAATTGGTTGTACCATCTAGCAATTCGTGTGTATGGTTTGTTGGTTTGGGTTCTTCTCAAAGACACTGAATGTTATGAACAACCATTACAGGCTCAAAGTAAATTTTAAACTTCCGTTTTGGACATCATATTATTGACCAAGCTACATTAGAATAATTCATTTGTGGTCATTTCAGAAATTGATCGTTAATGAAGTAGGTCATAAGTACCATCATGCGTTTTAATGAAAACTCATGAGTTCCCTCATATTCAACAGTATATTTTGCTTATGTTCAAATCGCGTTATTTCACTTGTAGCTCTTTAACCAACTCAATTATATGAGAGATTACTCAGAAATCTTGCAAACGGCACAGACTTAATGATACTGCATAGAAAACATTATGACAAAAAGATGTAATGCCTAGGGGGTCAATTTTCCTTTCTCACATTGGTATCATAATATTTCTGCAGCAAATGCGTCTAAGCATGATTTGACAGGTTAACATAAATACGTATTTGAATAGAAGTTGTTTATTTACTGTTATGAGAGAAGCGAACAGAAATTCCGGCAAGCTAGTTCAAATTATTTAAAGGGACTATCTCACAGATTGAGTTCGATGAGGAAAACTTGTTAAAATGTTATTTAAAGCCATACTTGCGCTCATTTACACTTGTATTGTGAAAGTCCCAGAGTATTTGACAATTTACTTAAAATTATTTCAAAATTCCCTTTACAGAGGAACTGAGACGGTAACTCATTCATATGATACTTTTTAAAGGGTGACTATGATGAGGTTTGTTTACAATTAGCAATAAAACAGGGTCAGCAGATAATACTGGGAACCAATGAAACCCAAGAAATTGTCCATTTTGAATGGTCACATTGTTCATATTGGATAATGACAGTATTTTTATGTGTATCAAATGATTTTTTAACCAGGTGATCGCCACTTGTTAGTCCGAGCCAGCCTTGCTATTAAAGACACAAACACATCCGATCAGTGAAAAACACTGTCGTTTACTGAGCGGTTCTGTTGTCTATATACCAGCATGTTCTCTAAAACAATGCATTAGGTCCCTAATTTGCATTTACATTCAACGAACATTACAGAAACATGATCGAATAAACGTACTGTCGAACAAGATATTTCTGACAAATTGTTGAGTTTGAAATTGAACCAAATTAGAATTGATCCTCAATGATGTATTGATATATCAAGGTTTTCTGAACGTATCTACGCCACATAGCTATTTGATCCATTGAACAGAATTTTAACACTTTACCAAACGCCAACTTTTCGATTGTGCCCAATTAAAATAATCTTCTGATAAGACAGAAAAGAAAACATTGTGAGAAAAGGAAAAGATGCTCATTACGAGCAAATTCTCCTTTTCCCCATAACGTTTTCCAGGGATGTCTGCGGCAAATAAAGTGGTTAAATGTCGTTATTGTTTAGTAATGGGTTAATAACTGAAACAAGTCTAATTATCTTCAGTTTAAATCCCGTGAGTAGCGGGATGTGCCATGCAACCTTTCATGAATCCAAACTCGACGCATTTACTGGTTCTGTATCCAGGAAGCAGAATCGAAACTGATTTATCTAAGTTGCAAGAACTTGTTTCACAATCGATGAATAATTTAATACTAACTATGATCAATGTATAAATAGAGGCGTGACATCACAGTCTAGCACTGATCTTGACATTAGGATTCACCCATACATTGGGATTGGTGCCTCCGTACGGTGCACAGAAGTGACATGTATGCGGTTTTTTTCCTCATTTCTAAAGAAAAAAAAGTTTAAATAACGAAAAATTAAGTCGTTATTTTGAGTTAGTAAGTCGAAATAACGAGATAGTTAAGTCATTATTTCGACTAACTAGTCGAAATAACGAGATAGTTAAGTCATTATTTCGACTAACTAACTCAAAATAACGAGATAAATAAGTCATTATCTCGAGTAAGTAAGTCGAAAGATAGTTAAGTCGTTATAACGAGCTAGTTGACCAATCAGATGGTTCGTTGTATTCAGTGAAGTTATGTGAAGTGACGTACAGTGTGCTGCAAACCTAACCACTCCTGTTTTTGTATGCACGCGGATACATTATACTTTAAGTTAAAGAGTGAGTGAATCTGATTGGTTAACTAACTCGTAATATCAACTTAACTATCTTGTTATTTCGAGTTAGTATGTCGAAATAACGACTTAGTGCTCTCGTTATTTTGACTTATTAACTCGTAATAACTTCTTAGTTTTTCGTTATTTCGACTTATTTTTTTGGAAACGAGAAAAAAAATCGCATACATGTCACGTCTATGCCACCGTACCTCCTTCATTAATAGTTCCGTGTAGTATTAGAAGTTATTAAATACAATTAGAACTATGCGAGCATTTTCGTGAGCTGTGAAATACACCTTGTATACAAGTTTAGGGTTACAATTTTTCGGGTATATCGGCATCCGGCGTCAACACATTTTCTAAGTTTGCACGTTAAGTAGTTCAATGTGTATGGAGGTGTTGGACACCTTTTTAAATCATTTGATTATCAGTAACTCATACCAAATGGCCAAATTGTTGTTGTGACATGTATAGTTATTCCTCAACCAAATTAAAGAATTTTTAGATTTCACATTTAAGATCTATTTTTAAAAACGAAAGTAAAGTGACGTCATTCTCGCGGGAAATAGTATGGCGTCATCCCTATTATTTCAGAGGTGTTTTCATTGGATAAACCCAATGTGTTCAGATTGTATTAAATATTGACCCATAATAAAGTTCCTTAAAACCACAATGGTCATGGAAATTTATCGCGTTCTCGGATCACGGAAATACCCGAGTAGTTACGGGTCGGCTCATTCGGAACACCTCGGCCATTTCTTAAAATAACCTCGGAGGTAATGGGGAGTCATTTTTTAAAGTAGGTCAGCAACAAAGGGCATGTCCGTTTGCAATCGTATCTACTCGGAAATCCACGGCACAAGCCGGGGATTGCCGGAAAGAGCCGATTGACAAAATATGAAACAAAGATGTGTTGATATGATAATCTTTAATGAAAAGGGTAAAAAACCATACAATCGTGATATATAACCAATTTGTGTGTATTCAAATACATATTTAGTGCCTGTGTGCATTTTGAGTTATCCGCCGGAAATAAGGCGAATTACCCCAGGATTTCTGGTGTATTCATGTACTGCTTACGAGGCATTCGGAACACCTCGGCCATTTCTTAAAATAACCTTGGAGGTAATGGGGAGCCATTTTTGAAAGTAGGTCATGTCCGTTTGCAATTGTAGCTACTCGGAAATCCCGGTATATCTACCGACTTGTTACGGGGATTGCCAAGTAGATACGATTGGGGTCGGCTGCAATCGTATCTACTCGGCAATCCCCGTAACAAGTCGGTAGATATACCTCGTAGGCAGTACATGAATACACCAGAAATTCTGGGGTAATTAGCCTTATTTCCGGCGGCTAACGCAAAATGCACACAGGCACTAAATATGTATTTGAATACACACAAATTGGTAATATATCACAATTGAATGGTTTTTACCCGGCTCTTTTCGGCAATCCCCGACTAGTGACGGGGATTGCCGAATTGATACGATTAGCCCTTCGTTGCTGACCTACTTTCAAAAATAGCTCCTCATTACCTCCGAGGTTATTTTAAGAAATGGCCGAGGTGTTCCGAATGGGTCGGCTGGGATTCCCTAGCCTGGGGTCCTGGCCCGTTCGTATACCGCGAACTAGGGCCAGGTGTCAGAGAAAGTTTACCGAACACAATAGGTAAAAAAGGGTAAATGCACAATTCAAACGCCATCTTTTCATAATAGACGTGTGGCAATCCGTAAGCCAAATGCGGGTTAGCATGGGCCAGGACCCCAGGCTAGGGATTCCCTAGCCTGGTGGAGCCTGGCCCGTTCGTATACCGCGAACTAGGGCCAGGTGTCAGAGAAAGTTTACCGAACACAATAAGTAAAAAAGGGTAAATGCACAATTCAAACGCCATCTTTTCATAATAGACGTGTGGCAATCCGTAAGCCAATCAGAAGCGACAATTCATTCTCTGACACCTGGCCCTAATGCGGGTTAGCATGGGCCAGGACCCCAGGCTAGGGATTCCCATGTGACCAAACAAACGATCACGTGATACTTAAACCTGAGAAAATGGCCGCCACAAACACTGTCGTCTACGTCGTCGCAGTTATGTTTATCTTCTGTTTACGTATCAACGAGGGGTTGTCATTCAGTAAATACGCGCCTAACTGGGAGTCCATAGATTCAAGGCCCTTACCGGGCTGGTACGATGATGGTAAAATTGGGATATTTCTCCACTGGGGCTTGTATTCCGTACCAAGCTTTAAGACGGCATGGTTCTGGGAAAGATGGAAGACGCAAGATAAACAAACAGTGGAGTTCATGAAGAACAACTACAAGCCAGATTTCACGTATGCCGACTTTGCACCGCAGTTTACATCCGAGCTGTTTGATCCGAAGTTCTGGGCCGAGTTATTTGCTGCAGCAGGGGCTAAGTAAGCAACAAATGTACAAATAAAACGGTGTTTGACGATTTACAGTCGATTCCCGAAGAGTCGTTTCCCCAAAGTTAATTTATATCGAGAGGAACTCATATTATAGAGTAGATTCAATCTTTTATATTGTGTTATATTTATGTAGTTCGCAAAATAGTCTTCTGATGAGGAAGTGAGTGTTATGTTAAGTCTAACACATGCACATTGAATTTTACGACATGATTAGAACAAACACCACCACACAAACAGACATATAACCCATTGATAATTTGTTGGCGGCTATTTATTCCAGAGAGGTATATAGTATATCAAGATATTCCAAACCAAGACAATAACACTCAATTTTCAATTAACTTTCACAAGGCCTAAAAAAAAGTTGTTTGTTTAGGGTAACCCGACCCTACCTAGCCAAACCTGCCTTTTTTAGATTTTATTTGACCATTGGAAGGAAAATCAATTGGCGCTGTATTTTTAACATATTCATTTCAAACTTCTCGCACATTTCTGACAGGCCTGTTTGTGAGTTGAATAGACTGAGAACATAAGAGCATTATATGTGTCTTCTATTGGCACTTAAATTCAACAACTTCTGAAAATGCATTTTGATGGTCTGTGTCAGAAGACAGTTCTATTTTCTCTAAAAAGAAATATATAATATATTATGTTAAAGAAAAGCTCAATGTTACCCTAAACAATCATTTTATTTTTTTATGCCTAAGTTGTTCATTTTACAAATAAAACTCATAATAAATTTAATTACTCTATATATAACATAGATAGAATTGCTATATAATTGTGGGCGACATTTGTCCAATGTTAGAGCGTCGGGCTCTTGTACCGAGGGTCCCGGATTGGAATCCCTGTTAGGCGGGGTGAAATTTTCGGGGACTAACCCACAAAATGGCGAAATAACTGGTCTAGTATCCAGGAAGCAATTATCAAGACTGGCTTTGAAAAAGCTTCACAATCAATGTAAAACAAATACGTTGAACAATAAATACTTTCAAGGAAACGACTCTTCAATTACTATATCTTATATTAACTTCGGGGAAACGGCTCTTTGGGGAAACGATTGTCACCCAATATAAGGATGCTTGACAACTGATTGTCAGCTATCATCATTGCTAGTCAAACTTATTTGACGCGATCGGAAAATATTGAGACCTTTTTGCATCTGGCAATATCTTTCGTCAGGTCAAACTTTGGAACCATTCATTTAATGGTGGCCACTTGTTGTGACGAAACTTTTGTAGCGACTTTGAACACCCATATTTCCATTATTGCAGTAAAATATTGATTGATCATTACTGACCTTTGTAAATGAATCCCTTTTTAATCAATCCATACACACAACATGGTGGTATTCCACGTATTTACTTTGTAAGAGTGGTTAATTAAACACGAGGTGACGATTTTTTGCACCGATAAATTTTCTCTGCGCATGCGTACCAGAATGTGAGAAACCAATAAGCAGTTTTTAATCGTTTGATGGAAATAGATGCCATTATTTGGTTGTATATAAGTTTATTTTACATGTCTTGTCTTATCAATTGATTTTGAATAGCCTTTTTTGTGCATTAAGTCCAAAAATCTGAATTTGGATAATCTGACACTATTTTGATCCTTCGAAATTTTGATGTTAGACTGCCCCATCAGAGAATAAAAGGCAATCTTCATGACAAATAAGGTGGCTAATATCGGGTAACAATTGTAGAACCTGAATTCAAATCAACAGTCTTATAATGTCATACTAGTTAGGCTAATTTGAATTGAATTAATTCTTTCCTTTCTCAAAGAAATTGGAATTTACAATAAATTGTGATTCCTTACACATTTCATACACATTTATCAATATCATTTTTTCATCACACACTATTTAATATCACACATTCATTACAAACAATCTATCAACAATCATTAATTTTTTACAAATTTTCTATCTACTTTTGTTCATTAATTATAAATTTTCTTTAAACAAATACATTTTAACCTGTTAATATTTTTAATATACATTCATCCACATCATCATAATGCATGCTAAATGACCTTAGCTAACAATGCGCCTTAAAACATCATTCATTCATTCATTAGACGAATTTGATGTGATCAGAAAATATAGACACATTTTTGCAACAGCCAATATCTCCCATCACATCAAACTTTCGAACCATTCATTTAATGGAGGGCGGTGCGACGAATTTTTTGTTGCAACGTTTGAAGACCAATATTTCCATTGTTATTGTGAATTGACAAATCATTTTACTCACAGTTGTTAATTAAACCTTTTTTAATCAATCCATGCACTTCACATGTCTGTATTCCCAATACATGTATTAACTTTGTAACGGTTTAGTTAACACTAGGTGCTAATTTTTTGCTCCCGATAATATTTTTCTGCACATGCCCACTTAAATGTGAAAAACCTTACCAATCAGTTTTTCATTGTTTAACGGCTATTCATTGTTTAACGGCTATTGATGCCATTATACATGTTTATTTTACTCATCTTGACTTATCAATTGACTTTTAATGGTCATTTTGTGCTTTAAATCCGAAAATAAGAATTTGAAAAGTCTGACACCATTTTCATCTTCAAATTTTCGACGTTAGATTGCCCCATCAGAAAATTAAAAGCAATCTTCTTTTCAAATTATTTTGACTTAATCTCATAAAAGGCATGAATGTCATTGTGTATACATTTAGGGACATCACATCTGGTAAGCCAATGCTATTTCTTTCACTGATCAGAGATGATTGTGGTTTTGAGAGGCTTCTTTGCTTGGTTTGTCACATTGCTTGGCAGTGATGGGGTAGTGGCATCTCTCTCATAGCTACATATTTCCCATAGGCTAAGACTTGGCACAAGCTTTTAGGAGGTGAGAGAAAGGCAACATTTGCAGGACTTTTTCAAATTAAGAGTCTATAATGTAACATTTGACATGAATCAGTAAGTGCAGACATCATAACATGCCTGCCAACAACCATGTTTTTCACTGATCAGATGTGATTGTAGCTTTTGTGGTCTATTTGAATAGTCCATTTAAAAAACTTAGAAAAGACCCTTATTTGCCTCATATTTGGACGTTTGTTATTGCAATTTTTGTTTATGTAGCACAATTACACAGTTCCAAATCAAGAAACTTTGGATGGTCAAAAACGGTTATACTCAGAATAAAAGCTTTGTTCTTGATTTTCTTTTGCCAATATCTTGTAATAAAGTCTTCTCAAAGTGCTATTGTTTGTTTTCAAGAAGATGTTGAATGGCAAGGAGGGACTGATTAAATGTAAAAACAGACTATTCAATGTACCTGGGTACCGTTTTACTAAGCAGCTTAAGGAAAGTATTGCGTAAGTTAAAACAGATGTATAAGGAAGGATAGTTTCTTGAATAAAGTACATTAGTGCAATGTGACACATTATTAGAAGCATCTCAGAATGATTATTCCAACAACTTGTTACTCTGCATTATAACTTTTCTCAATATTGAAATAAGAGGGAAGAATATTTTGACCTTACGCAATTTTTAGCTTAAGATGTTATGTAAAATGCTACCCAGGTATATGTATACAATTTATGGCAGACCTTTGATGGCCCCATTAGGACCACCATTTATTTTTAAAGACTAGCCATAATGTAATGACTTGGTAGATAACGATGATACATTTAATCCTCTACCAAACAGCAAATTTTCAACTGTTCCAAATGGAAAGAGTTTGCAGACGACATTTCAAAATGTGATGAGATTGAAAAATAAACATCTGATAGGGCATGATACCACCATGTTTTCCAGAGTCGTCTGCAACAAACTGGTGAAATGTCGTTATTGTTTGGTAATGGGTTAAAGATAAGTGGCAATGTATTTTTTTTTTAAGAAAGATAATTCCTAGAAGAGACATGCTCCTTGCATTTTTCCATTTCCCTGTTATTTCAAATCTCTTGCTTTATACCATTTAATCACATGTTTTTGTTTTTCAGGTATGTTGTGTTAACAAGTAAACACCATGAAGGATTTACAAATTGGCCCTCAAAATATTCGTTTGCATGGAATTCTATGGATGTTGGACCAAAGAGAGACTTAGTAGGTAAGCTGGGTTGTTGTAGTTACTCAAACTTAATAAACTTTGAAATAAGATTTTGGGATATGTTTATTGACAAACTGATTGATCCTGTGTTATCTTTTGTAATCAAGTTGTCATAAGCATTTATTATTATCTTAGAAATAAGAAACTACAACTAAAGTCTTGTTAATTGTAATGAAATAACTTGCCTTTATTTGGGATTTTTAAATGGACAAAATATGATGCAGCAGCAGACTTGCCAGAAAATTAATATGAGTTTGAGAAATAACCTTTATCTTGCAGTTTATGGCACATATGCTTGTCCATCCATCAATATGTTTGTCTGACTGTCTGCCTATTTGTCTCATTATCTTTTGCCTACATGCCCTTTTCTACCTCAGATTGCATGACTGCCAATCCATCGACCTGTCTGTTTTTGTCTGTCATTTCATATATGTGGATGATTTTGTGTTATACAGGTGAATTGGCATCTGCTGTCAGAAACTACACCAACATTAAGTTTGGTGTTTATCACTCTCTGTTTGAGTTCTACAACCCACTCTTCCTGCAAGATCAAGCCAACAATTACAAGACTAACGACTTTGTCAAGGTGTGTGCTCTTCTCTGCCTGGGTTCTAAGCCAGCTATTAATGGATTTAGATTTTCATGTCTCCTGATTTTCTTAACCCTTTACCAAACACCAAATTATGGACTGTCCCAAATTGAAAGAGTTTGCAGACGACATTTCAAAATGTGATGAAATTGAAAAATAATCTTCTGATAGGACACAAAACATTGTGGGAAAAAGAGAAATTGCTCGTCACTAGTGTTTTCCAGAGTCGTCTGCAACAAACTAGTTAAATGTTGTTATTGTTTGGTAATGGGTTAAGGAATATCAATGGTTCTTCCTACCTTAGCCAGCCTACAACTTTGGATGTTCCTTCAGTGATTATGAGCAGAGCATCGCGTAGTAATTAATTGAATATAAGACCTTATAAAACATGACAATTGTAAATGTATTTTAAGGATTTAAGCCATGTTTTTTTTTTCTTAATACAAACAGTTTTTAGACACATCAGAAGTTAACATTGTATTAAACTTTATTACAAACAAATATATATAATATTTGTGACAAACAAAGATATCATGACAAAAATTTCTTTTCTTACAAATGCTTTCAATTTCAATTAACTCTTTTTTAAGTACCTTGCAAATTGCAGCTTCTAGTCACATTTAATCATAAATGTAAAGTTTTTGCCACATTAATTGTTGTGTTAGGTTGATAAAGAGGGGACAGAAATTATTGAATATTAAATTGATATTTGCTTGTGGCATAGATTAGAAACCATTGTGTTAAAAGGAGTAATAACAAAACCTTAATCCTTTACAAAAGAATTAACATTAATAACTTTTGGGAGGGATATTTAAAAAAAAACATGAAATATAAGCATAGACATGAATATAAGAACATTTGTGAGACAGCACCCTTATTATTTTCCTTCAGAATGCTGGGTAATTTTTTTAGAAAAAAATTGTGTAGTCTGCTTTCCAAAACCTTAAATATCTGCTTAATTTCTTGAGTAAAATAGCTAATCAGCGTAGCGAACAGGTTAGATCACAGGCCAGCCACTAATATAGTTGGTAGCTGGCCTGGATCCAACCTGTTTGCATAAGCATGCATACTGTTCAAGCACTATAAAGGTTAACTTTTACCATTTCTATCCATGTTACAGTTTAAAACTATGCCGGAGCTATATGAGTTGGTGCAGACTTATCATCCAGATGTTATTTGGTCCGATGGAGACTGGATGGCCAATGATACTTATTGGGACGCTGTCGACTTTCTGGCCTGGCTCTATAATGAAAGGTAACTAAAACATTATTTCTTATATTGTTCGCCAACATTCACCGTCTGTTGACCTGCCTGATTAGCATGAATTACACATTATACTGCGTATCTAAAAATATCCTTAGAGCCGTCTGTAATGTTTGACCACATGCTTCTTCCATGTGCATTATTTGATAAATGCTACTAAGCTCTCCTGTTGATATATAATGCGTATAGCTCTATTGTTTATCAACTGTGTTCTAAAGACTGTCGAGTACTGAATATACTGCATCAGACGGTGAATGTTGGTGAACAATACCAATGTTTTTCTATAGTATAAACTCATTACAGGGCTTTTTTCGCTTAAATTGGGAAGAGGCTCAGGCTTACTAATTTTAGGAAATTTTATGGATGAATTTGCTGAATTGGTCAACTAAAAAGCTGGTATGACTAAATTTTTGGAAAAACTGCATGATTTTAAAGAAATTTACAAGTGGGAAGGTGTCTATTTTGGGCCAAAGTTATAGAATATGAAAAAAGCCCTGCATTTGCTTGGTATTTCTTTTTTGTCTACTTTTCTGAGAATACCACATGTCACAGAAGTTCATCTTAAGAACACTTTGCCCTCTGTAGTCTAGTGGATAGAGTAGAGAACTTGAAATCACATGGCTCATCTTAGTGTGGGTTGAATTCCAAGTGATAGCATTATAATTTTTATGAGAGTTGGTCTTCCAGATGATCCCAATGCCAATCATGAATGGTTCTACCTGGCTTTACCAGCATTTATTGGCAGTCAAGTTTGGGTTCTACCCCCATCTTTACAAGCCTGGTGTCTCAAGATAACTAAGAAAGGGTTGATGAGATGTAGAACTCAGTTAAGTGTTAGACTCAGGTTTATAGGCACTTATCATAATGATATTCTTAAGCCTGTACACTACGCAGATATGTACAAGTTTTTGGCCCTTTAAAAAGAGGAAACAAAAATGCAGGGTTCTAGTCACTCTTCAAATCATCTTAATTGATGATGTAAAACTAAGAAGTAGTGAATATTATAGTTGGCAGTGAAGGGAAGAAGAAGCATTGACTCATTGTTAAAAATCTAGTAAAAATAGATTTGTGCCAGAGAAAAACCAGGGAGCTTTATTTCAGATTTGGGGTGGGCACAATCCAAATACACTGTCCCTGTACTGTATCTAAATTTACATTCTGATATTTTTAGCCCAGTGAAAAACTCGGTGGTAGTAAATGACAGGTGGGGAATGAACATTCGCTGCAAACACGGAGGGTTCTGGAACTGTGATGACCATTATAACCCAGGTAATCTTTCAAGTTTACTGTTTTCAACATTTCCATTGTCCTGTTCACAGGTCATATTTCACCTTTACTGTCTTTTAAAATTCCATTGTCATATTCATGTGAATATTTCACATCTACTGTCTTTCAACATTTCTCTTGTTATATTCTCAGGTAATATTTCATCTTTACTGTGTTCAACATTTCCATTGTCATGTTCACAAGTCATAATTATACCACCCTTACGGTCTTTCAACATTTCCATTGTCATGTTCACAAGTCATAATATACCACCCTTACGGTCTTTCAACATTTTCATTGTCATGTTCACAAGTCATAATTATACCACCCTTACGGTCTTTCAACATTTTCATTGTCATGTTCACAAGTCATAATTATACCACCCTTACGGTCTTTCAACATTTTCATTGTCATGTTCACAAGTCATAACTATACCACCCTTACGGTCTTTCAACATTTTCATTGTCATGTTCACAAGTCATAACTATACCACCCTTACGGTCTTTCAACATTTTCATTGTCATGTTCACAAGTCATAATTATACCACCCTTACGGTCTTTCAACATTTTCATTGTCATGTTCACAAGTCATAACTATACCACCCTTACGGTCTTTCAACATTTTCATTGTCATGTTCACAAGTCATAATTATACCACCCTTACGGTCTTTCAACATTTTCATTGTCATGTTCACAAGTCATTATTATACCACCCTTACGGTCTTTCAACATTTTCATTGTCATGTTCACAAGTCATAATTATACCACCCTTACGGTCTTTCAACATTTCCATTGTCATGTTCACAAGTCATAACTATACCACCCTTACGGTCTTTCAACATTTTCATTGTCATGTTCACAAGTCATAACTATACCACCCTTACGGTCTTTCAACATTTTCATTGTCATGTTCACAAGTCATAACTATACCACCCTTACGGTCTTTCAACATTTTCATTGTCATGTTCACAAGTCATAACTATACCACCCTTACGGTCTTTCAACATTTTCATTGTCATGTTCACAAGTCATAATTATACCACCCTTACGGTCTTTCAACATTTTCATTGTCATGTTCACAGTCATAATTATACCACCCTTACGGTCTTTCAACATATTGTCATGTTCACAAGTCACCACCCTTACGGTCTTTCAACATTTTCATTGTCATGTTCACAGTCATAATTATACCACCCTTACGGTCTTTCAACATTTCCATTGTCATGTTCACAAGTCATAACTATACCACCCTTACGGTCTTTCAACATTTTCATTGTCATGTTCACAAGTCATAACTATACCACCCTTACGGTCTTTCAACATTTCCATTGTCATGTTTACAAGTCATAACTATACCACCCTTACGGTCTTTCAACATTTTCATTGTCATGTTCACAAGTCATAATTATACCACCCTTACGGTCTTTCAACATTTTCATTGTCATATTTACAAGTCATAATTATACCACCCTTACGGTCTTTCAACATTTTCATTGTCATGTTCACAAGTCATAATTATACCACCCTTACGTTCTTTCAACATTTTCATTGTCATGTTCACAAGTCATAATTATACCACCCTTACGTTCTTTCAACATTTTCATTGTCATATTTACAAGTCATATTTCAGTTTTGCTATCTTGTAACATTTCTTTTGTCATATTCAAATACATAGGTGTGTATTTGCAGCTGACATTGTTTGTGAACATTTGAACTGATGAGTATTTCTCTAAGGATAAGACAATATTCATTTTGCCACATTAATTACAATGTTTGGCTTTTTATTATGAAGTTTTTCATTTTGTCTTATTCTGCACAGTGAAGAAAAGTTGATTTGATTTGATTTATATGATCATATCTCTCCAGTGTTGTTTGCTTTGGTGATTTAAAATATCAATTCCTTCATTGATAAGGGAGGTAATTCGTTTCACCTGTACATCTCACAAGTAAGATTTATAGAGTTACCTTTCTTATTGGTAATTTTGTTATCTTTTTTCTTTCTAAAATGATGATTTCGACTCTTCTTTAACCCCTATTTTCATAATATATTTTATGATGTGTAACATATTATTGTAGTCCTTTAATAAACTACCTAGCCTATTGTAAAATGGAATTCTTTTGTTTATATGGTGTTTAAAGCTGTTTCAACAGTTTTTGAGTTATTTAACGACTATCATGGATCCTCTAGTACTAGGGCTCTGAAGTGATTTGCCAAAGGTTACTCCCTTGAAATCAGAGGTGTTGGTTTGGCTCAAACCCAGAACCCCAGAGCACTTAGTCCGCCAACTTAACCACTTGGCCACACAGGAACCTAAAAAAACCTGAAATTCTATGAAAGGAAATATTGTTAGAGATGTACTGAAAGGAGGCAAAAGTTAAATGGTTGTTTCTTGTATATGTTTAACACAGTGTCAACAATTCTTCAGTAATATTAAAGCTTTGCTTGGATTCACCATTATAAGACTAAGGTTCTGAAGAATCTTACCAAAGGACACACCCAAAATACTGCAGCGCTCGTTTGGCTCCAACCTTTCACCCCTGGTTATGATTCTACCACATGAACCATGGGGCCACAGGACCTTATTATATTTTGGTATAAAAACATATAAGAGGAATGAAGAACATGATATGAAGATTGAACCTTTTTATTTTTATCTCATGTTGATTGAAGACGACTAAAGATTGGATATACCAAGTTCATTGCCAAGGGCCCTGTACCTATAAGCAAGGTATTAAAAACTTAAATCGAAATCAACCCATTACCAAACAATAACAACATTTGACCAGTTTGTTGCAGACGACCCTGGAAATCATTGTGGGAAAATGAAAAATTGCTCGTTAAGAGCAATTTCTCCTTTTCCCACAATGTTTTCTGTCCTATCAGAAGATAAATTTTCAATTTCAACCCATTTTGAAATGTCGTCTGCAAAGTCTCTAAATTTGGGTCAGTCGAAAATTTGAGGTTTGGCAAAGGGTTAAGATGTCAACCTTTTGAATCCACTCCATTATGTTTGTAGGGAAAGTGACAAAGCACAAATTTGAGAACTGCATGACAATGGACAAGAACTCCTGGGGCTTCAACCGCTTATCGACCTTCTCTGATATTCTGTCCATGGAGGAACTACTCAAAGAGCTTGTGTCCACCATAAGGTAGGAGATGAGATAAAGAGTATATTTCCCTTAAGGGATGAGATAGAGGGTGTATTTCCCTAAAGTGATAAGATAAAAGTCATATTTATCTCAGGAGATGAAATAAAAGGTGTATTTATCTCAGGAGATGATATAAAAGGTGTATTTATCTCAGTTGATAAGATAAAAAGTGTATTTATCTCAGGAGATAAGATAAAAAGTGTATTTATCTCAGGAGATAAGATAAAAGGTGTATTTATCTCAGGAGATGATATAAGAAGTGTATTTATCTCAGGAGATGATATAAAACGTGTATTTATCTCAGGAGATAAGATAAAAAGTGTATTTATCTCAGGAGATTAGATAAAAAGTGTATTTATCTCAGGAGATTATATAAAAAGTGTATTTATCTCAGGAGATAAGATAAAAGGTGTATTTATCTCAGGAGATGATATAAGAAGTGTATTTATCTCAGGAGATGATATAAAAAGAGTATTTATCTCATGAGATAAGATAAAAAGTGTATTTATCTCAGGAGATAAGATAAAAAGTGTATTTATCTCAGGAGATAAGATAAAAAGTGTATTTATCTCAGGAGATAAGATAAAAAGTGTATTTATCTCAGGAGATAAGATAAAAGGTGTATTTATCTCAGGAGATGATATAAGAAGTGTATTTATCTCAGGAGATGATATAAAAAGTGTATTTATCTCAGGAGATAAGATAAAAAGTGTATTTATCTCAGGAGATTATATAAAAAGTGTATTTATCTCAGGAGTTGAGATGAAAGGTGAATTTTCCTCAATGATGAGATAAAAGATTGATTTTCCTCAGGAGATGAAATTTAAGTTCTATTTTCCTTAAGCAATGAGTTAAAAGGTGTATTTCCTTCAGGAAATGAGATTAAAGGTATATTTTCCCCTAGGATATGAAATAAAAGGTGTATCCCCCTCCCCATCAGGAGATGAAATAAAAGGTGTATATTCCTCAAGTAATAAGATAATAGGTGTATTTTCCTAAGGAGATGAGATTTAATGTGCAATATCCTCAAGTGATGAGAATAAAGGTGTTTTTCCATCAAGAGTAGAGATAAAAGGTGTATTTTCCTCAGGGGATGAGTGTCGACATTTGGTATTTCATGAGAGGTAGTCTCCGGACTGACATACAGAATGCCAATGGTTCTACCCAGTTTGATCAACCCTTATGGGCAGTTGAGTTTGGGCTCTTACATGATTAAGAGTCTGGCTTCACAGTCGACATTTGGTATTTCATGAGAGGTAGTCTCCGGACTGACATACAGAATGCCAATGGTTCTACCCAGTTTGATCAACCCTTATGGGCAGTTGAGTTTGGGGTCTTACATGATTAAGAGTCTGGCTTCACGTGTCGACATTTGGTATTTCATGAGAGGTAGTCTCCGGACTGACATACAGAATGCCAATGGTTCTACCCAGTTTGATCAACCCTTATGGGCAGTTGAGTTTGGGGTCTTACATGATTAAGAGTCTGGCTTCACGTGTCGACATTTGGTATTTCATGAGAGGTAGTCTCCGGACTGACATACAGAATGCCAATGGTTCTACCCAGTTTGATCAACCCTTATGGGCAGTTGAGTTTGGGGTCTTACATGATTAAGAGTCTGGCTTCACGTGTCGACATTTGGTATTTCATGAGAGGTAGTCTCCGGACTGACATACAGAATGCCAATGGTTCTACCCAGGTTGATCAACCCTTATGGGCAGTTGAGTTTGGGGTCTTACATGATTAAGAGTCTGGCTTCACGTGTCGACATTTGGTATTTCATGAGAGGTAGTCTCCGGACTGACATACAGAATGCCAATGGTTCTACCCAGGTTGATCAACCCTTATGGGCAGTTGAGTTTGGGGTCTTACATGATTAAGAGTCTGGCTTCACGTGTCGACATTTGGTATTTCATGAGAGGTAGTCTCCGGACTGACATACAGAATGCCAATGGTTCTACCCAGTTTGATCAACCCTTATGGGCAGTTGAGTTTGGGGTCTTACATGATTAAGAGTCTGGCTTCACGTGTCGACATTTGGTATTTCATGAGAGGTAGTCTCCGGACTGACATACAGAATGCCAATGGTTCTACCCAGTTTGATCAACCCTTATGGGCAGTTGAGTTTGGGGTCTTACATGATTAAGAGTCTGGCTTCACAACATAACCGAAATAATGTTTACATGGTGTTAACCCTGTATAAATAAACAAATCTGTTTAACTCATTACCAAACACCAAGTTTCCGACTTGCTCAAATTAAAAGAGTTTGTAGATGACATTTTTCGACTTGTTCAAATTGAAAGAGTTTGCAGACGACATTTCATAATGTGATGAAAATGAAAAATGATCTTCTGATAAGACAGAAAACATTGTTGGAAAAGGAGGAATTGCCAACACACTGGTCAAATGTCGTTTTTGTTTGGTAATAGGTATGCTAAACCTTTTATTCGTCATTTTTTGCCTTCCAGCTGTGGAGGCAATTTGCTTCTGAATGTTGGCCCCACCCACGATGGGAGGATAATACCGATATTCGAGGAGCGACTTCGACAAATGGGCAGCTGGCTGGCTGTCAATGGGGAAGCCATCTATAAGTCTCATCCCTGGAAATATCAGAATGATACATTCAACCCCGATGTTTGGTAAGCTGTCCAAAACTTTGCAATTTGCTCTTTTTTGACAATGGTTTATACACAGTATCATTAATAAAATCAATTTATCCCCTAGTATTTTTGTGGTCCAATGAGGTTTCCATAAGAACCAGCCACAAATTGCCATATTGGTGAATGGGTTTTGATTGACAACACCAAAGCATTGTTTTTGTAAACAGTTTAACTGAGTACAGTGGACCCGCGATAATCCGAACGTCGTTTATCCGGAATATTCACCATCCGAACAGAATTTCAAGAGAACGGATCTTACCTTCATCAATTTAACTGTTTAATGCGGAAAATCCGCGTTCCGGAACCGGACAAAAATATTCGGAAACCAGTAAAATCGTTTATTTTGCGGTTACAGTTGCGAATGAAGGGATCGGTCTTCTGTTGTAAACGGCATTCACACGTTTTGCAAACTGTCACGTATGCTTGACCATAACATGTCACCTAGTGTAGTGTACTGGAAGGTGTTGATTGTTTGTTAATCGGTCATTCTGTCAGTTGATTGGTCTTACATTATTGTAATTATGGTCGCATGTCGATAATTGAGTTTGTAAAAGGTGTTGATTGGCTGATTGGCTGCTTAGACAGCAATCGGGAGACAGTGTCTGGCAATCATTTTCAATTATTACTCAATCGATATGCTCCTTTTCCCTATAAATAAACTCTCGACAATCCCTACCTATCTCATTTCTCGATATTGAAATAAAAAGATACAACTTGAAGATGTCTACACCCACAGCCAAACGAAGACAGTTCTTTTCAGAGCTATCTTAAGGAATTTTAACTTCTCGAAAGACATTGCTTCAAATTGTCATTTTTTTTAAAAATCCGTTTTGACCAAATAAACACTTCCTTAACACACTTTTTATTTCCCTTCAAAAAAAAAATAATTGTGCATTTCTTACTTCATAGTAATGATCATGATACACCGACACCGTGTAGAGGTAAACATTTCGCTGTAACTCGCATATTCTTTATTCCGGAAAATTCGTTAATACGAACATTTCTCCTGGGAACGAAAGTGTTCGGATAAACGAGGGTCCACTGTATAACCTTTAGAATGCTGGGTAATTAAATAAACTTCTGTGTAGTCTGCTTTCCATTACCTTAAATATCACTTAATTTTGTTCAGGAAAGAAACTCAGAATAGTTAACAGGTTAGATCACAGACCAGCTACCAACATATGCGGCGGCTGGCCTAGATCTAACCTGTTTGCAAAAACATGATAAGAGCACTATAAGGGTTAAGATTTTAAAATGATCATCTTGTGTTTTGTTATATGTTACTTGGACAAGTATAAAAGTTCAGTATGCTAGACAGGTTAATGATAGGAAATGAAACAGAAAAAAAAGAACTGCTGCAATTGAAAAAAATCAGAAGTTGACACACTCAAACAAATTCATCCTTTGTTTCCAAATAGGTATACAATGAAATCCAAACCCACCCCATCTGTGTACGCCATCGTCTTAAAATGGCCAGAATCCAACATCCTGTCTCTTGGAGCACCGGTTCCCAGCGTGGGGTTAACAAAGGTCAGCTTGCTGGGATACAGTGGGAAACCTTTTAGCTGGAAACCAAGGAGTGGCGGTGGCCTTGACATTCTCATTGATCCAATACCATTCAACAAAATGCCATGCATGTGGGCTTGGGTGTTTAAACTGGAGGGAATCAAGTAGACAGTTTGTTCCATTGTTCTAAGTGGAATTTGCTTAGGAACCATAGCGTTTTTGTTTATGTCTTGCAAAATTCCTGTTTATTTGCCAATTGTTTGGGCTTGTGTGTTTCAATTGGAAGCACACCTATTTCTTTAAGAGATCTTTTTGAGAAGGACCTTTTTTTTATCATTTACTTATTAAGAAAATATATTTTTATAAATCTCTAGATCTACTCATGTAAATATCATGTGCCATACAATATACATTTCTTGAATTTGTTTTGAACTTGAATGTGAAGTCCTTGTTTATATTAGATGAACAAATTAGAAAGCGAAATCCTAATGAGTAGTTTTAACTTTTTGAGTTGGTTCATAGTTTTCTCAACACTGTTTTCACTTAATTTAAGTTCATTTCTTTTACAAAAGACTTATTCTTTTTTCTTAGAGCACTATAAAAGAATATTGTAAAACAGATAATTTGATCATAAAGTGTACATGTATATTGCATCAACTGCTGATGGAATTGTTCAAATATATTTCTCATTTGCTAGTGTATTGAATGAAATATTTACAATGAAAATGTCACAAATTGTGTTTATCTTTTTCCTTGATTGAATGTTAATGACATTTTATCTATTTCTTGTTATGTTTATTGAATGCTATTTGCGAAATCTCACATGTTTATTTTATCTTATTTGTTTATTGAATGTTTAACCAGAAAATCTCACAAATTATATTTATTTTCTTTTTAGGAGTTATTCTATTTCTAATAACTATCAATTGAGACTAATGAATGTTTATGTTTTTAATTTCCCATTTTGATTATCTAACAAAATAAACCTGCTGATGGAATTGTTATGGAATTGTTCAAATATATTTTTTATTTACTTTTGTACTGAATGAAATATCTACAATGAAATTATCACAAATTATATTTTTCTTTTTTCTTCATTGGATGTTAATCACAAATTATATTTCTCGTTTTGTGCATTGTTAGTTTATTGCAAAGTCTCCCACAATTATGTTATATTATTTGTACATGTATATTGAGTGTTTAATCAGAGAATCTCACAAGTTACATTTATTTTCTAACTTGAAATCATTCCTTTTCTAATAAAACTTAATGAAACAACCTTAATGGTATTTGTTTCCCATTTCAATTATCTAACACAATTAAAATGCTGACCAGTGGTCAGATTCAACTTATCAAGGTCAAAGCATTTTTACCCATTACCAAACAATAAGGAATTTAACCACTTTGTTGCAGATGACTCTGGAAAACATTGTGGGAAAAGGAGAAATGGTTTGTAACAAGCAATTTCTTTTCCCACAATGTTTTGCCCTATCAGAAGATTATTTTCAAATTTTAACACATTTTGTAATGTTGTCTGCAAGCTCTTACAATTTGGGGCAGTCAAAAGTTGACGTTTGCTAAAGGGTTATTAAGAGTTTAATTGTTGACTAATGCTCAATTATGATGTTTTTCTCATGAGAACTGTTGAAAAGATGACCTCAAGATCATGTGGCAAGATATATGAATATATGTCATCTGAGGTAATAAATCTCTAGGTCAAGGTCAAATGACTGATAACCGTTGAGCACACGAGGGTCAAAGAGGTCAATACTCTGAATTGATCTTTGGAAACTTTGTTTGGATGTGTGTTAGAATGGTTTCTCTTCATTTATTCTAGATCTGATTTCATAAGACATGTTGGGTTAGTGCAAACAACAATTTGTCTTATACTTGAAAGGCATTTTGCACACATGGGTCAAATTATTTAAACAAGTATTCTGGGGGCTTTTTGATTGTGTGTGAATGTTGGGCCTTTGTGAACTCTTATCAAGTTGGAGAAGGGGTGGAATTCTATCCAAATCTACTCCAAAAGAAAAGGAGTAAAACTTTGATAACTCTGTCATAAGAAAAATATTTAGAGTGGAGTCTATCTTCCTTTTCAATTGTTTGGAAAGCATTTGGACTTGCAGAGCATGACATGGTACACAATTTCAAGTCCATGGTGTGGTGATAGAGCGTCATCCTTTTTTCCCCTTTTTTTATGGGTTTTACATCACATCAACATTATTTCAGTTATGTAGCGATGCCCGACTCTTAATGATGGAGGAAGACCTCTGGTCTCTGGGTTCGATCGCCGTTAGCGGTAGCTTACAATTTGGCGCGAAACTGGTTTAATATCCAGTAGCAAAAACGAGAGTGAATCTGATAAGCTTCAAGCTTCCATCACAATCGATTTCGACAAAATATGTTTTACAAAAAAAAAAAGAAAGAAAAAAAAGGTTTATAAGGCAATTTTTCAAAGCATACCTTTGAAGGCATTTGTTGTACCATCTAGCAAGTCGTGTGTTTAGTTCGTTGGTTTGGACTCGTTCTCAAAGGCACTGAATGTTATGAAAAAATAGTAATTCTCAAGGTAAACTTTAAATGTCCGCTTTGGACATAATATCATAGACCAAGCTACATTAGAATGATTTCATTTGTGACCATTTCAGAAATTGATCGTCAATGAAGTAGGTCATAAGTACCATCATGCGTTTTAATGAAAACTTATGAGTTCACTCATATTCAACAGTGTTTTTTGATTATGTTCAAATCGAGTTGTTTCACTTGTGGTTCTTTAACCTACACATTCATATGAGAGATTGCCCGGGAATCTTACAAAAGGCACATGCTTAACGGTATTGCGTAAAAAACATTATGACAAAAAGATGTATTGCCTAGGGGGTCAATTTACTTTTCTCACATTGGTATAATATTTCTGCAGCAAATGCGCCTAAGCGTGGTTTGACAGGTTAACATTGATACACATTTGAATAAAATTGGTTTATTTACTATTAAACCATACGAACGAAAATTCGTGCGAGCTAGTTCAAACTCTTTAAAGGGACTATCTCACAGATTCAATTCGATGATTAAAAAATGTTATTTTAACAACCCTTTCCACTTAATGAATTACTATTTTCAATATCTCTATTCTTAGAATTTAAAATTTGTGCAATTAGCATTTGCGTCTGTTATTGCTTTGGTAGAAAACTCGGTTACGAAACTAACTGGCCTTGCTCTGACGCATTTCGCAAGGTTGATAAGAGTGTCGACCCATTCTAAAGTAAGGATCCCAGAGGCTGGAACAGGATTTTGCTCCGTTTACATTTTAATGATTTCGCATGAAGGAAGTAATGCATCGCTATTTACTACATCGTTTAACAGTATAAAACCTACATAATATCTTTACAAATCAGTTTTGAACAGTGTTGAAATGTGTATCAATAACCTAGTTTTATGTAACTGTAATATTTTTTCTATGCTATTTCATCTGAAGAACACGCTTTGTTTCATTTTTAGGATTAAAGATCACAATAGTTGAGCAAATCTTTATGAACATAGCATATTTCAATATCTTTAAAATTTTGGAAAAACCTGCTTTTGGCATACATAGAATGTATTTTTAGTGTACATTTGAATACCCAAAACACATCGCTCAACGTTCACGGGGATTTCCGCATATACTCACCCTTAACGCCATATACGTACATTGTCTAATGTAGAATCGCTAGTAAGGTACGACCCAAGGCTTATTGGCCATCTTTTATTTGGTCACCCATTACAAAACAATAACGACATTTGACCAGTTCATTGCAGACGACCCTGAAAAACATTGTGGGAAAAGGAAAATCTGCTCGTGACGAGCAATTTATCCTTTTCCCGCAATGCCTTCTGTCCTATCCGATTTTTTCCTCAATTTCATAACAATTTGAAATGTAGTCTGCAAACTCTTTCAGTTTGGGAAATTCTAAAATTTGGTGTTTGGTAAAGGGTAAAAGTTATGTTTTCGAATCCGAAATTTGATGACTGTTTTAGAGGAAGTCCGAAAGGGGCTTGTTATTTTATTGTGTAATATCATTTTACAAAATACGTTATCCTTTCCCAGTAATTGTAGCAATGGAGGAAGCTCAGATAGGTGAACTGTCGTGACGATATAGATAGAAGATCGTTGAAACAGGTTTAAATAGCATATGCTTACATTTCTTAACAAAAGTGTTGGGTTGAGTGGTCATAAACAATTCAGATGTATTTAGTATGCATCTAGCTCCTATTGCCGTTGGGAAATCGCGTTTGAGAAATCAACGATTGACGCCTTAACTTGAACTTCATTTCTACGAAAAGGATTATGTTCCCAAATTGAAAGCAACAGCAGACGTCAATAAATATGACGTATGAAAACCAACATTTTCTTTGTGATGAATTGGTAAACGAACATAGTGATTAAAAATCTACCGATCGCCAAATTTTCGACTGTCCCAAATTGGAAGAGTTTGCAGACGACATTTTAAAAGGTGATGGAATTGGAAAATAATCTTCTGATAGGGTAGTCAACATTGTAGGAAAAGGAGCTATTACTCGTTACGAGCAATGTCTTCCTTTCCCTCCATGTTTTCCAGAGTCGTTTGCAATAAACTGGTCAAATGTTGTTATTCTTTGATAATAGGTTAAAGAGAGTGCATACGGGGGAATATGTTGACAAATTCTACGAAACAGGAACGTGTTAGCAAATTGAGAACGAGAGCAGACGGCATCTAAAATGACGTATGAAAAACGTAAATATTTTCTTTGAAAACATGGGAAGAAAATATTGGCATTGTTTTAAAAGGAGTGTATATGGAGTAATGGACTGACAGTTGTCGTTTTGGTGCTTTGGTGTTGAATTTCATAGGCATCATCCATGGGCACGATAAGTGTCACAAACTATATTGAGGGTAGGTTGTTAATTCGGATATACAATGGTCTACCTGACAAAAATGTCAGGTATAAGATACGCGTACGTAATATTTATTTTTACACATTTAGGGAAACCAAAAACAAACGCTTTTTTGACAGGGACCTAGAAGCTTCTGTCTTTATTGATTATGTGAATTTTATTTTAAAAGTTATCATTTTAAATCAAATGAATCATGACAATGGGCTAAACACATTTGCGTAAGTAAGACCGTTTAACTTTTCATTTATCTTTTCTATGGCTTATAAAAGAGTAAATCATTTAACCGAAACAGGCATTTACCCCTTTTATACATTTAGGGAAACCGATAAAGTATCTCTTTTCTTTGTTATTAATTCGTTATTAATGAACGTTATCATCATCATAATTTTATCATGAAAATTGGATAAAGCACATATGCGTAAGTAGGACCGTTTGCATTTTCATTTATTGTATTTCTAGGGCTTAGAAATATCTAAGAACCTAAACTTTATTGAAATTGGAGTTTACCCCACCCCCTTTTTCATTTGCCATATTTTGTTTAGGTTTTCTGGTATCATATTTCACAACAACATGTGAATATAGCACCATTTTAAGCATAACGGTGGTCTCTGATCTGATTAAGTAATAGGATCCTCGTTATTTAGACTGTCATGGTCGGTTATATTAGAAAGGTCTAGCCCGGTTCAATCCCCGACAGGGTATATTATTCTTTTTTCTGTGATGTACATTGGAAAACAAATGTGTCCATTTCATTCTGTGAATTGGGGTTGTTTTAACCATTTACCAAGCAATAACGAAATTTGACGAGTTTATTGCAGACGACCCTTGAACACATTGTGGGAAAGGAAGTAATTGCCCATGACGAACAATTTCTCCTTTTCCTTCAATGTTTTCTGCCCTATCAGAAGATAGTTATTATTTTGAAAATCTTGACAACGGGTTAAAGCACATATGCGTAAGTAGGACCGTTTAACTTTTCATTTATTTATTTCTAAGGCTTAAAAAATGTATAAGAAAAATTCGGCCCCCCCAAATAGGACAGAAAACATTGTGGGGAAAGGAGAAATTGCTCGTTAAGAGCAATTTCTCCTTATCCCCACGCTGTTTTCCAGAGTCGTCTGCAGCAAAGAGGTTAAATGTCGTTATTGCTTGGTAATGGGTTAACAACTGAAACAAGTCTAACTATTTTCAGTGAGATGTACAAAAATAACCCCCCTGTTTCATGCAGCAGAGGCCCACTCGTCAGTTCATCCAGTCTTAAAGACAAAATAAAAGCGTTTGACAAGTATGCGAGGGATCGTGGACACATTCCTCTACAAAATTCACAATCATCCACATCGATAAATCGACTGCCAACGCAAACATTATCATGCAAACATGACCCTTTATCACGTAGAACTAAGAATCTATCGTCATGGAAAAGTGAGAGGCACCTACGGGACAAGCCATCGTTATCCACAAACTACTCCCAACATACACTAGACTCACAAAATGGCGATGGCTTTTCTCAAACTTCTAACACGGCTAATCTCACTCCACAACCGGCACCAGAATCGTTTGCAGGGACATCAACTGAACAGGTGAATAGTGCTGCTGAACCCATTCAATTACGCCAGGGTTCCCTGCAGAACATAGCATATCTTACGGGAGCAACGCATGGGGATGATCAACAGATCGCAGGCAGGGATAGTAATAATGAACTTTCCAATAACGACAAACGAATCACGCCATTGAGCTCAAATTATGGTTCTATGCCGTGTATTCCACAAAACAGCATAGAACGAAAAGGAGGTGATACACCAAGCAGAAGGAACGTAAATTCGTTACATGGAAGTTCTAAAGAAGTAGTGGATCGGAGGAGATCGAATCCTACCTGTTTTTCTATGCTACCTGATGTCTCAACGTCACAGCAAGATGTCAGGACGCCAATAGCCTACTCTCCGACATATAACAAATTTGCCACGAAGCCGACGAGACCAAAAAGCATATCCGTGTTCCCTACTGTTGAAGAGCAAACAGGCGACACGTGTGAGCACCATTGCACTCCGTTCGCTGAAAGCCACGAGAGATCATATACCGATGGCAATGGCAGGCCGAGCGCTTTGCAGAATAGCCACAAGATGTCTAAAAGTGGTCAGTATGCATCAATAATCATTGCAGAGTCTGGGCGAAACACTGGCGTCTTAAAATATGTGTTTGATAGCTTGTCAATCGTTTCTACTATCTAGTATTTCCGTGATTTGAGAAATACAGTGTTTTCATTGGATAAACCCAATTTGTTGGTAGTGTTTTCATTGGATAAACCCAATTAGTTGGTAGCTAATCATATCTACCCGGCAATTCCCGGCACTAGTCGGTAGATATACCTCGTAGGTAGTTCATGAATACAACAGAAATCTTGGGGAAATTCGCCGGTTTTCCGCAAGATAACACATCTGGTTACATCCTTACACCCAGAACAAAATAGTTGTGTAAATACACACAGATTGTACCACAATTGACTGTTGTTGATTTTACTAGTTTCTTTAAAGATTATCACAACAGGGCGACTGTAGAGCATCGGCCTCTTGTACCGGAGGTCCCCGGCTCGAATCCCCGTTAGAACAAACAAACATACCAACACATCTGTGTTTCATGTTTTCTCAATCGTATCTACTTGACTCAATCGGGTTGTGCGGAGGTTGCCGAGTAGATACCATTGCAAACGTAAATGCCCTTCATCGTCGCCATGTTGCCGGACTACTTTCAAAATGGCTCCGCATTGCGTCAGAGGTTAATTTGAAGAAATGGCCGAGGTATTTCCGTGAACTGTGAAATACACCTCGGATATAAGTGTAGGGTTACACTTTTTCGGGTAAATCGGCCCCGGCGATTAACACCTTATCTAAGCGCATAGGCGTAGGAGCGTTTTCAACATGGGGGCTACTTCAGATGAGGACCGGTCTAAGAATAAATGTTCCTAAACTTTTTCATGACTATTCATGCATGTACAAATTCAATAACATTATAAGAATTAAAAGAAAGCGTATGAAAACATGTATCTTTAATAAAAAAAAAGGGACAGTCACGGATACAACCAAGTACGACTGTCAAACAATTATATTATTCTTTAAGCTTTAGCTAACAATTGAAGACAACATAGAGTCTTACACATTTTAAAGAACATGTTTTACACCACCACTGTTTTTGTCGATCAAGACTTCCCGGGTATTTTAGTGAGCTGAGTTTTCATTGGATAAACCCGATGTATTCAGATTGCCATGATGACGTCATAAAGACTTTGGTTATTGTTCGTAACAAAAGGCAAATTGGTATTACATAGAGCACAAAAATATACATTTATTTTTATTCTGCTGTTAAATTTCGTTTCTTTCATTTTTCTACACAAACATCTTCATTTGCCACTGTGAATATTGGGGGGGCCAAAGTATACTCTGGCCCCCCAGTCTTGATATTGGGGGGGGGGGCGCCCCCCCCGGCCCCCCTGCTCCTACGCCTATGAAGCGTGCAAGTTAAGAAAGAATTCACATTTAAGATCTATTCTTAAAAACGAAAGTTCAGTGACGTCATACCGCAGGGAACCAATATGGCATCATCCATTATTATTTCGGAGGTGTTTTCATTGGATACCCCCGATGTGTTCAAATTGCCTGTAGCCTTTATCTATAAATAACACATCTTTCTTTATAGATACTAACCGGTATTTTATTAAAATAGAATAGAATAGATACGGGTAGTTTATAACCCAAAGAAGGTTTGATTACGTACATGTCTTGCAGGTCGTATGATTCATTGATTCGTTTTATCAAACACGACGTAGGCTTATGAGAAAAATTACTATTTTGTCACAATGATTTATACCTAGTATTTTGGATAAAATCAATTTATCCCCTGGTATTTTTGTCGTCCAATGAGGTTTCAATAAGAACCAGCCACATATTGTCATATTGGTAAATGGGTTTTGATTGACAACACCAAAGCGTTGATTTTTGTAAACAGTTTAACTGAGGGTAACCCTTAGAATCCTGGGTAATTTAATACATTTTTTGTGTCGTCTGAATTCCAAAACCTTAATAATCTGCTTAATTTTGATACTCAAAGTAGCAAACAGGTTAGATCACAGGTCAGCCGCCAATTACTTTACCCAGCACCAATAAAGGTTAATACTGTTAAAGCATTAGTACTAACGAATTGTGTCAAAACTGCTTTCTTTAGATACACATATGGACAGGATATTTTATATACCGGAAGGATCAACAGGGGCAAATATTAGGAATATCAACGACTCAAGCATAGTAATTGGAGGTATTCACCACAATTCTACTGGTGCATTATGTAAGTATCAACTGTGGTGTTAAACGACAATCGTAACTACTCAGGTATTTCCGTGAACTGAGAAATACACCTCATATATAAGTTTAGGGTTACAGAATTTCGGGTGAATCGTCCCCGACTTAAAACTAAAAAGTTACTTACACATGGATTGTCTCCCTTGTGCATACCTTACCCTTAGACGTTTTGAAAAGCTCTTGTTTATGTCAACATCGATTGTCTGTCAAAATTTGGTTTTTTGAGGATTGCTTTTGCTCATGGACATGTTATGTCTTTTGCTTTTGCTTGGATAAACTTATCTTAAAACACATTTCCTATAAACTTATACGTTAAGTAGTTCGATGTATATGAAAGTGAACATCATTCTAAATCATTTTTTTTATTGGTAACTCATACATCAAAGTGAAATTATAAATTGTGATATACAACCGTTTCCTCTGTCAAATTAAATGACTATTTTGATTTCACATTTAAGATCTTTATTTGAAAACGAAAGAAAATGAAGAAACAAAATAGCGTGAAACAATATGGCGGCTTCCATATTACTTTAAATTTGTTTTTCATTGGATAAACGGAATGAGTTCAGATTGATTAAAGCCATACGTGCGCTCATTTATACTTAAATTTAAACTTTTTAAAGAGTAAATATTATAAAGTTCGTTTACAATTAGCGATAAAACAAGGTCAGCCGAGAAACACTGGGAACGAATAAAGTCCACGAAATTCTCCATTTTGAATGTTCAAGTTGTAAATATTGGATAAATGAAGTATTCTTGTGTGATTCACCACATTTTTGAAAATATTACTTAAAAATAGATAATAAATAGTGCAGACGTTATATTGTCATGGTCTTGTGGTTTTTCGCTATGATTCAACATAGTCAGTCATAATTTATAACTCATATTACCCAGTGTTGCAGTTTTTCTGAGAGCTAGTATGCGTTTAAGCCACCGCCTTCGAATGAACGTTTACATGGTACAAAAACACCCTACAGCTTTACATATTGCATGTAGAAAGCTCCAATATGATCTTCCTTCATTTCATGTATCCTACTTTAACCCTTAGCCTTAACCCTGCTGGGCAATTTTCTTAAGATAAATTTTTGTATCGTCTGCTTTCCTAAACCTTCAATATATGCTTAATTTTGATGAGGAAAGATACTCAGAGTAGCAATTATATTACTATTCCACAGCCTGTGTGTCTGCCAACTCAAGTCAGTACAACGAAAGGAAACACATAATAGGTAAGATTAATTGATGTCATTCGCCACTCAAAGCTGCCCAGTTGGTGTTCTGTATTTCCCACTGCCTCGCTTGAATTATTTTCATAAAAGTAAACTGCAGGATGTTTCCGTTTCTTATTCCCTTCCAATTTCAACTTTTTCTTAACACCATATATTACACCCCCTGGTACGATGCAGTCAACCCTCCTCATGAAAATTAATCCCCCCAAAAGTATAAACAAATAATCAATTAAGAGTTCATGCACTGTAACTAGTAGTTCTAGTCATTTTCCGTATTCTCGTTACGTTATATAATTCATGTGACCCTTGAACCCTTGAGCAACTTCGGTTATCTTTCTCATTCGATATTATTTTCTTGGCAAGTTTCCAATTTTGGCACAGATCCCTACTCCTAACAGAAAGTGGTTTAATACACGCATGTCTTTATCAATTCAGACACTACTCGAGAAACGCTTGAAGAGTTTCAGGAAGATTTAAAGCCATTTGACACAGATGGCAAAAACAGCGTTACGGAACTTCGCCGATATCGAGATGCCAAAGAAATACTTGATCAAACCGGTTTGCTGTTCATTAAATGCGCAGAGAAAGACGGTTCAACGTATCTTGGTTACGGTCTATTGGTTCAGTATTCTCAATCAACAAGGTGCATTCTGGGTAGTCCTTCTGAGTACACAACTTGCATTACGGGTGGGGAGGAATCTTCGTATAGCGTCATGGTGGATGACGCATTCAGTGGAGCCCAGTCAGATCGCCAAATTGTCAAGAACTGGCAAATTCAGATTGACAGAAGCGCTACCCAGAGAAAAAGAGGCACATTGAAAATTATTTTTATTCTTAAAAACAAGAATTCGCCAAACTGTCAAGAACTGTTGCGCCGCCATGGAAGATCAGTTCTAGACTTTTCAGAGGGAAGGCACCAACTAAGCAATGATGAAAAACTACTCATATTGGAAAGATGCATAGCCCATAGCCGGTCACAACAGAACAAACGGAACATTTCGATTCCAGACAATACCAAAAGAGCCATTTCAGAAACAGCCGTTTCGTTTGGATTTTTGGGTATGGTAGAGTTGTTTTTGTCAAGTAGTTCCAATGAAGAGCAAGGGGAAAAGTTCTTTGCCAAGCCATCAGTGGAATTCTACAAGGAGATAGACCAATGGAGAAGGTCCGATGATAAACCACACAAGGATATGTATTTAGCACTTGCGACAGTCTATCTGTTCAATGGGACTATATCGAAAGATGATGTAGCCGTTCTCGCCGGAGAGTCGTATTTTGATATAACACGAGGCAAAAAGAATGCTAGATCGTCTGTTGACCTACTCAACTGTTCTAGGTCGTCAAGGAAGAAACCCAAGCACATTGCCCAGCCGTTGATCCAAATGGAGTCATACACACTCTTAGTCGATTTGGCATCTCTCATGAAGTGTAGCACGAACCTTGGCAAGCGTATTATCAATGGGGTGAAGTCTTTAAATGGTAGCCTTTTACAAGAGACCAGAAATGATTACATATTCCTGTACCCGAGTGTAGAAGTTGCAATATCCATTTCAATTGGACACGTCTTCCCGGAAGCATCCATGACTCATTACTCCAGAACCACCTTCCAGTCATACGTTGGCACCGATATGACCTTTCCTGACGATGAGGACAGATGTGTGAGACTTGACCTCGGAAACAAAAACATTTGCATGGCGGCGTTTGATCGATTACGGAAAGCATTGAACGACGACGACTGTCGATATTTCGTTAGTCATCCATTAATGCGAGATGCTAGGTTCTGGAAAATCGTTTGCGAAAGTTGTGATGGTCAGCCTTTTTTTGAAAGGATCAAGAGTCTCTTTTCGAGTAAGAAAACATTTGTGGAAGTCTTGATGGGCACTCGAGAGAGGGCAACGCAATCTCCCGTCCTCGTTTTGTCATTAGAATATCCATTCGTCGAGGGGACCTCAAAACAGGAATGTCGATCCCTTGCGGACTGGGCGATAAAGCACAGTAGATGGGAATCTTTTCGCAGGGAAAACACCCAATGTGCAGCTGAGGTGGAGAGAGCCGTTATTGAGCAATGTTGCAAAGAAAATTGGGAAGATGTATACATGTCATTGGTTGATCTGGTCAACCTGAACGCGTTGATGCGTAACGTATGCTTGTTCGAAGCGGTCAAGTCTGGCAGTCTGAACATGGTCATCGATATCCTGTCAATTGGACGATTTACCCAAGAAGATTATGGAAAAGCACTGAAAGACGCAGTGTCCTGCTATTCCGAAGACACAACACCCGTGAGGAGAAAGATACTCTTGGACGTGGGGAAGAAAGCCAATATCACTGAGTTACTTGCGTCTCTTTGTAGAGAAGGCGAACCAAAATGTCTTACGGCCGCGATGACGGTGTTTGACATAGATATCAATCTTATTGAAACTCGTGACGGACCTCTCACATTTATCTTGATTGAATGTAACCACTGGGACCTGTTTCGTGTGGCCACAGATCAGTTTTCTGCTGACCAGCGTGTCACATTTAGAGGTCAGATGTCTATACACAAGGCTGCGGAGCTCGGGAGACAAAGCATACTAGAATTTCTCCTTGACCGTGACCCCGGTCTCGTTCATGCAAAAAACGCCGATGGCAGGACACCGTTACATCTGGCAGCCTCGGGGGGATATGATGGTTGTGTTTCACTTTTGTTGGAAAAAGGAGCCTATGTAGATGAATAAGATAAGTCCGGACAGACAGCTCTTCACAAAGCAGCAAGGTCAGTTGATGCACAAATTTAACACGTCCTTTCTTTGACCAGTTTGTTGCAGACGACTCTGGAAAACATTGTGGGGAAAGGAGAAATTGCTCACAATATTTTCTGCCCTATCAGAACATTATTTTCAATTTTATCAAACTGCTCTTTCAATTTGGGATTGTCAAAAATTTTGCGTTTGGTAAATGGTTTAGCTGTTCCCCAATCAAGGGATTTGTAATTCATCCAACTGCATGGCCAAGATGTGAGTATAAGTACTTAGGGGTCAGTGTCTCTAGCCCCACCGATACCTCTACTTTCAAGGGCTTCCTTTTTGACCTTGACCCCGATCTCTTCCATGCAAAAAACGCCGATGGCAGGATACCATTACATCTGGCAGCCTCGGGGTAGTCCGGACAGACAGCTCTTCACAAAGCACCAAGATTAGTTGCTGCACAAATTACACACATCCTTCTTTGACCAGTTTGTTGCAGACGACTCTTGGAAAAATTGTAGGAATAGGAGAAATTGCTCTTAACGGGCAATTTCTTCTTTTTTTCACAATATTTTTCTGCCCTATCAGAAGATAATTTTTCAATTACATCACATTTTGAAATGTTGTCTTTCAATATGGGACAGTCGAAAATTTGGTGTATGGTAAAGGGTTAAACTGCACCTCCATGTAGGGATTTGTAATTCATTCAACTGCATGGCCTAGTGGTTAAGATGGGAGCCTTAGAACTTAGGGGTCAAGGTTTCTAGCCCCATCGATACCGTTAGGTTCAAAAACTTTCTCCTTAACCATGACCCAGATCTCGATCATGCGAAAAACGCCGATGGCAGGACACCACTACATCTTGCAGCCTCGGGGGGACATGGTGGTTGTGTTTCACCTTTGTTGGAAAAAGGTTCCAATGTAAATGAAAGCGATAATTTCGGTCGGAGAGCTCTTACAAAGCAGCAAGGTTAGCTGATGCACAAATTACACACGTCCTTCTTTCCAGGTGCGGATATTTACACCAAGGACATGCAAAGACAAACAGCCGTTGATGTTGCTAGACGCTGCTATCTCCAGAGGGTTGTCCAGAAATTACCCGATGGAAGAAGAACTTTTAGTTTAGCCTGCAACAATTTTGACGTTTTAGGCAATTTATTCCAAGAATGATACAAATTGACACATATGTACACTTAGTTTAAAGAAGACTGCAAACACGTGTGATCCTTTCTTTTCCAAAAGAAATAAATTATCGCTGAACTAAGGATGAATCGTTATATTTCTTAGGCTATTGAATACATACACGCTGCAAAATATATTCAAAATGCTTTTTAAAGACACAAATTAAGTATTTTTAATTCGTCAATTGCTCCATAATTGTACTTTGCAATCCCCTTGAAGCAATCGACATAAGAAACTAGTGTTGTATTAGCATGTCGACTTTGTAAAAATGTGGACTCTCAACTGCAATCTCAGTATGCTATCTTTTGAGTGCAAACTTATCTTAAGGAGTAATTGGTGGAGAAAGACTATTACAAATAAGGTCTTGTTTCATTGTTTATTCTTTCATATTATATATACTTATATTTTGTGGATTTTTTCGGTAGTTGTAATTTTCATTTTTTATTTTATAAACATTTTTTTCAGTAGGCCTTATTGTAAAAACAATCTTTGTACGTTGTGCATGTCTTAATGTGTATACCTTCTATAAATAAGGTTTTTATTATTATTACTATCATTAATAGCCAGATATATACAAGAACTATGAAAGGCTAACTCTCTGGGCTAGAAATCATTGTGTCCCATTGACAAATCGTTTCTAACAAGAATTTTCTCTTTTTGTCACAGAGATGAACCAATTTATCGTCGCAAGTCAGTGGTACAGAGGAAAGGTGTCGGCCTTTGGTACCGTGGGTCCCGGGTTCGAACTAAATAAGCTTCAAGCTCTCGTCACAACCTATGTTAAACAAATAAGTAAAAGTTAACCTTATCGTATCAGAGAGTGAGTCAACAGAATTGTTTGAGAAGTAATGGTCTTAAGAAGTAATGGTCTAAAGACGTTTTTTTATTTATCGTAAACTAAAAGATTTCACAACAAAGGCGTGACTTGAGTCATTTCGCCTTTTAAATCCCATGCATGTGTCTTGTGTTATTATTAAGTCACATAAACTGTTAAGCCGTCCTTTATATTAAAAATAATCACATATTATCATTCAATAGTTAGATGGATTTCGTTGAAATATTTATTTGTACCGAATATAACCTGTATCGGAAATAAACAGCAAGAGTATGTAAATTATGTCGAATTGTTCCATTGGTCACCCCACCAAGAAGGAAGACAATAATAAACAAATCTGTCATTGACAATTGCTAAGAACAAGTTAACGCCTCTCTAGATGATTAACGACTCCTCAAAATGAATCGTAAATACGTAAAAATCGTTTGAACAAACGCGGAGAGTAACTGGAGACGAATATATGATAATCTTGCAGTGACTTCATGAAATATCCAATATATCATACCAAGGGTTCAGCGCAAGACTATAGTAATTGCTTCATGTTTATGAAGCACTTACTATAGTCTTGCATTAAACCCTCCATATATTTGTCAATCATTTAGAATAATACTGTCGGCCAGAAGTTTACACTGAAGTCAGCCATTGCAGACAATACTTGGCCATGGCAGTTCTGACAGCCATTTTCGAAGTTGTTCGAGAGTCAGGGCAGACATTGCATTCTTAAGTGTTTAAGTGCCATTTTTACTTATCTATCGATAAATAACTTTAACGCCATTATGATAATACTCCATTTGATTTGCGGTGATGTACAGTCCATCCATTTTTCTTGTGTTTCCTTAGCAACACCATACGGCAACACAGGTCACAGTCTGCTCCCCGGTTCGAATAATCAAGATCAGTGTGGTTAGAGAGTTGAAAAGATCGTCTGCAAACTCTCTCAATTTGGGACAGTCGAACATTTTGCGTTTGATAAAAGGTTAAACATTGCTCTTGACTAGACGATGCTTATACATACAAAGCTACGTTTTACTCGTTTGTAAAATTAAGGACAAATGCGTCGAGGGTGACAAACACATGATGGATTTCGATGGCATCTTTAACCTTTTACCAAACACACAATGTTCTGCCATCCCAAATTAAAAGAGTTTGCAGACGACATTTCAATGTATGATGTAATTGGAAAATAATCTTCTGATAGGGCAGAAAATATCGTGGGCAAAGGAAAAAATTGCTCGTTACGAGCAATTTCTCCTTTTCCCACAATGTTTTCCAGAGTCGTCTGCAACAATGTGGCTAAATGTCGATATTGCTTCGTAAATGGTTAAATGGGCTTTTGAGGAAAATGTTTTCTTGCATCTGCATGAAGACAAGTCCCTAGTCTTCACGCATAGGAGCCAACATGCAGATTGTTAGCGGTATTGTGTAATTGGGTCTCAACATTTCTTTTATTCATTTACAGTTTTCTGTGTAAATTACCAGTAGAAGTCTGTGAGAAAAAAGCTTGACCAAACGGTGAAATAATTGGCTGCTGTTGGTATAATTAGCATCCAATTCAGATAATGTTGTCTTCAAAGGTGTACACTGTATTTCAAACTGTTAAAGAAAATATCACTCTGTAAAGATATACCAAGTAGTTTCCATTATACAACATCTGCCCGATTTAAAAATTGAACAAATCGTATTTACTGTACATGCATGATAATAGTTAACGTATTTTCATAGCTTCGTAAGATTTGGCATTGTTTCAAGACCAATACTAGGGACAGCATGTGTTATCGACCTCCAAGTTTGAATACCCGTTATTCGCCATCTTGAAACTCCTCCTCGACGGATTACTTCGGGCGTTCTCGGTAAACATCGGTCGGGGCCGAAACTTTTCGCTTTGAATCCGATAGTTCCGGTGCTAGCTGATGTATACCGAGAACCCACGAAGCAATTCGACGAAAGTTTGAATTTCAAATGGCGGATTATGGGTATTCTCCACTAAGAAACCGTCCGTCTGCAATTCTGGTCAATACTACGGGCCCAGTTTTCGCTGGCCGCGGCTCATTTGTACGTAATGTACTGCCATTCAAACCGGTGGGAAAGCTTCATTATACATCAATAGATTGTGTGGTGTCACGCTTTCTATGGTCCAATTGGATAAAAATCGATCCTAATCCTGATAACGGGGTGTGTGGTCAGTGATCAGATTACGTTAACACCACGGTCTGATCTGAGACGAAACATTCCGTGTGAGGGAGGTATGCTCAAATTGGAAGCCCAAAAAATGTTGATGTAGCAACACCCCGGTGTACAACAGTATCGTCTAAAATCAGCCTGTCGCATATCACTTTACAATCTGATCAGAGGCGTTACTTTACTTGAACTTGACTTGTGGCGGACTTTTTCCCGGGGATCGACACGATTAATAAACTCCTTTAGAACCCGTTCTCACGCCGGGCGTAAACAAAATCAATGTAACCTCGGGACGAATGGAATTAACACCCAACAGTATATATCAATAACATGCAAAGGCGATGTAGGCTTTTCGTTTAATTCGGTTTTTTTTTTTTTTTTTTTTTTTCCCGATAATCTCTACACCAAACGATTTTTCGGATTGTAAGGGTCTGCAGCTGGATATTTTTCCTATCATCTTTTTTGTATCTAGAATCGTCCCGGGAAAGGGGAAATAAATGATACCGTTTACCGTTAGGAACAGCATAAAGGCATAAACCTGTGAAACCTGCGGCATTCCTGGATCCACCAGTACTAGGCTAGGGCGTTGAGAGGCCATTTCCACAAAACCGGCGGTATCGGTGGGGTTCGAACTTGGAACACCCAGGTTCTTAGTCCATCAATACATCCTTTTTCTTTCCAAAAATGAGAGACCCTTCTCTACGCGGGATCAAATACCGAAAGAGTTGATGTTTACTCTCTATGACGGATTGACCGACGGAATGCCCCATCTTAGCCGAGCCCATATAAGTACCAGTTCAAAATTGAAACTTTACCTATAGGTGGTGGGATTCAATAAGGGTTGGACCGTGTGTTTAGATTTCTGATTATTTGTCTCAAAATGCAGAAAAACAGTAAAGAATCTACCGTAAAAAACGCTGAACCGGAAGTTTCGCAACCGATTTTCGTCGTCAGCACCATGACATTGTGTTGGACAGGTTCGCTTAGTACTAACTGTCGTTACTGATGACGCAGACCCCTGAAGAGGATGGCACCATAGTGGTGCGATAATGCGTTCACCAGCCGTGAGTACATGTGTAGTCTTGTGAGGGGTGTACCTCCACTATCAAACCAGACCTCGCAATATAACTAAGTACAGTTTACGCGATGTGAAATTTATCCAATCAACAGCCGTAAAAAGAGAGATGTTCAGGTTAAATTTTCATTTAATTTCATCGCCTGCAAAGCCTTTCAATTTATACCGATGCATATTAATCGTAAAGTGAAGGATTTAGCCCATTGCTGATTTACCCCTGTTCTACTATTTTAACAAAAAGCAGCGGTTGCGGAGAAGAAAACGAAGAAGAATGGTTGGATGGGCTGATCTTCGAGAAAGGACAAAAGTACTAACGAAAACTGTAAGAAACCATAGTCGAACAAGATGTGTAGTTTTTGAAGTACACATAAACTACACTTAATGACATGATAAGAGAGGGTGTGTCTGTCCGATTTCTGTTGTATCTATCTTATTAACATTTGCAGTGCTGGAACCGACCTCATGCTTGTGCAAACAGGTTAGATCACATGCCAGCCGCCAAGTTATTGGCGACTGGCCTGTGTTCTTACCTGTTTGCTACTCTGCGTATCTTTTCTCAACAAAATTATGCAGATATTCAATGTTTTGGAAAGCAGACGACACGAAATTCTATTTATAGAAAATTACCAAACATTATGAGCGTTTATGAAACGGTAAAACAATATTCGAAAAGTTTTGTAGAATGTTGATATCATATCAGTTTTCTCATATCATATGATAAACGGGGCGTCATCATTCAGGTGTGGGGGTCGAAGGTGGTGGCCATTGACTGAATACATAACGAAAACAAAGAATGCACCGTGTTAATCTGCCTACCCACCTGGGTTTGATTAATGAAACAGCCATTTTTTACGAAATACTTCATGGATTTAACATGTTTGCGACGGGCTCATTTATCATTGAACTTGAATCTGCTCTGGGAAAGCAAAAGAAAAGAAAACACTGGATATTACAAGTTTTCATATGGTGTATTTTCTTTTTATATATTCTCTGTTTAACCCTTTCCCAAACAACAAATGTTCGACTGTCCAAAATTGAAAGAGTTTGCCGACGACATTTCAAAATGTGATGAAATTAGAAAATTATCTTCTGATAGGCCAGAAAACATTGTGGGAAAAGGAAAGATTGCTCGTCACGAGCAATTTCTCCTTTTCCCTCAATGTTTTCTAAAGTCGTCTGCAACAGAGTGATCAAATGTCGTTATTGTTTGGGAAAGGGTTAAAATATATGTCCTCGTGTAATGGCGTAAGCAATTATTCCTTTACAACAATTACTTCTTATGTATCAACGTTTGAGACATATTTTCATACATAGTTAGAGAAAGAAGTAATGAAAGGGTCCGTACTGATTTTTTTCAGGATTTAATCTATATGTCAACAACAATTCTGTTATATCACGCATCGCTATCACAAATATTAACCAAGTGATTTAAAGTGCCTTGACAAATGAACCCCCAGCCAAACCACCGGAGATTGCAGGCTCGAAAATGGGACCCATCTTAACCATACGACCATGCCAAAATTTAACCAATGGGACATACACACCTTAACCATTGGGACATACCTGCTTTAAACATTGGACCATACCCATCTTTACCATTGGACCATACCTGCTTTAACCATTGGGACATACCTGCTGTAAACATTGGACCATACCCATCTTTACCATTGGGACATACCTGCTTTAAACATTGGACCATACCCATCTTAACCATTGGGACATACCTGCTTTAAACATTGGACCATACCCATCTTTACCATTGGACCATACCTGCTTTAACCATTGGACCATACCCATCTTAACCATTGGACCATACCCACCTTAACTATTTGAACATGCCAAATTAAACCAATGGGGCATATCCACCTTAACCATTTGATTATATCCGCATTGACCGTTGGGCCATGTCCACCTAAACCATTGGACCATATCCCCTTTACCATTGGGCCATATCCCCCTTAACAATTGGACAATACCATTATCAAATATCGGATAAAACCCACATTAAACAATCGACCATAACCCCTTAACAATTGCGTCATACCGGCTTTAACCATTAGGTCATATCCACCTTAACCATTTGACAAAACAACTACAGTATTAACTATCCGGCCATACCCACATTAAACATTGGACCATAACCCCTTTAGCATTGTGTGATATCGATATTAACCATAGGGTTATACCTACGTTAACCTTTAGGATATACCCAACCATAGGACAATGTCCGCCTTAACCATTGGGCAACGCAGGGCTCACTAATCAATACAGAAATTGAGTCATGGAAACATCTTTAGCTTAAGCTTTCTCCATAACGAACGTCTTGTAACATGGTGGTATCGACATAAAATCCTGTGTTTAAGATGGTCCTTTAATGCATGTTTTGCTATATGAAATACATACAAAGTGTATATCAGCTTAATTAACCTTACTATACAGGATCGTCTCTTGCGACTCTGAGGTAAGCCATCCTGATCAATAAGCAGTGAAGAGTGGCTGGGAAATATCGATGTAGAATGTTAAAGAAGTAATTAACTGTAGCTGGAGTTAATTAAATCTCGGGCGGTTGAACTGCGGAAAAAGTGCACATTCTTTACGCGTGAATCGTTTTCTTTAAGTCTCGTCTGCGAACGATATTTTGGTTTTATCCAATTCCGCAAAAAAAAGTCAGACTGCCCATTGTGAGACATAGACGTAGATGTTTTTTCTTTAAATGGGTACAAAAGCATGTTTGATCCAATTTAGTAGTTATATAACAATTTAACTGGGATTCTACAGTATTATTTATTTTGTAATTAAAAATGATATATGCCTGTACTTGTGGGCCTGAGGCCGTTGTACCATAATGAAATATCTATCTATTATGCACAGGATTTGTCTTAGAGTGTCTTAACGTTTCCAAAGACCTACGTGACGGTGTTATCTAAAAAGCATCTCTTATTCTTTATCTCGTTGTTAACGAAATACGCCCGTTTGCGTAAGTTCAAAACAACCTTCCCTTTTATTGCAATATTGAGCTAAGCAATATTGCATGGTAACACATCACTAGAATCTTCTCTGGCGTGCCATATTTTAATATTGTACTTTCAGATTGGACACTATCGATGGTTATCAGTTTTAACTTACGCAATATCTTCCTTGTCTTGTTTAACGAAAAAGGTAGCCTACCCTGGCAAGTGTGTCTTGCCAATGGGCACTCCCATAAAACACTCGAACCTGCATCATCCGGGTTACAAGTCCGCCTCCTTAACCCATTCCCAAACATTAACGCAATTTAACCAGTTTGTTGCAGACGACTCCGGAAAACAATGTGGGAAAAGGAGAAATTGCTCTTTAGGAGCAATTGCTCCTTTTCCCACAATGTTTTCTGTCAATGTTTTCTATCAAAAAGAAAATTGGTCAAATTTCATCCCTATTTGAAATGTCATCTGCTAAGTTTATCAAATTGGGACAGTCGCATACTTTGTATTTGGTAAAGGGATAAACACAGAGCCTCGCAGATAATGGTTACTAATGTCGTCTGTGGCCGGTGTGTCAATGTGTGCCAACATAGAGTAAGAGATTAATACTGCGGCTGGCAGGTCCATCATTAGGTTTGATATAGCGCTTTATAGTGTACAGTCTAAACGAATTTTTGGATATAATGCTTGAACCGATTTAATGCTTATGCAAACAGGTCGGATCACAGGCCAGCCGCCAAGTAATTGGCGGATGGTATGTGGTCCTACATGTTTGCTACCCTGAGTATCTTTCCTTATTAAAATTAAGCAGATATTTGAGGTTTGGGAAAGCAAACGACGCAAAAAGCTTTAAGGGTTAAAGAGTACATCGAATAAAATAAAGATGTTTCTGCTATAATGGCGACAGTGTTAAAGGAAGTTCAACAGTGTAAAGACTAAACAAACTTTTGGATTGTAAAGATAGATTGATAATTGTATTGCGTTAAACAACAGTTCTTCGTCATACAACATGATAAACAATATATGTAAACACCATAATGATGGTATAAAGTATTGTAATTATCATTTAGACGTTGGAACTAAAAATGGTTGAACATTGTATAAACTTATAATGAATCTTTGTTTTTTTAGAGAATGAAGACATGAAGTCGATATCCTTTTAAGAGTAATACGAGAATTATGGTTGATAAAACAAATTTGCATACACTACTAAAACTGTATAACTGTATTGGATTCCAAAGAATAAATATCGTTATGAGAAAAGAACTTTTCTAATGAAATTTGCGATAAAGATGGTCTAAAGTGGTCGTTACAGAAGAACTTTTGGATTCTTTGTGAAAATAGATAAATATAGAAAATATCTGTATAAGGATAACACATGTTTTTTATAAGGACGTGAAATTCTCATTCGAATGGTTCGTGATTTCGGAGCGCTGGACCGGTTTAAAGAAACAAGTTGTGCGTGAGATTGTACCGGTATAAGAGTTTATCTGAGCAAGATGCGTTTTGTTTTTTAAAATCATTTATTTCTTTAGAGATTTATTTTTAGGAAAAGTTATTTTAAAGATGTAGGGCAAAATGTTGCAGCAACAAAAAGTCAGTAAATCGTTTGAAAATACACGCCGGAGCGGAAATCCAAGGCCGTTTGAGGCTTCGTCTACTTTACCAAGTCTGGCCCTAAAAAAGGACTTGATATGGTTTGTACGATGTTTGTTCACATGTTTCATTTTTGATGATTTATCGTTAGAAATGGTAGGTTTATGTGCGTTTTATCTCATTTTCTCTCGTTTTGTTACTCAACGCATTGTTCGTTAATATTTGGGTGTGCACTTTCTCTTGCATGTTTGTATAAAATGATTAATATTTGTCAGTTTAAATTGTCAAATAGGTTTCCTCGTTAAATAAAGTCTTTATTATTATTATTATTATTATTATTATTATTATTATTACATGGAAATAAACATTCAAACAAACAAACAAACATAAAATTAAATAAATTAATAGATGAATTTTAGTTTCCCATTAAAAGATAAACAAAAAGAAAAAAGTAATTATCTAAATGGTGAATATAAATAATATACATTTTCTTTTTGTAGTCGAATGAAATGACAATTATAATTGCTTAAATAATGTATTCATTTGATTTTCATTGCCATAACCGTATCATTCAATACTTCTTTTAGCCATTAAAAGTTAACTTATGTTTGCTTCATGCCAGTTTAATTGGTTCGTTAGCTCTTCTTTATCAAAAACAAAGATTTGCACTTGTCATATTTTAGTCGTCTACCAGCAATTTTAGTTTTTTAAATTTTTTCAATTTTTATGGCAAACTAGAATTTCAACGTTCAAATTTTAGTTGTAACGAAACATAAGTTACTTTAGTTGTTTTTAATATATCTCTAGCATTGTTATTTCAATGGTTTAGTGACATACTATTGTGAAGAACAGCTTAATATCAAAGTATAAACATATAAACTTAAGGGCAATCAATAAACTTATACGTAAGTTTAACTGAATGAAATCTTACAAGTTTCAAATTTCGGTGCAAAACAGTGAAACATTCTTTACGAGTAGACGTCGTGTAATAAGAATGACCTGCAGTGGCTAGCATCTGGGAGATGTGATCGGCCATTCCGAGTTCGATCCCTGCTATAAGCTGATTATTTCGTTGTAGAACGATGTAAGTTCACAAAACTTTTTCAGCTTAGCGCTTGGACGAAGGAAGCAAGGAAAAGAGAACTATCATTGTTATAGTTTTCTGAATTGATGTTAGAATGTAAATATGTCATACACGTATTGTCTAAAGTTAACATTTAACTCAAGGGTACCGTTTTACTAAATGACGTTAGGAAAACATTTGAGTAAGTCAAAACTGGTAAACGTGGTTAGTATCTTAAATGAAAAATACAGTATTGCAATGTGACACGCCATTGGAAGCGTCTCTTTGTAATATTACTCAGCCAAATATTGAAATAACAGGGAATGTTGTTTTGAACTTACAAGCACGGGCTTATTTCGTTAACAACGAGACAAAACTTAGAATAAGAGATGCTATTTTAGATAACACCATCACGTAGTTTTTTCGAAACGTTAAGACACTCGTACAAAGCATCTAATGTTCGGTAAAACGGTACCCTTGTGTATTTTCATTCCGTCAACCATTCACAGTGATAAAGGAATAGAACACACAATGACATCGAGTAGTACACTACATAAGGTCGCCATCCTAGTGGGCGTGGTCTCACTGGTCCTACAGATTGTCGGCTATACGTGCCCAGGCTGGATCGTGGTAACAGTCAATCTCGACATCGTGGGAGGCATGTCCGGGACCGCCACCATCGGGTTCGGCGAGGTAGCGTCCTATGCCTCGGTTTGGTACACACAGATCTGTGTGGTCGGGGTGGAGTTCGAACTTTGCGATCATCGAATGTTGCATGATGCTCGGGGTGCAGGATTTAAACTGAGTACCACACACTTAGGTATGTATTGGTTTGGTTTTGATTACCTTGAATTGTTTTCCTTTTCGATACTTTAAAACCTACTTGATTTTCCTTTATACGGTACCGTTTGTCTGTATATTTGCAAATTTGTTGACATTACACTTTATTTTCTTATTCATTACCAAGTATCACACTCTTGAGTATGTATTGGTTTGGTTTGATTTCCTTGAATAGTTTTCCTTTTCGATACTTCTCTCGGTAGGTGTATCTTTTTGAATAATTAGGCGTCCTTTTTGGACACTGTTGTACTTGCTTACAAGTATGCTTGTATTCTTTTTGATAGTACACTTTAGTCTTTTATTACAATGATTTTTTTTCCGACCAAATATATGTAATACAATAAAAGTGGTATTATTTACATTTTGTAGAAATTGTCCGATGCAGTTTTTTCCTAACCATTCTCAAAATCCCGTTTTCAATCGAATTCGGTTTAAACATCCATTTGCAGAATCTACAGCATAGCTGACTTCGGCCAATTCAAACGTATATTAAAATCGTTTTATGAGGCTGGGTAAACAAGCATTCTTTTTGTTGCAAGTTTTGGTCCAATGCAATTGCATTTTCATTTCAGTTTGGTACTTTTATTTTCATATACTCCTGTCCGATATATATTTGGCCATTTAAAAAATTATCAGAATAAAGATTTTTTGAATGATGGATAGTTTGAATAGCATCTGACTTCCTCGCTGATAATCAAATTATAGACCATACATCATATGGAAAGAATCAATTGAAAATCATTTGTATAATTATATCTCATGGGGCATAATCTTATTTAACACATTCCGTTGGATGGTTTACCACAAAGGAATAGTTTCTTTTCGTTACACGCTCAGTAAATAGTTTGTAAAAAATCATGTGTGGAAATCCGACTTTAAACTACGAGTATATTAAGCAGGTCACCAATTCAACTTCGCTTATCTGTTATTGGGTCAATAAAGTTATAATTATGAATGTCCGTTTTATGGAGCAATCGCCGAAATTTCTCTTTTCCAAATGTATGAAGTACTCGTAGGTTTGTTGTTTGTGTCAGTTTAATACTAACGTGTCTCAAAAATATTACGATGTCTACCGTGTAAAAGTAAGAGAGTGATATATGAAAAAAATATCAATGCTTTATAAAAGGTTCTTGTTCACAGATGTGAGGAATTTGGGAAGATGAAAATAAGGTTCTTTAAAATTGCGTATCAGATGTACTGTGTATGATACACATTGAGGTATACTCATTGGAATTAGTTCGTTTCTATTCTTTAGAGTGGGTATATAGCGAATTAACATGTTTTAATCTAAAAGCGTGATATCGGTGGTGCGATATACTGCATATAAACTGTATATACCTAGATAAATCGACATTTCCTGAAGTAACCATGAGTTCAATGGTTGCTTTTATTTATAGTCAAACAAAAGGGCAAAAGATATGTATCGTTTCGACACCATTATTTTTTATAGTTACAAATTTTCTCTTCTGTGAAAAAGCACCATTAACGATAAATCGACATTTCCTGAAGTAACCATGTGTTCAATGGTTGCTTTTATTTATAGTCAAACAAAAGGGCAAAAGATATGTATCGTTTCGACACCATTATTTTTTATAGTTACAAATTCTCTCTTCTGTGAAAAAGCACCATTAACGTATTGCTTGGTTAACCCTTTACCAAACGTCGACTGTCCCAAATTGAAAGAGTTTGCAGACGACATTTCAAAATTTGATGAAATCGAAAAATAATCTTCTGATACGGCAGAAAATATTGTTGGAAAAGAAAAAATTGCTCTTTATGACCAATTTCTCTTTTTCCCACAATGTTTTCCAGAGTCGTCTGCAACAAAGTGGTAAAATATCGTTATTGTTTGGTAATGGGTTAAATCATTTTGAGGCAACTGTAGGTAGAATTAAAAGTTCTTATCACTCGTCACTATCACGCTGAAACATTATTTTTCTATTCTTATAACGTTGTCTGGCATTGCTTACGATTTGGACACGCCATTCAATCCTTGCAATGAACATGAGTTAACCCATTACAAAACAATAACGACATTTGATCAGTTTGTTGCAGACGACTCTTGAAAACATTGTGGGAAAGGGAGAAATTGCTCTTAACGAGCAATCCCTTTTTTTTCCCACAATGTTTTCTGTCCTTTAAGAAGATTATTTTTCAATTTTATCACATTTTTAAATGTCGTCTGCAAACTCTTTCAATTTGGGACAGTCGAAAATTTTGGTTTGGTAAAGGGTTGACTGGTGAGATGTATTTTGATCATAATACAGGTCATCCATTTCGCGATGTCCGTAATGCTGCATTTCGTTTGTTTTCAGGAATTCGTCAATTAAACTGGACAGAGGTTGAGATCGTTCTAACGCTGGCAATCGCATTCTGTGTGTTGAGCCTCGTTCTGGCTCTGATCGGACTCTGTCACAACGAGGGCTTATCAGCAACACTGATGACGGCATTAGCATCGGGTGCCATGTTTATCTCATGTAAGTTTGCATAACGGTAACTGATTAAAAGGGTATGTTATGTTATACGTAAGGTTGTAAATTTTATATACGTCCAGATGAGAGTAAGTTTCTGACACAGATCCCATATGGGTCCTCTTCGTCAGTGCCGTACCAACTTTTTTTTCAGTTTTGTAACAGCTTTCCTGGATGCACCAGTACTAGGCTGGGGTCACTCCCAAAATCCAACGGTCTTGGTGGGGCTCGAACGCTGGACCCTCGAGTGCTGAATATTTCCGCTTGAAAATAGTTTCCACATAATTTCAGGTCGAAGAGTAGTATGGAATTCGATCCATGTTGAAACAACATTAAACCACACATTACTACATGTTTTCTAATCCACCTCGATTAATACACACGGAGAGAAAGCAGAAGTGCTAACTAAATACAATTTAAGAATTAACCCAATAGTTTTACGTTATGATATTGTTAAGCATTATTCGTTTCTCCTACATTGACTTCTGGTAATTCATTGATCTATCTAGCCATCAATGCATCAATATCCTGTTCGTTTCCGGTCCTATTACCATTCATTGTGACAATATAATTAGAGGGAATTATTGGTCGCCTCTGGAAACAGTGACTACGTAATCTGCAAGCAGTAATTTGTCTCTCAACAACCTTCGGCTGTCGGCGCGGCGAAAATTCCAACATGAACAGGCGACGGCTGAAGTTTGAAATATAATAGAAGTGTTCCCCTTGTAAAAAACTTCATTTTTGAAATGAGGATCACATCTTCGTATCAGTAGGCCTAGTGTCTCAATTCAACACAAATGTCTAAAATGTCGTCTTCAGCAGATTTGTGGTCCATCGTAACTTATTGATGATCGGTTAATAAAGATTGACCATTATAGAATCGGGGTTTTTTTTCAATCGATGTAAACAATTGCTTTAAATTTGGACCTGTCGCAAATCCCATACGAATCAACGGATTGACAAAAGAGATCGCCATAGGAAGATGAATTTACGTTTACACGGATCGATAGTAACTTTTAGAGGTTCCTGCTCATTTATGCAAGTTGCCGAAACGTCAGCTTGTCAGAACACAACCCAAAAGTATCCAGACCTTTTATGGACAATTTGTTAGTTAAGAAATAAGAATTCCTATTTTTTTTTGTGCTGATGTGAATTACAATTGTAAATTAATCAAAGTGCTGAAGGCACTGAAGTTGGATGACATGATTCAAATGGATGATAATCCTGCAAGGGTTAAAAGCAATTTCAACAGTATTTCATTTGCTTTACTGCTTGCTTTCATCAGCAATAGACTAAAAACTTTCAAATATCTCAAGGACATCCCAAGAACAAAACGCTAGTTAGGATCAGACTTTGGACATCAAGGTTATGAATTTTACATTAGACCACGTAGGACCCTACAAAATATACTACAGTTGCCAAATGCATCCATATTGGTTGCTAGAATAATTCTTACAAGAAAATCGTATGAGTATGAATAGGAAAACAAAAAGGAGACAAATACAACAAAGATAGTTTTATTAGTATTTAAATGTATTTATTTTTCAATAGCTTTCTCTTTTTATTAGTCAGAGACTAACATGTGTGAAGGTGTTTTGTTAAGTGACTGGAAAATAATAAGTTTTACAAAATGTATGTTTTTATTATGCATATTTATACATATGCATGTTAGTGACTGCAGTCTTATGGACCAAAATTTAGTTTTTTCAACTTTTACATATTATGATTTGGTAACATGTCAAAATTAATATCTAAAAATTTCAAATCAAAATTCATAAAACTAAAAAAGAATCAGTCATATTGGGAAACTCAAGGCAGTCTCTCTAGTTAATTGTGACGTCTGATTGTTTGACTCTGGTTGGTTTCATCGTTTTGACTTCATCCTTTTGAGTATCTACAAAAATCCTACTTCACAAAATAAGTAATTATGTTTAGGATATTTATATACATTGTATAGGATAACAAATCAGACTCAAAACCTAAATCGACGACCCTAAACAACACCTCTCAAACAACGCTAACTTAAATGTTTCTACTTCTTGTACTTTCCTTTTAACAAATATTCCTCGTGAGCTATACATTCAGTTTCTATGAACAACAAACAAAGAGCTTGTTGCCAATTCATAAAACATGTACCCCATGATACCAGGAAAAAACGCGATTCTCTTGTTCCATGCTGTCCTTAACATAACACAAAACTATCAAATGGAAAACTGATAAAGAAACCAGATGGCTTTAATATAAAACTATTTATCTTTTCAAGCCAAACACTTTAAGATGGCAGTTCTTAAGGTTCTCCAATCCTACTCCTGTGTATTTTCTTCATCATCCCTGAATTTCACTCAACTGCCAAGGTCCTCCTACTGTTGATGGTTTTTTGGACAGCTATAAAGGAGTATAGATGAAAATGATATTTAGATATGAATACCTTTTTTCTAAGAGTTAAATGCCATGTCAACAATTTTCATTTATATTATGGATATCCGAAGCCAGTACTAGGTATGGGGTCTGAAGTGTCTTGCCAAAGAACACTCCTAAGCAACCAGAGGGGCTTTAGCATAGGATCCTTTGGTACAAAGTCAACCACCTTTACCATTAGACCACAAAGGTCACTACAATGCTTCATCACAACTTTATACCATGTATATGTAGAGAATGCGGAGTTTTATCTACATGTACTATGAATTTGTTTTTCAAATTTAGATGGTGAAGTGCAATAGACATGACATCAAATACCATCAACTATTATTGAGTCTAACTGAAAGCATATACAAATATATAAACAAACATATTATTTTTAAAAGAAATAATTAAAAAATTTTGTTAGCTTCACACACATTCTCACTAAGGGGAGAAAAAGGGTGAGAAAATCTGTGTGTTTTTTTCAAGTTATAGTTATGAGCTTTTTTTTTTTCATTTATCATTTCTTCAAGAGCTGTCTCGAAATACTGGCTTGTAAATAATGAATACTTGAATTCTTTTTCTTGCTATGGATAGTCTTGGGTGTTATTCTTTCAAACATTTTTTTTTCTTAATTAGGTACTACTTAATGACATTAGCATAATGTGTCCAGCATGGAAATTATGGTCACTTGTATCAGTTGAAAACTAGATGACTCGTAAATGATTCATTCTAAATTACGCTTATGGTTTTCTTTATAATAGAGTTTATGATCGACAGTGCATGTCACACTAGAAACGAAGATCATTTCTTTGAATTAGGTAATAATAATTCTTTGTATTAGGTGATAACAGCTTGATTCAAAACATCCCACATTTACTCTCAATCCTGATAATTAACATCAAAAGGATATATTCCTTATGAGTCAAATTTCTCCTTTTTTCACAATAGTTTATATTTTAAAGATTTTTTTAACCTCATTTTCATTGTTATGGCTCTCTACTTCATTTGTATCTAAATTTAAATCCATATGAGAGAATTGGTAAAAAAAAAAAAAGAACATATCCTAAGTCATATATTGGTCGTTGTGATAGGACATACATTGTATCAACCATTTTGCATTACACTATAAGCTAAGTCCGATATAGATCTGAGGGTAAAACATGCTTACCCTGTGGTACTGCATTCTATGCTGTAGCGACTGGTACACCAGACTGACATTGTCTGGGGTTAATTGGTGGGACAGGCCTGCAAAATGCTTCTCTACAACCTTCGTCTGAAACAGAAACTATCTGATATAAATGCCAACAGCATAGGTGTTTAACATCATTGATTGTTAATGACATCAGAGCTCAATTTTGGAGCACAACTTGTAGGTCACCACCACTTCTATGGAACTATATACGATATCAAATTTATCAGCTTTCCCTTTACTATGGACAATCTATAATTCATCAACCACATTAAATATCAAATAAACACGGAATATAATTCCAGCATTCTATATTCCAGCTTGTAATGCAAGGCACATAGAAAGTGTCTGTTGAATATCTGAGCATGACTTGCAGTCTTTTTAAACATAAAGGTTCTTGATTAAGTAAATCTTTTAATTTTCTTTACATGCTAAAATAATCACATTAGCCGAAAAAGGCAAGAAACAAATATATTCTTAATGATTTGAGAGCAAGCGTTAGAATCAGCTCATACTTTTGACTCAATGGTTTCAAAGGTGTTTTGCAACAGATACCACAAAGTGAGGTATCATAGAGTGAAGGATTATGGATGTGATTCTGATGTTACATAACAATGCAGAACATCAATGGTTCAATGCATTACTATAGAAAGTGCTTAATAAACATGAAGCACTTTCTATAGTCTTGCATTGAACCCTTAATATGTTCATATGGGCTCAACGCTTTCTCAACAAAGTCTCAGTCATATCACAGTGTATAAGGAGGGGAAAATCCAATTAAACTTAATTTTCATTTTTCATCAAGAAAAAATAAAATTGAAACTCACATTGTCCTCAGCAAATACACTCCAGGCAAACATGGGTCCCAGGAATGATAGGCTGGCTACCTCCATACCAGAGGCCTTGCTAAGTGGCTTGGGGAACCAGTTGGGTAAGCTTACCATCTGAAATGTTAGAAAGAGAAAGATAAGTTATACTACAGCTATGTAGGGAACAAATTGGGTAAGCTTACCATCTTAAAATGTAGGAAAGATAAAGATAAGTTATACTACAGTAATGGAATATAAGTTATACTACAACTAGGTAGAGAACCAGTTAGGTTAGCTTAACATCTGAAAATGTTAAGAAAAGAAATATAAGTTATACTACAGCTAGGGAACTAGTTAGGTAAACTAACCATATGAATATAGAAATAAATAAATCATTCTTCGGCTGTACCTAGGTGGCTGTTTGGTGTAGGATTTGTAAATGATTGGCAGATTGAAAACATGAATAAGTCATGATGGTTAATCTAAAATTTTACTTTGTATAAAAGAAATTGAGATTCGCATATTCAATGGACACCTGTCTTCATATTAACACATTATTTTGTTGCCAGAAAATGGTTTATTTTTGTCTATACATACCTAAATCAGGACATATTATACCAGGACAGGCATTTTTCCATGCAACTTTCAAATGCCACCATAGCATTTTTTTTTTACATATATGTGAATGTATATCTCCCTTATATTGCATGAATGCATTGTGACAGCATTGGTCACAACTTTGGGAGAATGAGTGATCAGTTTCTTTAAGAATTGTTGCCTCTTTGAGTTTTGCTTTTTTTCACGCTTTGAAGCTGAAGTAACTTACATTATTTGATAACAGACAGGACAAATATTTGCAGGTCATGCAATCAAAATATTAAATGGATTTCAATATACCTCTGCACCTGTTTCTCCAATCCAACTGTAAATAGAAGTGGATTAGTGGTGCATCATACTGCTTTCACTGTTTGCTCACTGTAAGTCATGGTTTCTGTTAGTTTCACTATACACTCTGGTATTGAATGACCCCTTCATCTTCCAGAAGACAATGCTTTTTATCTGTGATGTAAAAAAAAATTCTGCTATAAGGACTTAACATTTGTTACATTGGAAAAATGCACTAAGTTTCAAACATAGCACCCTATAAAATAGACAAACTTCTATCAGTATAATCAGGTATGAGCAATTTAAAACAGATAAATTAATTTTTCATAGTGATTTGCATAAGAAAGCATAAAATACTACTGAGAACATTTATATTTGATTGATAAACCTTCAAGCAATTAAGACAAAAAAGGCATAGCCCATCTTATTTTTCGGCAGTCTTTTAAATGTTTTAACCTCCCCCAAACCCAGCTGCAACAGTGTGGATTGAACTCAAGTAACAAAGTTTCCACTGCAACCACTTAGTTAAGCTGTTAAAGATACTCTCTCAGCGATGTGTCTATTTGGAGTTACAAATGTCAATACATTGTAGCTGGTTAACTGTGTACCGTACATTTTAATGCAAGTACGTAACGCACGAACACAAAGACACAAATGGTCAAAGCAAGTATGCTTGTCCAAACCTATAATTGGGTTTTCCCGGGCAATTGGACAAGTGTTGACGTCGAGCCCTGGAACTATTCTACTTAACAACTTACGGAAAAAAGGCTTAACCCATTACTAAACAATAGCGACATTTGACCAGTTTGTTGCAGACGACTCTGGAAAACAAATTTTTTGGTTCCCCTTTTTTCCACAATGTTTTCAGCCCTTCCAGAATGGTGTTTTTCAATTTATCACATTTTTGATTATCGTCTGCAAAATCTTTCAACTTGGGACAGCCGAAAATTTGGCGTTTGGTAAAGGGTTAAGTCAAAACTGATAAACACGAATAGCATCACAAATAAAAGGAATGTACACTGTACTGTAATTGTTGTGTGACGAGTCATTGGAAGCGTCGAGGAGCGACGATAATGATGTGTTTCTTTGCAATATTGCTTATCTCAACACAGAATTGAGACGGATGATCTGTTTTAACCTACACAAATTCTTAAAAGCATAAGATGTTTAGTAAAAAGCTACCTTGATTTATTCCAGGGGTACTTATTCTACCAGCTGTTATAGAGGTCGCCCACGCTATACATGATACAAACAGCGCCATCGGGACCTACGAACGGGAGCACGGTCAAAGTTACACGAGTGTTCGAACCCCATGGGCGCTGATCCTGTCCGCCTGTGGGTTGTTACTCGCTCTGGTCTCCTGCATCCTGCTCTTGGTATCCTCGTGTAAACACAGCGAGAAGAAATCTCGGACAATCACGCCGGAATCGACACCTGAACGACCATCACCTACATTACACGTGGACACCAAAGAACCGATCGAGTTCCCGTTCATAACGAGACATATGTTTATGCGGGAGGGTACGGAGCCCCATATGCCCCCACAGTACAACCACGACATGCTGCCGACCATCGGCAGTAAAGATATTGCTCCGTTAGAGCGCCCAGCGTTTGGACTGGGTGCGTTTGACACCCGGTCGGAGTTTGGATTTGAACCGCCATTGTTGTTGGGTGGGGAGATGATAATGCCTCCAGGTAGCCCACCGCTAGATACGACATTTAACCAGTCTAAACAATTAATAAGAGAAAACACGAGTGTTGAAGCCGAAGAAATAGACCTACCGAATGTCGTTAACACTGATGAGAAACCCACTAAACTGGACAACAACGCGCAAGATAAAAGTACATGTACACCTGTTTGGAAAGGGCAATCGGGGAACGGCACGGTTAAGCAATCGACTGATTTAAAAGGAGTTAACAATACCAAAAGCAATGGCAAGCCAGTGATAAAACCATATAAATGGCAACCAATTCATACAAAAGATGATTCACGTAAGAAACCCATACACAACACCCGCCCTGCATCAAACAGAACGGTTCCAGCTAAACCGGTCATAGAGAAAGGCCGAGCCTCGCCCCAACAGGAACCACGTGTCTTCAAAGCGCCGGGAAACAGCAAAGACACGGGGTCTGGCCTCGAGTATGTGTGAACTGGCACACGGTGCCGCATGCAAATTACTAGTTCAATGAGTGCGCTCGGTTGCTTGTACTCGTCGCAATGTCTGATGACAATGAACCAGCCTCTTAGCGCCCGCATGCGCCTTGTTAGTTGAATTCAAGTCATGGCATCTTTTTGTTTTGACATTCATATAAACGCTTCTGGTGATACCACGATCCTGATCGAACTCATAGTTTGATTTGTGCATTACTTTGTCAAACTCACAACACAAGAATGTCAAAGTAAATTCTGCATTCCAGTATTCTTTGAACGTTTTAGTGAAGCTTATAAACTTAACAAGCTTTATCGCACATTTTGGAGAATTAGACAATATCCAATATAACGTCTTACGTGGGTTATCTCTCAGATTTTGTCCTTTGGTTAACAGACCTCTTAAAGGGGATTTTAACAATTTGTGCCACCGACCAAATGACCATTTCTTTTTATATATATATTGAGGATGCTGAAAAACTGTTTTTTTTTATATCAAAAGGTGTGTGTGAACGAGTGTATGCCTTATTTCCTGCTCTGTTGGAAAACTTGATAAATAGATAATCGAGGGATTGCTTTCTGATGCATAATGCTAGTGTTAAGCGAATAGAGTGTTTACCCGTTTCGTGTTCTGGTTCCCAGCTTATAACGATTTGGATTATTTCACAGGATTGAAACAGCATATTATTGCTTTCAAAATAAACTGTTTAAACGAGTTTTATCTTGTTATATCTTAACAGTTTTTTTTATATCTTCAAGATAAATGGGCTTTACTTTTTACCAAAAGCTTTTATCGATATTCCAACTAAAGTCATTAAGATGGAGGCAATATATTGAGACGTCCCGTCTTAGACCAGCTGTCACTCCTTGCTCAGAAATTACTAATTGGCATATTATTCAAGCTATTTGTCTGAGCATGTGTAACAGTTGTAATACAGAAGTCAATACCCCTTCTCTGTTTACAAATTTACATGTACGACTATAATGTGTAAAAATTATCATAGGTAAGAAGTCGTGTGAACACCAAGGACATTTAAAGGTGCTTGTTCATACATGAGGCAAGTCAAAATAAACTGGTATAACAATAGCTTTTGTATTTCGGTGGATTATCTACTGAACAATGGCTACTTAACATAAAATTCATAGTTAATGTGTCATATAACCAAGTATGTACAGACATAATGCAATGGATTTCAAAACAGTTGTAACACTTTAGGATGAGAATACATATGTATATACATACATTTTGCAGGCTCTAAATACTTAAGCACAAACTTATTTTGGTTCCAATGACATTTCGCCATTATGTCTCATACAACAGGTTAATTGCTGTACAGTTTAAATGAAATGAAATTCCAATGTCTAAGTTTCCTCACATCTGTGAACAAGCAGCTTTAAACTTCATTGGTCTTTTGCATGAAATATACAATACTTCAGTTCCTTTTACATGGCTGTCTTTTTGTAGATGGGGTCAGACCCCAAGCTTATCTGGTCAAATTGGATATAAGTATTACAATTAAATCAGTAAGACAGAAATGAACCTCTTATGAAAATCCATCAACCAACATTGGGACTTAAAAAACCACTTGGAAAAGGATCCTACTGATTTCAAGTTTGATACTCTAGCCACTTTCTTATCTAGCCACTACACTTAACCAAGAAAACTAGAATACACTTGAACATCTAACTCTCATTTCAGATTACTATGTGTCATTATGAGCAATTTCATCTTCATAGACAGTGTTGTGTTGGTGTTTTTCCAACACTACAGGAACACTAAAAAGAACAATTGTGAACATTAATATCATGGCAAACAAAAGTAATAGTGGATAACTCCAATGATTTCACAAAATTTATTGCCGTAAATGCCAAAATGGTTTAAAAACACACACATAATAAAAATGGAAGAACAGTTACCTTTTACATGATAAATCTAAGCAGACATGAGCCTTAAACTATCCAAAACCAAACTTATCAATATGCAAAGACTAGGGAGGTTTCCTATCTGGTTGTCATTTATAGAATCATAAGAAACATCTCTTTTTGTAACAAACATTTGTCTTTTGGGTTTTTTGTTTATAAGAGTTTAAAGCCATGCAAACAGTTTTTCAGATATGTTACAGCTTTCCTGGATTCACCACTACTAGGCTAGAACTCTAATGTGTCTTTTAAAAGAACACTCCCATGCAATAAGGGGAGCCAAAGGGGCTCAAGCCTGTGATCCTAGAGCACTAAAACCTCCTCCTTAACCACTGAGCAATACAGGACCCTTAGTTTTGTTCGTACATCACCCTCAAAATTTAAATTACATATTTTGGGTTAAATGCAAGACTATAAATATCAAGTCTTTCACAAATGTAAAGCACTTGTTACATAGTCATGCATTTAACCATTGATATTCATCAAATGGGCTCTTTTATAACTGTTCTTATTATATATATAGTGAGTCGAGTTCAGTAATATTTTTGACAACAATAAAAGCAAACAGGACAAGTTTTGAAATATAACATTAGGCCAATCACAATAAACTGACTAAATCAAACAGGCAGAACTTTGAAATTCATTCAGATAATGATAAGCGACAATCAAAATGACACTGTTACTTGATGTGCCCTATGTATCAAGATGGTAAGAGACCACATATGCATCACTCTCTAGAATAAGAACTTCAGTAGAAAAAGCACTATTCTACAAGTCAGCTGAATGGAATAACCCTAAGGAATAATAAAAAAAAAACCACATCTTCTGTGGACTACTACACATTATGTAATATTTGAGAGTAACCCTAGAAGAACACTGATGCCAGACACTGAAGAAGCTGAGCAATATCTCCCTCCAGTCAAAGTACTTCCTACCAACTAGATAATTTTTACTTTTTTTTTCCATTTAATTTTGAAGTTGTTATCTTTTGGTGTTTAGAATTGTGAAATTTGAACCACTCACACTCACAGTGTTACCTCTAACTAGTATATGTACTCAGTAAAACATGCTCTTATAGTAAAAATGATCTGTATTATAAAAAAAATAGGCATTCAATGAAAGAACTACTACCAGAGGGAATCAAAGAAATCAAAAAGGGTAACTGGAAAAATATATGGTCTATGTACATCAGTGTCTTTATTCTTTTAAAAATGTTAAATAAATTCTATATATGAGATTTTATGCATCCTTAAACTTGAAAGCATTTAAATTGGTTCCCTTCAGATTCATCTGCAAGAGCATAGACTTCAATGTAACTAAGTAACATGTATGGAGTTACATTAAATGGTTTTATTCATGTCAACAAAATCAATGTGATCTGAACTGAGGCATTCTAAAAGATACAATATTTGAACATCCATAAATCTCTACATATACGGATGCATTAAATGCCTTTTGCATAAGTGTAATAAACCCTATTCACTAAATATACATGTCCTTCTCTTATTTCCACCTCTGGAATAGGAGAAATCAAGAAAAAAATTAATTCAGACAGAGATTCCTAAATCACTTAACAAGTCTATTTACAAAACTAAAAAAAATTATATTATACAGCTACTACAATGTACAAATATACAGCTTCATAAGGAAATCACAATAATCCTTTTTCTAATGTGTTCCAAAATTACAAATGCTGTCTGTAGCACATGGATGTATCCTATAGTATATCACATAGTACTGATCCAAGGATAACTATAGACCCATGTCTTCTGCAGCACCTTGGTTTAAACTAAATATGGATGGTTTAAAGACCATGTGGAAGATTGCTCACAGATCTACCAGTTCCTTTACATTGAATAATAAAAATCAACAGCAGAAGATTAATGAATCATGAAAAATAACTAGTTATTTTTGGTATTGACTGTTGTTACAAAAGAACAGATTATGAAATTTCTCCATTTGTCACCAAGATTTCAACAAGTCTCTCAAACAGGTGGGATAAAGCAAAAGAAAAAAAAAAAGGAAATAATTTCCCATCAGCAACATTATACATGTATTTCCTATCAGAGGAATCTATGGTCTTATAGAGATACTAGAAGTCTGTTCACAAAAGTCTATTTATTTTGAGCATTCATGTTTTGACACTGTTCTTTTATTTCTCAACAACTATAGGTGACCTTAGACTCTATCACATGTAAAAACATATATATGGCATATATGTTAAGACATGCTTCCCATTTAAGACATAAAAAATCATACATCAAAATATGTCTGATTTTGCTTCAATTAAGGTATGTTTATGAAGACAAAAAATGAAACGCCCAAAGCATTAACAACAACCAGTATAAAAATACATAGATATATTCACATAAGAATACACATGTCTATTATCAACAACAATAAGCAGTTGGTAATATCAAGTGGTTTTCTTCATCCTTCTACCTTTTCTTCCATGCAACCAACAACCAACAATCTTTACTCTTTAACAGTAAAAACTTTCTAGATTTACAAATTTTAAAGGTTTGAGGATGGCAGGTGAAATAAAATTTTGGGGATGTTTCTTTGGTCAGAATGAAAGTACAAGAAAAAGCAAAGAAATTTCTTGATCATTTTCACCTTTACCAACAACAGTTTTTTAACATTGGCTCAAAAAAAAGTTTTTGAATCATTAGGTTAATTTAATGCAAATTTCAACATTACCGACCATTGTTCACTATTACAATATGCATACACTTAGGATTGATAAACAATAACACTTTTCAAAGAAATCAAACACTTGACTGTGACACCGGTATCTTAAAGCAGAAATATTTTAAACGATAAGAAGCCATCGACAGGGGGCATCCTCATTGCATTAATAATCCATTCATATACTCTTAATTGGATAAGTTTAACGACAGTTAAAAGGTTAAGACCACTTTTATACATGACTGCATGAAAACACAAATTTGTCATGATGATAAATGGTCACTAAAAATTCAATTATCATATTGAGTCCTTAAAAAAGTTTCTAATAGATCTATCAAATTATTCATTTCGCAGCTAATCTAATTTCAAAAGCAATATACATTTTTTTTTCTAATCAGTCAAATGGCAAAATTATCATGTCCCAAAGAATGTTCTTTTGAGAAATATGACATTCAAAAGTTCCAAAACCGCTCTTATCACTTTACCAATTTGCTTTTTTTTCCCCTACTTTTTAACTGACAACTTTCATTGAATTATATAATGGATTCATTGCAAAGAGATCATAATTCAACAAACTTCGATTTTGGAATGGTAGAGGCTCTTCGTTGTTCCTATCTCAAACACCCAACTGTATCAGCAATACCAAAACACACCCACATCTAACTTGTTATAAAGCAACACAACAAACCTACAGCAACTTTCATCTAAGTGGACAGAAATCTTACCAAAACCGGTACAGTTCAACAAAGGGTACTGTAAAAATCTTTTCAAAGAAGGTAGAAAGAAAAATCCTAGTTATAAAAAAATTAATGTTGTCCTTCATTTTGTCTTAGACTTTCCAAGCACAGTCCTCTTGAATATGGCGGCCACTTTGTTCAGGTATCCTTGGATGACTTGATGACGCCTCATTCCAGGTAGTAGGAGGAAGAAATTCACTGGAAATAAATAAACAACCTTCACCAAACCTCATGATTGGTCAACAAAGAGTAAATCTATGAAAACTGAAAAATGCAAAGAAAGGAAAGTATGACCAGAAACAATTATAAACTTACCTATCAGATACATTATGTATATATCATGAATAATTTAATCATTAACAAATAAATATCAAAGTTCATGAAAATTCCCAGTCAATGAAATTTTCATTAAAAATATGAAAATAAGAAGTTTCCTAAAAAAAAAAAGATTCTTTTTTTCTTGTTTTGTCATTTTTCAAAATAAAGTTTGATATAAGAATCAAGCTCAATCTCAATCAATTTTCAACAGTGTTTCAAATAAACCACAACGTTAGGAGGCCTAATAATGCTTCTAGAATTCCTTCAGTCTATTTCCAGACCTCTAGAGCCATCTGAAGTTAAGTATAAAGACAATATATTAGCATTGTTTGTAGGTAATCTATTCATCATTTTTCACTTACTTTTAACAGTCTTTTAATTATATCAGACCAAATATTCACTTATTCATGCTTTCTCAATTTTTTATTAATAGTAGGCTTGAACAAACTTTCTACAAAATGAAACCACGTATTGGTATGAAAAGCTGCCATTTAGAATCAATTCCATATTTTCAAGTCTCAAATCCGCTACACCAGCCACTACAGATTTCTGGTAATATTTTCAGCTTCTATCCATCCTACTATTTCTTGGAGGTGGCCCTGTTATGATGTAGGACATAGACACAAGGTCTTGGGTTTAATCACCAGCTACACCAAGATTTTTCCAGAGAGAGAACTTGGGCAAGACATTACAAAGCCCTGCCTAGAACTTGAGAAATCAAGGTAAACCATGAAATAACTGAAATACTATTAATATGGTGTTAAACCACATGTAAACAAATCAGATTTGTTGAAGGTAGTGTTACATAACTGCCTCACTCTCTACAGCATAGCAAAAATCAATAAGGACAAGATCTAACCTCTGCGTAACTGAGCCAACTCTTTAACTCAGTGGTTATGGTCTTGGACTCTCACCCCTGAGAACCGGGATCAAATCCCCATAGGGGACAATAAATCCAAAATGGATTTTTCTAGCTATGCTTCGTTGCCGACATTGTTTGTAAACGGAGAAAGTGGTTCAATGAGGGAAAAACTTACAGATTAAGTAGGTCATGAGGAGATTGTCCATTTTGCTTCCAACCCAGGCAAACAGCACAAGGAATCCCATTACCAATAGGAAATACTGAAATTTCAACAAATATCAATAAACACTACTTTATACCTTAGAATGCTGGGTAATTAAAAAATATATATTTTTGTGTCGTCTGCTTTCAAAAACCTTAAATATCTGCTTAATTTTGATGGAAAAAGATACCCAGAGAAGCAAACGGGTTAGTTCACAGGCCAGCTGCCAATTTACTTGGCAGCTGGCCTGGATCTAACCTGTTTGCATAAGCATGAAGTCGGTTCCAGCACTATAAGGGTTAAACTTTACAGCACTGGCTTCATGGCTGGCTAATATCAATCTATATAATGAGAATTAAGGGTAAGAGCTAATCTGCCTTTTGATTTACATTTGTTTCAATTTAGACTACACAATTGAAGTTGGAACTTAGTGATACATGCACTAGAGTGTACCAGCAAACATAAGTTATGTGTTCCGTCAGAGATAAAATGTCATTTAACATCCATTCTGAAACTCAAGTTGCTGTATGCTGATGGATTTAAACGGATTATCCCTCAAAATTCCAAAGGCAGATAATTGTAAGTTAAGGGTTCGCTTAGATTTTGAAGACTTTTTTTTTTAAATTTGTTTGGATGCAAAAATCATTTTAGGCAGTAGAAGACCCACAATTTTGGTTCATAATGGGCTTGTAATTGATCATAATGTTTTTAGAATGTTAAAAAATGTGCAAGCTCATACCACTTTTGGCTTTTCATTCTTCAGCGTAAACATGGTATCTTTCATGTCATACATGTGGTAGCGAAAGTTGTGGATTCTAATACAGATCTGCTCAAACTGCTTTTCCTGGGCTCCGGTCCTGGAATTAACCAATCAAAACACAATAAATATTCTATATACCAATCAAAACCCAATAAACCTACAAACCAATCAAAACACAATAGATATTCTATAAACCAATCAAAACACAATAAACCTACAAACCAATCAAACACAATTTGCATAACACAAACCAATCAAAACAAATTTAACCTACTACAGACCAATCAAAAAGGGCTTTCTTTACAGTAGTTTGTAAAGTCCTCTGCAGCATTTGAATCAAAGTGTGGTATTATGGAGTGTAGGGATTAACATCTGTATGAAAAAGGCAACGAACCTTAAAGAAAAAATGTGCCAAAGAGAGATATTAATGAATACATAGGTTAACCCATTACCCAACAATAACGACATTTAAAGACTTTTTTGCAGAGGACTCTTGAAAACATTGTGGAAAAAGGAAAAAATGTTTTCTGTCTTATCAGAGGATTATTTTTCTTTTTCATCACATTTTGAAATGTCTTCTACAAACTCTTTCAATTTCAAACAGTCGAAAATTTGGTGTCTGGTAAAAAGGTTTAAGCATCACTCACCATTTGGCCCTGCCTAGCACCGTGGGGCCAACGAGGGGTACCAGAAAGTCGATCAATGTCAGACAAAGTCCCAGGATGGAGAAGGTCGTCAAGACAGATGGTTCAAAATACCATATCATCCTGAAATAAAATACCATATCATCCTGAAACAAAATACCATATCATCCTGAAACAAAATATCATATCGTTGTGATACAAAATAGCATATCATCCTGAAACAAAATACCATATCGTTGTGATACAAAATGCCATATCATCCTGAAACAAAATACCATATCATCCTGAAACAAAATACCATATCATCCTGCAACAAAGTTTATATGCTCCAAATAACTTATTTCTAAAGCACTATTTTAGTTGATTTCCTCAAAATTCTCATCAAGATTATTGAATGAAACAATTATGGGAAAAAGCTCTGATTCCCTCTCCATCAAATAAATTTTTGTCATTCTAAAAAACACTTCAAAGGCTACAACTGAAATTTTCATGAAGTTTCAAAAAGTGGATCAGCATAGCATATACATATTGTTGCTTACATACCTTTTAACAAAACATAAGACAAAGACAACAAATGAATGAAAATAGTTTACAGTCATTTAAAAGTTGGTCCATATCTATTTTTTATCTACATGTACATCATAAAGTTGCCCTTCAGGAGGACCCCAAACTTGACTGCCCATAAGTGAAGTGAAGAATCTTCAACCTTCTGTGTGTCAGCCAGAAGACTACCACTCATGATAACCCATGTGACCATGTGATTTTCATGTTTTGTACTCTAACCACTAGGCCAAAAAGGCCCTTAGAATTGTCTATCGCATTTGGCTTTAACATTCTGGACAGAAGATAAACCCATTCCCCTATTTGAATTTGTGACTGGTCCTGATTGAGGACAACAACTGGAGAAATACAATAGCAATCAAAACAAATCTTGATGATTCATGTAAGAAACTATTGTGACTAAAGGATCAATTGCTCTCCTGGAGCAGTTCTAAGTTTTACCACAGAGATTTTTAAAGTCTCCGTTATCAGATGCATCAAAGTTTTGTAACTTCAACCATCAAAGGGGTAAGGGATAAACATTCATGTGTAAGGCAGGTACTCCTTACAGGAATATTTTAGTGGTGGTGCCGACAATAATTGCTGGGTAGAAAGGTTTGTCCCAGTTGATGAGTCTGTGTAGAGGGAGCAGCACTTCTCGCCATCCTTCGAAATCTCGCTTTATTGCGACCACTGGGTCCACAGGCTCCTCCTCCGCCTGAAAAGACATTTGCATAGCAATTAGCATAACTCCACCATCTTCTTTCAAGCTCTTTCTTAGGCCAATGCCAACTCTTTTAGTAACTTTAAATTGTGCATTGTCATAAAAATCATTCTGTTGTTAAACATGTAATTCTCATTTGTTCCTACAAAGAAGGATTAATTGCAATTTTTTTAAATACTGCTAACTCAAGACTATTTTCACTTTTTAATGAGTCTCGAATGGACCTGAACTACAGTGTCCCCTGACTGATTATTGATGCGCAATCACATTATATGTTATTTCTGCCATCCAAGTACACTGGCATTCAGTTACAACCACTTTTGGTTTACAATGGTTTATTTGATTGAGGTTAAACCCCATTTTGATTATATATCAGTCAAAAAGCACCAGTCAATGCACTGGTCCATGCTCCTGGTATTTCCTCAACTATACAGTACAATACGCTTCCTTATCCAGTGACAGCTTACATTTACCCACATGGACATAGCTGATCAGTGGTATGATACAAATATTAAATGTCACATTGACTACAATGACAACAAGGTAAAGAAATTCGCTGAGCTACGTCTCCAACTCAGTACCCCTGTATAGCAGGGATTCTGGGTTTTAGACCAGGTTTGGTCTTTGTGCACCAGTGCTGAAAATACTACAAATGGGCTTTTTTAGTGTTTTATATGACAGTGGCATATCAGGGGCATAGCTAGCGATACGCACATGCATAACATCAATTTCAAAAGTGTAAAATTTTGATAATATGGATTGCATTAAATCTCCAAATATATGCAAAACCATTTTTGTTCTACTTAGAAAAAATTCAAGGGGAGGACCAGGGACCCCAAAGAGAGTACACCCCTTCTCTTAGTCAAAATAATTTGCTTTTTATTTTCTGATGGGCAATCTTATGTCGAAATTTCGAAGGATCCAAATAGTGTCGGACTTTTGAATTTCTTATTTGCGGATTTAAAGCACCCCAAGGCCATTCAAAGTCAATTGATAAGACAAGATATCTAAAATAAAGTTACATTTCACCTAATAATGGCATCAATTGCCGTTAAACAAATAAAAAACTGCTTAATAGGTTTTCACATTCCAGAGCGAATGCGCAGAAAAAACCTATCTGGAGCAAAAAATTTTCACCTAGTGTTAATTAAACAGTTCTTACATTATTAATATGCGGAAAACAAACATTACAAGTGCATGGATTGTTTAAAAAGGATTAATTCACAACTGTGGGTAAAATAATTTGAAAATTTTCAATAACAATGGCAATATGGGTCTTCAAACTTTGTGACAAAATTTTTGGCGCATTTGACCTCCATTAAATGAATTGTTTGAATGTTTGACGTGAAAGGGAGATATTGCAGATGCAAGAAATTCTCAATATTTTCCGAATATGTCAAAGTAGTTTCACTACCCTTCCATCAGCCTACCACATCGGTGCGTAACATTGATTTGATCCACTCCTAGTCAAACTAATTTGACTCAATCAGGAAATATTAGGATTTTTTCTTGTATCTGGCAATGTCTCCCCACATGCCAAACTTTTAAACCATTCATTCAATGTTGACTAGTTGCGACGAAATTATTGTCGCAACATTTTAGCACTGATTGTTTCATTATTACAGTAAACTATCAAATGATCATTGCTCACAGTTATAAATGATTCACATTTTAATCGATCCAAACATGTAACAAGTCAGTATTCTGCATATTTACTTTATAAAAATGGTTAACACTAGGTGAAGATTTTCTGCTCCCGATAAACTTCCTTTGCACATAATCACAGGAGTGTGTAAAAACCTTATTAAGCCTTTTTTCAGCTATTTTACGGCAATTGATGCCATTATTTGGTGGTATATAAATTAATTTTACATATCTTGTCTTATCAGGTGACTTTGAAGGGCCATTTTATCTTTTAAATCTGAAAATGAAAATTTGGTAGTCCACCAATAATTTCATCCTATGAAATTAAGACGTTAGATTGCACCATGGATCAGAAAAATAAAAGGCAATCTAACGCCTAATCATTTTGACTAATCCTCCCCTGTCGGTTAGTGACAGTGATGTGTCTCTCCCGTGTGTTTGAGGCTGGCTACACCCCTGCATATTAACAGCACCTTTCTCGAAGAAATTTATTAGAAAGACTTAGCTTTTAAATTTAAAAAATTAGCAGTTTATTTTCTTGCAAAGCAACACTGCCCTTGAACAGACAATTACATTTCTTCTTTCGTCATGATTTTGTTGACTGTGCAATATTTCAGAAAATACATAAACACTTTGAAGAAGCAACACTAAAAAAAGAAAGAAAGAACGTTTGTGCTTTAGTCTAGCTAAGAGGCGAATCGTCTAGGTTTAATGTTCATGTCGCATTTTCAGACCAAGAACTTCGAATTGAACTTGGGCCGAAAGAAACACCGTCATCGAATTGGCTATGTGTCGAATTTCAAAATCTAGCTAACAAACAAAGACTTGAAGTATATATCAGCAGTTTTTGCCGATCTATTTGCTTAACTAAATCAAAATGATGAATTAGCAACATAAATTACTTGAGTCTCGGGTTTCAGGTCGTCCGAGTTCTCCATTTTCGTCAATAAATGTAATGGTTATCGGCGTGAACTATAGTATCTCATCCACCGAGCGCTGGAAGCGGACAACCAATTATGAAAAATACTTTCCAAGACATTGCGGAAACTACGCAATCGGAAAGTTTTGTTTTAATCCCTAAAAGAACTGTCAAATGGAGAAACGAAACTATTTTTGGTAGACGTAATTGTTATGCCGTTTCTAACGCCTACTCATGTTAATCGTTATGTATAGGTTATTGAGATATTTTCTTCCAGAAAATTGTTCCTAATTAATGATGTATGTATGACTTAGATGGACATTAACCTCTAAAATAAACAGAATAAAGTCCCATTTCTTACATCACATGATTCTTTGGTAATCAACTGTTTCGTGAATAAGCTATGTAGACATAACTTCTTGCTCTTAGTTATTCTTAAATTTTGTGGTAATAGCAAACGTATGAATTAACATGTGTAAGGCATTTGTGCGGTCTTCGTTTGCCATTGGTTTGTGCTTTGATTCCAAGGCCTTCTTCCTTAAATTTTGTACAAGACTCTTGTCTGTTTTTGTTTGAAGAAAGGCATAGATTACACTGTATTTAATTTTAAAGCAAGGTCTTAACTCTTTGGTTTGGGAGGCTTAGCTGCAAAATTTCTGTATTTGTTCAGAGACATCAAAGACATATAACTGCACCAAAAACAGATTTTTGCTGACTTAGAAAAACAATATTTATTTCTCTGGTTTGTCCTACCTGATATAACTTGAGACTTTAGAGATGGTTATCAGTTTGAAAATTACTTTCAACTTGGAAAGTGCCTTTTTCATATAAAGTGAAAAAGCCCTTGTTTTACATGTTTTCATAAGAGCATTGAACATACTTTATACTAAAACCTGAATCATCAATATATATTTCATTAAAAAAAAAAAAACAAATACAATAAATCCTATTTTGTGGTTACCTATGGGAATGCTGTTGCCCTGATGATTCTTATAGGTACATCAACTTAAAATAAGACTAAGAGGTGGCATTTTTAGATACAATGTACCATTGTCACATGGGACTATGGAAACATTTGACCAATCTTGTCATGTTACTCTAGATAGCAAGGTGTTTGAGAAAGAAATCCTGGGTCAGCGTCTTTTCATGAACCAGCTTTCCCATAGAAGTGCTGTCAGGTGCTAATGCTCACTTTACATTATTTAACAAAAACACAGGATTTCACCAACTTAAAAGTAAAGAAATTGAAATTGTTATTTGGTTTAATGACAAATGATTTTACATAGCATATTTTGACGATTATTACTGACTCACAGAGCACAAATCTTTGAGTTAGTACCTTTAAACCCACATAGGGAAGATAATTTGACAAGATCCCTTTACATCACTTGATTCTAATCTACTAACATTATCTTAGCCAATCTAAGCCCTTTAGGTGCAACATTATCCGAGTTTTACCTGTTGATTTTATAGTTTAATCCAATTTGTTTTGGTTTGTAGCCTGGTTTTTCTTTCTGTCCTATCAGATGGTTTTTTTTTGTCTGTTGATTTTGCAAAACTTATTGGCAACATTGCTAATCGGGCAAGCCAAAATAACTTTTGTAATACTTCAAAAGACAAGCCAATTTGTCCTTTTACTGTGACCAACAATATGCTATTTTTATATTTAAAAGATATCAGCTAGTTCAGTTTGTACCAGTTTTAATATCCAATATGAAGTTATATACATGTTAATTGTTTTTGCCCCTTTTTGATCCCATGATAATTCGAGGGTTCAGTGCAAGACTATAGTAAGTGCTTCATAAACATGAAGCACTTACTATAGTATTTCACTTAACCCTCCAATTAAATTTTGATGAAATTTGAATTAATCACACATTAATGCCCTCCAAGTGCTCTTGTTCTTGTTTTCAACCCAGAAGTTTTTTATTTAATCTGGTAAGGACTCGAATAAAAGGGTTCCATGTTTGAGACCAGACCTTGCCAATCTTCTTTCAAACATTGAATGAAGTCAGTGCAACTTGACAGGGGTGGCAAAATCAATGTTTTGTATTGCACAGCTTGTCCTAAGGCCTTAACCATTAGAATGCTGGGTAATTTTCTCAAAATAGATTTTTGTGTCGTCTGCTTTCCAAATCTTTAAATAAATATCTGTGTAATTTTGATGAGGAAAGATAGGCAGATTAGCAAGCAGGTTAGACCACAGGTCAGCTGCCAATTTACTTGGATAAGCATTAAGTCATTTCCAGCACTATAAAGGTTACTGGACAAGTGGTTTTTGTTTATGGAATTTACTATATTTAGTTAGAGATAAGGCATTAATGGACAAATAAATCAAAATCAGATTTTGCCATCCCGGCTTGATATATTTGCCTCTCACCACTGATCAAGTATTTTCATGTGGGAAATCAGCCAGTCTCCTGGAAAATTGTGTGCAGTACTTCTTAGGAAATAACAAGTGCATAGATAGGTACCCTGACCATCGCAATTTTACTGAAATACTGTTGAAACTGGCGTAAAACACCGATCCAACCAACTAACTCAATCGGGTGCAAATGTCCTACAGTTACTGTTATCAGTTCATTATACAATTTGTAGTGATAACCTTCTCCCGAACAACAAATTTTCAACTGTCCCAAATTGACAGGGTAATGAAATTGAAAAATATTTTTCAGATAGAGCAGAAAGCCTTGTGGGAAAAGGAAAAATTTTCAAGCAATTTCTCCTTTTCCCACAATGTTTTCTAAAGTCGTCTGCAACAAAGCAGTCAAATGTCGTTATTGTTTGGGAAAGGGATAAAGGAAATGATAGTTATTGATGAAAACAGGATAGCATTATCAGTATCAATTATATCGGTTAGTCACAACAGATACAAAGTGTTGTGAGTATAGGGAAGTTATACATTAAAAAGGCATTTTTGGTACTTATGTAAGATTTAGAATATTTTAACCCTGTCTTCTTTTGTAGTTGCATCGTTCTTTTCCCTGAAATAAAATTCTATAAATGGTCCAAATTGAACCATGAATAGTCCAAATTGAGCAACAGCAAATTAAGAGCAGATATGTTCAACCCCTTACTACATTTCCCCTTTTACTTTTTGATATATGTTGGGAAATCTTGAGAGTTCGCTGTGTGGAAAGGATTAATTGCCCCTCTTCAGAAATAAGTTTAACCTTTTCTCCTTAGACGATGAATTTTGATCTCCTTTACATGATTTCTATAATTCCAAGGATTAATGAAAATCTTTCAAAATGAAAGTTGTCTGCCCTTAGTTTTAATCTCAATTTAAGAAAAGTAGGCATAAGAGTTGTCGTTTAAGTTGTCTAAATGACACAATTTTGATAAGTATCCATTGTCTAAGGTTTACAGAAGTTGAAATTAATAAAAGATCGAAATGGAATAAATCTCTACCCAATGGCATTCTTGGCACATGATATACATTAGTTTTTCTCTTGTCTCATTCTAGATGAAGGCCAGATTGATTTGGATCCTTCCCTTTATAACTCCAAGAACACTGCATAAGATATGAGTGACCAAACAAACTTTAGGAAATAGTATCCCTCGAAGTGAGGAAACATGAGGGACGAGTGGCCTGGACAGAGATTACACCAGTACGCCATCTTTGATCGCGAAGATTGCATGCTGGACATCCTACAGGGTGATGAACGCCAGAATATCAACGCCCCGGACCGCTGTGGGCGCACACCTGTGTATACCGCGGTGTCTAACAACAGTATAAAGTGTCTTGAGATACTGCTTCAGCATGGGGGTAGGTTGATTCTTCCAACAATAAACCATCATTAACCAAATCCTAAATGTTGAGATTTGTGGGCTGGTTCAAATTGAAAGTGACCATTCACAATTCACCACATTTATGACTGCTTCCTGGATACTAAACCAGTATTCACGCCAGTTTGTGCTGGAAAATTTCACTTCGCCTAACAGGGATTTGAACTTGTGATCCTCGGTACAAGAGCCCGATGCTCTACCGCTGCACCAATGTCATCCACATAATGTAAGATGACAATTAGCTTGTTCCGGCATATGTGATTATGTGGCTGGCCCAAATTCAAAGCAATGGCAGAAGATGAACATTGATAGGGAAAATATCTTTTCCTGTATTATATTGAGTGGAAGCCATTGAGAATAACACAGAAATTGCTAGAATCATGGATTATTCTTCATAATTGCCATCACTTATCAGTTTTAATTAGATCAATCATCTTATTCCATATGAAGAAATGTGTTGAATGTCAAACTAGAAACTAAACCAATATTTTATGGCATGCCTAAATTCAAAGCAAAAGCAGAAGGCAAACATTGACAGGGAAAATGTCTTTTCCTGTGTGATATTGATTGGAAGTCATTGAGAATAGAGCAGAAAAGGTTTGAATTAAAGGTTATTCATCTTCTTAATTGCCATTGGCTATTGATTTTCATTTAGACCAATCGTCTTATTTCATATGACGGAATGTGTAAAATGTCAAACTGGAAACTAAATCATTATTTTGAATTGATTGTCAATATCTTTATCACTTTGTGTCTTCAGCAATCAACCTTTTTGATATTTCTTTTGATATTGTCCTTTTAACCCATTCCCCCTTTTTGGATTTTGGAAAGGTCCAAATGAACATTGAACCAAATTAAGAAATCGTTCAGAATATTCCTGCTGAAAGCAATAATTAACTAATTAATGATAAAAAGCACTCACCTGTTTTGTGTGAAACAATTGACTTTTGGCTACTTTTCTCCATACTTATTAAAGGTTACACTTCATAAAGGATCCTACAATTGCTCAAATTCTTCTACTTCAAACATGTTAAAACATGTCCATAAGGTAAAGGCTGTAGGCATAAAAAGATCAAATGTGACTTTTAAAAAACAAAACAGAAGGTAGCTAAGAAGTCGAAAAATAATGTTTGTTTTTTTGTCATTGCAGGAAGAAACAATAATAATTATTGTTACTTAAAGGTACTAACCCAGAGATTTGTGCACTGGAAGTCTTAAACATTAAAAATTTGATATTAACAATTTTGTTTCTAAACTAAAGACCATTTTCAATTACTCAACTTATTGAAATCCTGTGATTTTGTTAAATAATTTAAAGTGAGCCTTTGCATCTGTCAATGCTTTATTTATGAATTCAGGAATTCCTTCTTGTGCACCTTGCGCACATTACATGACAAGAGCTGTTAAATGTTTTTGAAGACCCACATGACGATTGTATTTAGAAATATCACCTCCTATTCTAAGTTTAGCTTGTTCTTTGCAAAATAGACCCGTTACCAGTTTATGATTTTTGCAATACAAATGATCTATATCTTTTATGTTTGGTTATAAACAAGGCTGGGAAGCTGACACTAATCAAGTCTATTGTTCCTTTAGAGATCTATCTTGTCATTTAATCGATAGAAAACAATTTACTTCAAAATGTTCAAATTCCAATCTGTGAAAGAGTCCCTTTAAAAAACAGATTTATGAGAGAAAGGTTAACAGGAAGGATGTGCAATATCAGAAGCATTGTGTTGATGGTTGTACTCATTGGGGGAAATTCAAATCAAGCTTGATTGTTCTACTTTCACTTTCACTTGTGTCTCAAGTCATTCCTTCAAATTCGTTTATTAATTGTCAACTATTCAAAGGATAAGCAGAGAAGGATTTGAAAGTAAGTTTTTTTTAAAACTCATTGATAGGTTTTAAACTTTGTAAGAAAAGGAGAAATAGCTTGTATTGAGCTTCTTGTAATACAACTGTTTCTTGATATGTTTTTTTTTTAGTGAAACATGATTTTCATATGAGGGAAACTTTTTTTTTTCTTTTTTTAAATCTAGCCTTTTCAACTTTTCCATACATTTTTCAATTGCCATAAAATTGTGGCGTTAGAGGAAAATTTATCATTAATTAATTTTTTTTTTGTCATTATCTAATTTTATCAACGTCTTTGGCTCAAATATTTTTAGAACAATAAGTTACAAATCATGATGGATAGGGATGGAATCTAAAAATAGACTTTCAGGAAGTATTGGATTGACATTTTTAAGACAAGAAATATCCTTCAAAATAACGAGAAATGGATACATGAAATTGATATAATGTAACATAACTGAAAAACCCAAGTGCTATTTGGTTGAAAGAGTATGAAGTTTCTTACTTTAATCTCTAAGAAGATTGTGATATTGTTTAAGTCAATGGTAAGCTGTTATCTAGTTTTAAGTATATCATTGAAGTAAGGCTTGTATAAAACAAATTACTTTTTATTGTTCTGTTTTTTTTTGTTGTATCTATAGATATATTTTTTTTTTTGATAATGGTGCTCTGTTAGTTGGTATGAGTGATATGACTGATTAATTTCTTTAATCATTTTTGTAATAACCCATTACCAAACAGTAATGACACTTAACCAGTGTGTTGCAGACGACTCCAGAAACATTGTGGGAGAAGGAGAAATTGCAGACGACTCCAGAAACATTGTGGGAGAAGGAGAAATTGCTCTTAACGAGCAATTTCTCATATTCCCACAATGTTTTCTGCCCTATCAGAAGATTATTTTTCAATTGCATCACAATTTGAAGTGTTGTCTGCAAACTCTTCCAGTTTTGGACATTTGAAAATTAGGCGTTTGTTAAAGGATTTTAACACGCTCTAGCAGCAGATGCTAGAGCAGATAACTTACTCAATTCCCTCATATTGGGTTTTATGATTCAACAAAATTTATTTTTAAAGCAACAAGTAGACAACAATACATGAGTAAAAGAAAAAAATAGTTTGCTCCATTTAAGTTTAAATGACTATTGAAAACACTACAACAACAGAAGAAAATGAGTCTTCATTTTTACTCAATATGTATGCTTTTCTATAGGTTAGAATCTAAGATTTCTTCTGTCTTTGATGCAGAAGACCGTTTAACATTTTCCTTTGTAAATCCATACTTCATTGACTATAACAATATTTCATTTGATCAAAGAGTTCAACAGTCCCATTATGGATGATGGTAATCATTTGCTCTTGTCTTGGATTTTAAGATTGGTTCAATTTGAAACAAACTGTAGAATGAAAATTAGAATGAAAATTTCATTTTTGTCTTGGTAATGAGAAGAAATCAATGGAACAAAAGAACCCATAACTTTGTACAGACAAGTTCTCAGTCCATCACAATATCTTTTATTCAAATGTTTTGATGGAGATATCTTAAAGTGAGTTTTAAAATGGAGAATTATTTGTGTACACAAAAATTTGTCTTATAAAAAACATAATTATATTTTATGCTCTTAGATAGAACAATGAGAATTTTTTGGCATGTTAGTGTGCCCTAGCTCATTAAAATGATCTTTTCACAAACAATTTCTCCTTTTGCCACAGTGTTTTGACAGTGGTGCAGGGGTAGAAGGTTGGCTTCTGGACACGAGGGTGGTCGGTTTGAATCCTGTGAGAAGAGGGATCTGCCTTGCTACCTTTCATTAATCCACATTCGGCGCAAGTACTGGTTTTGTATCCAGGAAGCAGAATCAACAGTGATCAATCTATGTTATAAGAACTTAATTCACAATCAATGTAAAGTAAATAGGTTTAAACTTAAGTGTTTTGATGGCCTCTGTTACATTGAAATGTACTCATATTTGAATGGTTGAAAATGTTAATATTTTTTTCCTGATTTTTCAGCGGATCCTAGCATAGCTGGAGGAGACAGGGTCAGTTTGATGGTGAGCTATTATATATTTACTTTGGTTTGATTTCCCACTATGCACCTTTAACCCATAACCAAACAATAACCACATTTAACCACATTGTAGCAGATGACTCTGGAAAACATTGTGGGAAAAGGAGAAATTGCTTGTGACGAGCAATTTGTCCTTTTCCCTCAATGCTTTCTGCCCTATCAAAAGATTATTTTCCAATTTCATCACAATTTGAAATGTCTTCTGTAAATTCTTTCAATTTGGGACAGTCGAAAATGTTGCATATGGTAAAGGGTTAGAGTGTGTATCTTTTATATGTCAAGATATTTTGCATGAATTTACTTTGACTGATTGCTTGAAATTAACCCTTTCCATCATATAGTAAGATATACCGTACTACATCAATCTATCTTGCTTTGACCTGTTACCTGATATGGGAATTTTTGCTTTTGTCTGGCAACATATCCTGGTATTTTAGCAATGGTATTTAAAAATGATGTGTTTTTTTTGCAAGGAAATAAATGCTGTGGGGCAATATGCATAATTGCTTGTCCTCAGTCTTGTTTTGTAGGCACATAAAAGGAGTACAAATATGTGTATATGAAAAAATATCATATTACATTGATAGTAAAACATAAACATTATAGTTTTGTTCAATTATGTTTTTTTCCACTTTTTCTCTCTTATTCCCATGAAAAAGAGTGTGACTAGAGGAAAGAAATTTAGGATAAAGATTTTATATCATCGTATTATCATCTGTTTAAATGCTGCAATGGTCAAGGTCTGAAACTATTTCCTGGTGATTTATTGCATGCAAATAGAAATAATTTTAAATTGACCACAAATCATAAATAATTGGGTAGTTATCAGAGTATAACTCATCTATGACTGACGCTGTATGAATTGTTAATTTAGCTCTTAACTTAACAATTTTCTTCATTAAATCATGCTGGCTTTTGCTGTCATTTAAACTTATGCAAACTTTAAGCAAAAACATACAGCTATATGAAAGTATCAAACATAGCATTTTCTATGTGAAATTGAGCAGGAAGGTATTATTACAGGTGGAGAAATTGCTCGTAACAAGCATATTTTCCTTTTATCATTGTGGTGTTATTACCGTAGTTTTATACTGTTTTATACTGTACATGACTCAAGGGTTCAATGCAAAACTATAGTAAGTGCTTCACCAACGTGAAGCACTTACTTTAGTATTGCATTGAACCATCAATGAGTCAAAGAGAGTACTGATAAAATAAGGGATGTAAAAAGATTGTATGTTTTTAGCTTAAGAAGCATGATGAAGTTTAAAATTATGCCTCTCGTAGGGTGAATATATTGACAGGGAAGAGGAAATGATGCACAGAAGATCATTTTATCCTTTTCCAATAATATTACAGAAGACGTTTTGTAGCAAACACTTAAAACACCAGGGTAGGGTGGTACCAAATGAATTAAGGTCAATATTTGTGCAATTCAACTGCATATTTGCAAGGATATCACATTTAACAAAAGTACAAAACTATAATGTGACATGTCATTGGAAGACATGCTACTTTGAAATATTGCTTTTGTCAACACTAGAATAAGATGAGATATTATTTTTAATTGATGTAAGTTCTTAGCCTAAGATGTTTACTACAGCTTTAATCATACACTGTTTGACCAAGGGGTCAATACCTTGTTAATATCTGATACGCTCATAAGCGATACTCTGTATACTTTGATTTGTATGGTTCCTCTCCCCTGAAAGATATTGAAACACAATGTCAAATAATGAATAAACCCCTCCTGTTTTCCGCTTTAATCACGTTTAAGCTTAAACTAATTTATTTTACATTGATTATTAAACAAGTTCTTACAACTTAGATTAATCACTCTTGATTCTGCTTCCTGGATACATAACCAGTACTCATGCCGAATGGGGATTAATGAAAGATCGCAAGGCAGATCCCGCCACTCATGGGATTCGAACCCAAGACCCTTGTATCCGTAGACACGCTCTACCCCTAGACCACTGTCCTCCACTACAGCAAAAAAAATCTATATTTAATGACGTCTTACTTGTCTTCTTTTGCACGCTTATCAACATGCCTATTTCAGACCCCACTTCACCAAGCTCTACTGGAAGGTAAAGAGGAAGCCATACAGCTGCTGTTGCGATATGGAGCAGATCTCAACAAGAAGGACAGCGCTGGACACTCCCCCATCAACCTGGCCCACCGCATTGCTGTGGATCACTACATTAAACTGTTTGATAAGGAAAAAGGTGGGTCAATTAACCCTCTACCAAATGCCAAATTTTCGACTGTCCCATATTGACAGAGTTTGCAGACGCCATTTAAAATGGGATGAAATTAATAAGCAATCTTCTGATAGGGCAGAAAACATTGTGGAAAAGAGAGAAATTGCTCGTTAGGAGCAATTTCTCCTTTTCCCACAATGTTTTCCAGAGTGGTTTGCAAGAAACAGGTCAAATGTGGTTATTGTTTGGTAATGGGTTAAAGGGACTATCTCACAGGTTGATATTTAAAGGTTCTTGTTCCCAGATTTAGGTCATACACCCAATAATGTCAAATTAAAAAGGATATCATTGTCTTTTAAGAAATTGCTCTTATCCAGCAATTTCTCCTTTTCTCACATTGTATTCTGCCCTCTTGGAAGATTGTTTTTCAATTTCACAACATTAAGAAATGTCGTCTGCAAACTTTTTCAATTTGGGACAGTCATTAATTTTGCGTTTGGTAATGGGTTAAAGTGACTAACTCACAGTGACTAACTCACAGGTTGATATTTAAAGGTGCTTGTTCCCAGATTTAGGAATTAGGCCATACACACAATAAAAACAAATTTTAAAGAATATCAATTTCCTTTACTCTTTATGCAAGAGTATGGTGTTTATTCATTAAAAAGTCCCTTTAAAGGGTCCTCTGTTGCCTATTGGTTAGTGTAAAGAACTTGAAGTCTCTGCTTGGGTTCAAATCCCAGTGACGGCAGTAGGATGGTCATGAGAGGCAGTCCCCCGACTGACTTACGAAGTGCCGATGGTTTTACCCGGCTTGACCAGCCCTTATTGGCAGTTAAGTATGGAGTCTCCATCATTTAGATTCAGGCATCACAACTTGACTGAAATAATGTTGACACAATGCATTAAAGCAAAGAAGTATGGATAAGATGCTTAACCCTTTCCCAAAAAATAACAACATTTGACGACTTTGTTGCAGACGACTCTAGAAAACATTGTGGGAAAAGGAGAAATTGCTTGTGACGAGCAATTTTTCCTTTTCCCACAATGTTTTCTGCCCTATCAGAAGATTATTTCCCAATTTCAGCACATTTTGAAATGTCGTCTGCAAAGTCTATCAATTTGGGACAGTCGAAAAATTGTTGGTTGGGAAATGGTTAATCATGGAATTGATCTAAGTTGTCTTAAAACTGGTGACAAGTACATGAAATTTTACATAAACTTTTTCCTTTTTTGATTTCAGAAAGAAGGCATACCAATGCTTTACTAGTGGTCAAAGGTCAGTTTATATCAGATTTTCTTCTTGTATTGTCTCGTATTCAGTGGGCGGAATATAATAACTCGATACAAGTGTATAATATTCTATTTTTAATGTTTCGCGTCTACTCTCAGATCCCTCCACAAGTATACTGGTATGGTATTATAAAGAGCTATGAAATGTATATATCTACCTGTTAGACAAAAGTGTTAATACTCTGTGGACATGTATAGTAGAATACATCACATGTATCATAGACAAAAATGTTTGGATTCATATTGGTTTAAACATCAACTTATAATTAAAGAGACTCAAATATTTACATCTGAATATCTTTGAAATAGAATGGCTTCTGTTGATTTAACCCTTAACAAAACAGTAAATTTCCAACCATCCCAAATTGGAAGAATTTGCAGATCACATTTCAAAATGTGATGAAATTGAAAAATAATCTTCTTGTGGGGCAGAAAACATTGTGGGAAAAGGTTTTTCAGAGTCGTCTGCAACAAAGTGGTAAAATGTCGTCATTTTTTGGTAATGGGATAAAGACATCACAGTTCTATACAGTTAAAAACAGATTTTTTATTAACTTCTCAAACTTATTCATAATTGTTTGGTAAAGATATAACAAATATATCTTTCAGAAAAAATAAACTGTTTAAACAGTTGTTTTTTTACCATTCATCTATTATTACCCTCCTTGGTAAGAAATAGGTAAAAGCATCTGAGTATGAAATTTGTCATTATTCATAGTATGTGATGCTTGCAAAATGCATTAAAGAGAAATTAAGTGACATTTGTGAACCAAACTTTTCATCAAAGCATTAAAAGGCGGGAAAGCTTGTGTCAATTGTTTCTAAATGAAAACATAGTGATGTTAAAATTTGGCTATGTTGGTTTGTTCACTTCTGTTAAATGATATCAGATTTAAGGTATAAATGCTATATTTGTCTATGTCTTTTGTTAATTTTTGTTTAATGGTAACAGATTTAAGGTATAAATGTTATATTTGTCTATGTCTTTTGTTTATTTTTGTTTAATGGTAACAGATTTAAGGTATAAATGCTATATTTGGCTATGTCTTTTGTTCATTTTTGTTTAATGGTAACAGATTTAAGATATAAATGTTATATTTGTCTATGTCTTTTGTTCATTTTTGTTTAATGGTAACAGATTTAAGATATAAATGTTATATTTGTCTATGTCTTTTGTTCATTTTTGTGTAATGGTAACAGATTTAAGGTATAAATGTTATATTTGTCTATGTCTTTTGTTCATTTTTGTTTAATGCTAACTGATTTGAGGTATAAATGTTATATTTGTCTATGTCTTTTGTTCATTTTTGTTCAATTGTAACAGATTTAAGATATTTGTGTCACTATCAGTTCAATAATGTCCATTTAATTATCCTAACAGATTTATGTACAGCAGTGGATGAGGGTGACCTTGAAAAGGTCAAGGACATTTTGAGACTTCCTGCACCCATTGGCTGGGAACTAGCTAACATGGCTGTACCAGACAGCGATGACAAGAAAACACCCCTCGTTGTGTAAGTATCTACAAGGACTTTCTCCTTTTTGTCACTGTGGTTTCTGACATTTGTATGAATTTTCGGGAAAAATGAGTACTGTTTAGGATACAAGAAATGCTGTGTCTAAAATAGCATTTAACAGCAAGTTTGATAACAAATATGAAAAAGTTTAGTGAAAAGAAGAGATTAAAGCTATGATTATTTGAGGACTACCCATCAGTTCTGTGATTCTTTTGTTTGATGAAAAAGTTTAAAAGCAATAGCAGACAGCATTAAAGAAGTGTGAAGAAGTAATTTCTTTGTAAACCAATGATTGTAATAGAATTTGACCTTGAAGGCCAGTTATTGGAATTAGGCAACATTTCTTTCCAACCCAATTGTTTTTCGAGTCCTTTGGTATAGTTGCATTTAAAAATGAATATATTAAAGAAAGGATTTAGTTAAGGGCTCAGAAATAAGATGCAAATTGGTATATATTTTTTGTGTGATAAAATTTGTAAATGGAATTTATATAAATTGTTAACCCATTTCTTATTTATTCTTCCAACAACAGAGCTGCAATGAAAGGAGATGTTGTAATCATGATGGAGTTACTGAAAACCATCACCCAACCTAAACAGAATCCATCTTTGATACATGTAGCTATAGAGGCAGACCATATAGATATTGTTAAACTCCTACTACAGGTATGTACACACATTATTATACTCTTACTTAACCCTTAGAATGCTGGGTAATTTTCTAAAAATATATTTTTTGTCGTCTGCTTTTCAAAATCTTAAATATATGCTTAATTTTGATGAGGAAAGATATTCAGAGTTGCAAACAGGTTAGATCACAGGCCAGTTGCTAATTTACTTGGTGGCTGGCCTGGATAAAACCTAATTGCATAAGCATGAAGTTTGTTCCAGCACTATAAGGGTTAAAAAGACTATCTAACAGATTGAGGTTTTTTTCCTTTTTAATATATTTTGACTACTGATAAAATAAGGATATAGATTCCACAGAAGTAAGGTAGGACTAGGTTATCAACAGCATCCAAACCGCATTTATAGCTATACAGAAAAGATATAGATCATTTGTATTGCAAATATTCCAAACTGTTTAAGTAATAACAGAAAAACTGTTATCCATTTTTTCACAGATGACTATAAAACTAATTTCAAAACAAAACAGAAAAGAAAACATGATCTATAGAAGATCGTAATTTGATCAATTTGGCACAATGATTTCAAATATTGTCCGCTATGATCATTTTATTTAAAGAATTGCACTAGAGTAAGGGTTATCAAAATATAAATACAGTACAATGTCTCTAACTTGAACTTCTGATTGTCAATCTCATCTATACCTCGAAATAAATATTGAGTCCTGAATTATTTGCTCTTTATTTCTATGTCATTATTTTTCTAACATCTATATGTAAAACTTACTCTATGTCAAACATTTTTATGTAGTCCCTTAAACTCCGAGATATAGATATTCAACTGTATGTTATCCATTTTTTTCAGCGTTACCCAGAGTGCTGTATTGCAGAGGACGAAGGGAATGAAACACCAATACACAAGGCATGTCGTCTGGGCTCCCTACCCATTGTACAGTGTCTATTAGAATGGGATTACCCGGAATACTTGTACCGCACCCTCTACAACATGGAGGAAAATGTCACCTACACTAACGTTATACACATTAATGCAAAGACAAGTGATGGTAAAACTCCACTCTATCTAGCGTGCGAAGGGGGTCATGAGACCATTGTGGAATATCTGTTAAACTTTACTGTGAAGGGAAGGAAGGGGGAATGTGATCGTGATTCGTTGTCAGTGCAGAGCTCTCTGTCGGACACTTTGAAATCTGACGTTGAGACGCCTTTCAAGCCTGTGGAGATAGGACTTAATGACAGTGAGACATACCAGAGGTCCAGTGTCAACTTGGATCAGGATGATTCGGTCGTCCAATACAGACCAACTAAAATTCACCGAACAGACAACTACGTTTTATCAAGTGTTTATATTGCGGTGAAAAACAAGCATCATAGGATTGTGGAGTTGCTAGTAGAGGCTGGGGTTGATCTTAACTTCACATCAACTGTGGAAGGTAGGGAGTATTCTTCCCTGCTATTGCTTGCGCTGGAAAATAGCGACATATTGATGGTGGACAAGTTACTGGCATATAAAGTACCCGACGTTGACAACAGTGTGTTGGAGGAGGCGGTGAGAACTAAACCAGACTTCATCCCCCACTTCCTGAAATACAAGTCCAGCGAGGACAAACACTACAGTATCAACAAAAGTCAGATGAGAAAAGAGTATAGACAGGAGTCCATTTATGTGAGGAAGGACGAGACGATAAACGAGAACTATCAGAAAACGTTTCCCGTTCAGCCTGTGATACTGCGCTGGCAGAACCTCCGCATGTTGAGTACTGTCGAGTCATCCTGGCTGACATGCGCGGCCAATCACCATAATCCTCTCATGAACAACGTGAATATGACCGTCCCCCTCTATGCAATTACCAAGGTGGACATGTCCAACAACAGCCTCTCCATGCTGCCTTCGCCATTGCTACAGCTCCCCTCGCTCTCGGCTCTCTCTGTGGCTAATAACAAAATTACAGATTTCCCTACGCTCAAGAAATTTAGTTTGGACTGTCGATGTTTGGAGGACTTAGATATACAGTGTAATGAAATAACCACAATACCATCCTATATATTCCATCTTCCATGTCTGAGGGGTCTGCATGCCTGCAAAAACAGAATCAGAGAACTCCCTTCAAGTATGTGGCAGGCTCAAGCCTTGAATTCCCTTGACTTGTCCAATAACAAACTTGAAAAACTGCCTCTTCCAGTCTGCTGGGAAGATATGGATGGAAGTAATACAGAACTAGACAACCAGTCAATTACGTCGGAGGACAGTCAGATACACTCACAGGATGGAAACCAGTCTACTCAGGAACTCCTTATTTTCAGTACCCTAAAAAGGGCCAACCATTGGTCCCAGTCCCTCGTCATTGCAGATGAAGATGTGACAACAAACATAAATGACCAGAAAGGCCTCAAAGCTTTAAAGCTCAGTAAGAATTTGATCTCAGAGATGCCAGAGTTTTTATCGTGTTGTGCGCCTTTTTTAGAAACCCTTGATTTATCCCGGAACCATTTGAAGTGTTTGGGTAACCTTGGTTGTTATCCCATGTATCTGCGAAGTTTGGATTTGAGCAGGAACCAGATTACTTCTATGGAAGAATGGAGGCAATCAGAGGATGGAGTGAAATGCTTCTCAACCAGACTTGCGTATGTATTATCAACTGTTCTCTTCCATGCAAATAGAGTATTGCGCAAAATTCAACAATATTTCAATCATATCTATTATGACAGCATTCAATATACGTATCCATGCTACAGTACTGGTATTTCCTCACCAGGAAGGAACAATGGTCTTTTAACCCTTTACCAAACAATAACAACATTTAACCACTTTGTTGCAGACAACTCTTGTAAACATTGTGGGAAAAGGAGAAATTGCTCATGGCGAGCAATTTTTCCATGTCCCACAATGTTTTCTGCCCTATCAGAAGATTATTTTTCAATTTCATCACATTTTGAAATGTCATCTGCAAACGCTTCCAATTTTGGACAGTTGAAAATTAAGCATTTGGGAAAGAGTTGAAGCCACTGACTTCTTCCCACATGAACACAGTGGATTGTGACTGGCATCTCGTCAAAGGTTGATACAGATTTTTATTGAAGTCGGTTCTTGGTAACCATTAATGGTGAATTCTGTTTTGTCGGTACTCATTCTAGATGAGACAATTTAACCCTTTCCCAAACAATAACGACATTTGACCACTTTGTTGCAGACGGCTTTAGAAAACCTTGTGGGAAAAGGAGAAATTGCTCGTAACGAGCAATTTTTCCTTTTTCCCACAAGGTATTTTAGTCCTATCAGAAGATTATTTTCCAATTTCATCACATTTTGAAACTTCTTCTGCAAACTCTTTCAATTTGGGACAGTTGGAAATTTGTTGTTTGGGAAAGGGTTAAGGAGTATCCTTACTAAATGAATTTGATAACAAATGAAGATGTAAGGCATATCAAAACGCCTACTATTGCAAGTTTTGCAAGTATTTCCACAAAGCTTCCTATGTTTGCTATTGATTTGAATGATACTATGTTGACATGTGAGCTCTCTCTATTTTAGATGTCTTAACTCAAGTACAGACCTTGCATCACACAGACCCATGTCATCCATCTCTATGAATGCCTCCTGTGGACACAGATCACACACCAAGTTAGCTAACCTCGAGACGCTTGATCTATCCATGAACAAAATTACCTCCCTTGTCCTTCTCAGAAGTGAGGCTAAAAAAGTGACTTCATCCATGCAAAGTGTAAGGATATTTTCAACGACCCCTATATATAAATGTTTGAGTTATAATGTTTTCGATCTGTCTGTCCATGTGTAAGTATGTGCCTTTAACAAACTTTAACCTTTCTGGTTGAATTTAAAGACTTCCCTATGTAAGAATCCTCTAGGTGGTTAAAGTACTGGGTACCATTTTACTAACATTTGATGCTAAAAAGATGGAATTTTGGTATTTTACCTTTAGTAAGGGGGTTATCCTCCATTTATGATGAGTAGATCTTTGAAAATTAGCTTAAAAACTGATTATGCCATGTAAAAGAGGATGATTCTTATCTAATAGTATGACTATTCAAATGATTGAAATGAAATCACTTTTTTCAGCCTTATGCCATTGAAATCTAAAGGAAATAAAGTTGTATTGTTTTTATTGATGTTTATGTTTGCCCTATTAATAACTGCTGATATTTACTGGTCTTAAACTTTTTGAGGATTGAAAATATATACCATGCTCATTTAGATAAATGATGGTTAACTATTTCCTTTACACCTACCCCTTTTAATGCATCTGCTGCAAGGAATTTAAGAAATAACCGTGGCAAAAGAAGAAGTTTCTTTGTCATTATGACTTTTATTTGATACCAGATAATGTACATTATGTTGATTAGTTGTTAAATACCCAAAATAAACAGAAAAACAAGTAATAAATGTTACTCAGAACCTGTGATTTTCATGAAACACACATTTTCTCTCTCATTTGAAGCTTCAAGATAAAGAGCAGATGGAACAGGACTTACAAGGGAGACTACTCTACCCAAATATTATGAGCCTCACTTTGGACTGTAACCAGTTATCTGACCTGCCAACTGAGATTGGAGAAATGAAGGTCTTGAGGGTGTTATCTCTGAAGAAGAACATTAAATTGAAGCAGGTACGTCAAGAATAAGACAAGTTTAAATCTATATCGAACAGCTTGTGAAGGTAGTTGTAAGGGTTTACTAAAAGGGGTGGTTGGTACACAGCTTGAATAAACAAATTTATTTAAACTGGTAATGCAGATACACAAAATGTTTGACCCTTTACCAAATGCCATATTTTAGACTGTCCCAAATTCAAAGAGGTTGCAGACAACATTTCAAAATGTGATAAAAGTGGAAAATGGTATTCTCATTGGGTAGAAAACATTGTGGGAAAAGGATAAATTGCTCTCTACAAGCAATTTCTCCTTTTCCCACAATGTTTTCCAGTGTCATCTGCAACAAAGTGGTTAAATGTCGTTATTGTTTGTTAGTTGGTTAAACCCTTTGATAAATAGTCTCTGGGGATATTTCTAAGATTTTATAGCCAGGGAAGGTCATACAATTGAATTACTTTTTATGATATGTAAATTTCTCCAATATTTTAAGTAATGCCAGCTTTTTGGCTTCTCAATCCAGCAATTGTATCAATAGATTCCTAGAGTCAATGGCAATTATCAAGGTGAGTGACTGTCTGAGGATGTATAGCTCTGTTAATCCTTTACCAACCCCCAAATTTTCGACTGTCCCATATAGAAAGAGTTTGCATTTAGAGCAATTTTCTCCTTTTGCCACAATGTTTTCCAGAGTTGTCTGCAACAAACTGGTCAAATGTTGTTATTATTTGGTTATGGGTAAAAGGTAGCACACATTAAAACACACATTGTTTTGCTGACTCTGTTTGTTGGGTTTTTTTTAACCATTTTATGAATTTGTTTAAAAATGTTGACCCTAATTTCTTGCCAAACTGTTGAGTTTACTCTCTTTAATTTTGATTCATCTCTTATTATTGTAGCTACCCCCCACTTTGGGCCTCTTGGAAAAGTTACACAGAATAGAGGTAGAAATGTGCCCCATCGAGGGCCCCATTCAGGATGTGATAAAAGGGGCCGCCAACAGGGCAACAGACATCACGGGGTTCCTGCGATCTGTTCTAGAGGAGTAGGTTTTGTTTGTTTAACCCATTACCAAACAATAAAGACATTTAACCACTTCGTTGCAGACAACTTCAGAAAACGTTGTTGGAAAAGGCAGAATTGCTCGTAACGAGCAATTTATCCTTTTCCCACAAGGTTTTCTGCCTTATCAGAAGATTCTTTTCCAATTTCATCACATTCAAAAATGTCGTTTGGAAACTCTTTCAATTTGGGACTGTCGAAAATTTGGCTTTTGGTAAATGGTTAATTGACTTTTAACATTATGATCCATAGAGAATACATGGTAGGAGTCGTGAATCAGAACTGTCATCAGGCAAGGCGTAGGAATATTATTTGGTGAGCCATGTGTAAAGCGGATAATAACCCAAAGGAAAGCCCGAAAACATTTCATATTCAAAGACACCAACCATCTATTTTATTTATCCTGTTACCTTTATGAATTCAAATGAACACACAAAATGAAACCAAAGCACCCATGCAAATGGAAAATTGAAATACAAAATCAAGCAACATTAAACAAGTAGAGAATGATGTTTACGTGATGTCATAGTTCTTGGCATATTTAAGAACTCACTTGACTGTGTGTTATATGGTAAGTGCCGGATATAACAAATGTTATACGACATCCAGTAATAAGTCCCAAAATGGCAGTGATGACAGGATGAAATATTTAAGCCATACTGTGATACCTGGCCAGAAATATAGGGAGGATGATCCGAAGCTTTACTGCTTATCAAGGCGGGTTTTATGATCAGCTTTCATTGAGTCATGTAAGATATAACCTTTCAGAACTCAATTTAAGGCATTAGCAGACTGCATGCTAGTTGTATTATTTTTTAAAACCATCTTATAATGAAAAATTAATGATATGGGTCAGTACAACTATTTTGAGCCATTCTCCTTTTAAGGGAATTTGCACATTGTCTGAATGGAAAGCAACAGCAGACAAACAAAACAAGTAGACATGTATGATTATTATTATAGTTTTGGAAAGAAGCCATTTTTTCATTCATTTGGAGCAACTTTCCTTTCGCCACAGTTGTTTTTTAAATCTTCCTCAGGAGATGCACAGGGGGCTTCATGGCCTAGTGCTTAGAGTACAGAACTTGCAATCACATGGTCCCTCTGCGCGTGGGTTCAAATCCTGGTGACGGCATTTGAATTTTCATGAGAGACTGACTTATTGAGTGCTGGTGGTTCTACTCAGCTTAACCAGTCCTTATGGGCAGTTGAGTATATGGGGTCTTTCTTCATCATTTAGAGTCTGGCATCACAAAATTACTGAATAATGTTGATGCGATGTAAAACCCCACATAAATAGATAAATAAATAAACAGGATATGCAGCAAAGTGTGGTATGGAGTCAGGGTTTAGGGTGTATTACAATATTATGGATTATCCTTTTTCAGATCTGAAGAGTACAACTGTATGAACCTAATGTTCGTTGGTTCTCACAATATCGGGAAAACAACCCTCTTGGAACAGCTGGCAAAGAGGGGAATAATGCCCAATAAAAAGACTGTGAGTATCAAAAAGAAGATTCATGCACTACATTAGATTTCTTTCTGTTGACAAAGTGATGCACATCCATGTGAGCAGAATTATTCATCTTTCTGATTCGTCGTTAAAGGCATTTAAGCTTTATAAAATGAATTATAGATTGTACACAATTTGTACAAAATATACATTGTGTTCAATCGATAATTCGTATATCGATAGTTTCCAGCTTTATAAAAGATTTAATTCTTCTCAATGTTTTTAAACATAAGTTATTGGAAAAGCGAAAAAATGTGTCTGTAAAAGATTTGTTTTGTTGACATCAATCCTCTTCTCTGCAGCAGGCACCATTTGAAAACATTGCAGAAAAGGTATTGTCTCATCATAAGTAAACTCCATTTCTTCACTATCATTATTTCAATATTTCAAAGGCAATTATTCTCATTGTATTTTTCTTCTTTTATTATTGAATTAGTGTTGAGTTCATTAAATCAATTCATACCAGATTAGGGAAAATTACAAACGTAAGCATATGCAATGGAGATATAAAACTTCTATTGTCTCTGTTTTTCAGCACATTTAATCCTTTAAGTGCTGGAACCGACTTCATGCTTATGCAAACAGGTTAGATCCAGGCCATCCGCCAAGTAAATTTTAAAGGTTTTGAGAAAGCAGTCAACACAAAGATTTTTTTTAAGAAAATTACCCAGCTTTCTATGGGTTAACCATTGCATCTACATTGTATTGGTTTGTTGCAGCATTTCATCCAAAGACAGGATAAGAATGCCCGGGGTACAACCACAGATGGTCGACCGCTTTCTACCGTGGGTATTGACATAAACAGGCTTATACTTGATGGGAAACATGGGAAAGTGGAGTTTCGCACATGGGACTTTGCTGGTCAGGTTGGTGACTTTGACATACCAATTTCTCCATGTATTGGTCTTCAAATCACATGAATTCATCATTTTAATGCATATGTGCAAACTTTGACATACCCATTTATACATATATGGGTATTTTAATTACATGAAATCATCATTTAAATGCACATGAAATCATCATTTAAATGCACAGGTGTGACGTAAAGAAATTGCATGAGACTGTGTCAATCTAAAGCCACAAAGTTTTGTTCAAACCGTACATTTGTAGACTGATCATTTCAATTTGGAACCAGTTTCAAAAAATACATATGTGGGAATTAAGCGCTTAATGATTATTTTGCATACTTTTTAAATGATCCTTTGTGAATATTCTGCATCTAATTATGTACAAAAAAAGACATTATCTAATTTTAGGTGTTCATCCCATGATTTAATGGTTGAATAGGGGAGATATTTAAAGATATAAAGAGAGCAGAGATTTTGCCAACCTTGTAAACAACTAAACTTTAACATTATTGAGGTTGAATATCATTTCTTTTTAGAATGCAAAAGTTACCAACTGCTGCGCAATATGTATTTTGAAAAGTTATGGCTTAGAAACGTAAATCAGCAAACCTTTTATTCTATTTTGGAATGTAATAATAAATCAAGTATATTCAAAGTATCAACATATCTTGTAAAAGCCTTTGAACTTAGACAAAATCTAATTGAAGAACTATTGTAATGTATTTGTTTGTGGATTGTCACTCTTGTGTATGTATATTATGTTACTGTATGTTGTACTATGGGCCTATGGCCTCTGTACTTGAATAAACATGTCTATGTCTATGCTGTTGAGTGTGGGGTCTTCCTCCATTATTAAGAGTTGGGCATCACAAAATTACTGAAATAATGTTGACGCAATGTAAAACCCTCAGAAACAAAAACAAACAAAAAACGTTTTTCATTGGAAGCATACTCAGGGTAGACAACTCGCTGTAAATTTACTGAGGTTGTAAAAACGATATGGGTCCGAAACTTGGTTGGTCTCTGCAAACACAGTGAAAAAGCTACAGCTGCATGACAAAGCAACGATCAGGTGTATCTTTTAGGTGAAACCTGAGCAAACCATCCCACTTGTATCCCTCTTTGCTCAATTAAAGTTGGAAAGCCTCACAGACATCAACAAATAAACTGGAGAGTGAGTGAGTGAAAGTTTTTGTTGTTGTAAGCATGCTCCTGATAGACAATATGCTACAAATTTACTGAATCCAAGAAAACAATGATGTATTCATAATTTTACAATTGTAGAAGGAGTACTATGCGACTCACCAATACTTCCTAAGTCCCAGATCCCTCTATCTGGCAGTGTGGAACCTGAAAGATGCAGAACCAGGGGTAGAGGGTCTTCGCCAGTGGCTTGTCAACATACAGGTATACAAAGTGGCTGGGTACCATTTTTACAAAACATTTTATGTGTGAAATATGTAAAAGTTCAAAACAACATTTCCTCCTATTTTAATCTTTTTAATAGTTACACATTTTTGGAATTGTCTTTCTGAGTAAGCTTTTATGTTATTATTGCTTGTTCGAATCCGGTGACAGCATTTGAATTTCCATGAGAGGCAGTCTCCTGTCTGACTTACCGAGTACCGATGGCTCTACCTGGCTTGACCAGCTCTTATTAGCAGTTAAGTATGGGAGTCTTCCTCCATCATAGAGTTGGGCATCGCAACATAACTGTAATGATGTTGACACAATTTAAAACCCCTTATAGATAAATAGATAAGTATTATTCCTCATTATAGGCCCAAGCCCCCGGCGCCCCTGTAATTATAGTTGGTACTCACCTGGACGATATCAAAGCTGCCAGGAAGGACTACCCAAATGATTGGGATAGGTCAATGATAGAGAGTATACGTGACAAGTACATGAAGATTGACAGCAGCTACGTGGGCCTGCCTCGTGTTCTAGACACGATCAACGTGGGTTGCGCGAAGAAAGTGATCAACGTCGATAAGCTTAAGGATCTTATCTACGAAAAAGTGTTTAATCTGACGCATCCAGGTCAGTGGTTGTTATTGTCTCTGCAAAATGATTGCTTACGCAAGAATCTGCAATGCCATTTGCAAAGATATCTTTTTGAGTATTGTGACATATGATAAATAACTTTTTCCGATTACTTAATGACACCTCAGTTTTCACTTTAGGCTAGTCACAAATCACTTTATGAAAGAATGGGTTGAGGGAAAGATTTAAATTTCATCGTCTGCAAATAATTTCAAATAAGGCATTGATTCAAAACATGTATCCCCATTTTTATGGATTTTTCACCACTTTATAGATTTTTTTTTTTTTTTTAATATGGGTTTTACATCACATCAACATTATCTCAGTTATGTAGCGATGCCCGACTTTTAATGATGGAGGAAGACCCCATACTCAACTGCCCACAAGGGCTGGTCAAGGCGGGTAGAACCATCGGCATTCCGTAAGTCAGTCGGGAGACTGCCTCTCATGAAAATCCAAACCCCTCTCAGGATTTGAACCCACGCGGAGAGGGGCCATGTGATTTCAAGTTCTGTACTCTAACCACTAGGCCACGGAGGCCCCCTTATAGATTATGAAGAGAACTTAAAGGATGCTTGTTCTGAGCAGGTTTTATCTTTTTTATCTTTCAACTTTTAGCAATTCATCTGAAACCCTTTAAATACACATCTGTAAATAATCGTATATACATTCTTCAAGATAGTTTGGTTTATTTTATAAGTTTGTTTTTAATATTCACTGCTGAATACTTTTGGGCATTCTTTCCGTTGCTGTATTGAATACCTGAGTCAAAACATTTAACAAATATTTTGATACTGTCTGTAACCCTGATTAACCCTTTACCAAACACCAAATATTTGACTGTCCCAAATTGAAAGAGTTTGCAAACGACATTTCAAAATATGATGAAATTGAAAAATAATCCTCTGATAGGGCAGAAAACATTGTGGGTAAAGGAAAAATGGCTCATTACAAGCAATATCTCCTTTTCCCACAATGTTTTCCAGAGTTATCTGCAACATAGTGTTTAAATGTTGTTATTGTTTGGTAATGGGTTGATTGGAATGAAAACTTTGCTTTTGTTTACAGAACGGAAGTCTGAGAAGATCTTGGGTCATAAAGTCCCAAAGAAATACATTGATTTGCAGAAACGGCTGGGGAATATCGTACGAGAGAGATCTGAAAAGGGCCGGGAACCTGTGCTTGATAGTGATTCTTATTTGTAAGTAGTAAATTCGATCAGATCTCTAGTGAATATATTTAATCTTCACCCCTATACAAACAAATTCCACTTATGCAAAGTTAAGCTCGTTTTTTACGAAATAAATCTGTTTAAACAGTTTGTAATAGCTGCAATACAAACAATCTATATATATCTTTTCTATAAGGTTCTGTAACGGAGTTCCGAAGCTGTCACTAATAAAATCTAAGATTACTTCAGAAATTTACATTGTCATTTTAAGTTAAAATCTCAATGTGTGAGAGAGTCTAATTGAAAATACTTACAGGTTAAGTGTAATGGCGGAGATGTCAAAGGAAGATTGCAAGACGTTTTTCCGCAACAAGGAAGATCTATATCAGGCTACACGCTTTCTACATGAAAACGGTCAGTTACTAGTTAATGAGGTAGTTTCATATAACTGTCATGTACACAGGATAGTGAACAATGTGCGCATGGGTTTGAATGCTTAATCCCTTTATCATAATACGCCACTTTATCACTTCTGCTGCACATTATAAACTGCTGTTTTTAGAGAAAAATTGCTCATAACGGGAAACTATTCCTTTCATACTAATATTTTCTACATGACATTATACATGTATCATGTTTCTTTTGGCTCGTTAATTTTGGGTGGTTGTTGTTCCCTTAATAGTTCCCATAATATTTGTAGTTGGAAATAACTGTTCCAATTTTGAAGAAAGGATACTTTATTTGGTTATGAGAAAACCATCGAAGAATCACTTTGGTGTTAAGTTCTCATCATTGCGATACTTGACTGTTAATTCCAGCTGCTAAATACTAAAAAAAAATGAGAAATGCCTTTCAACACTAATAAAGTTTGTGTAAATCTGGGTAAAAAAAGTTTGTGCTAAGTTCTTGACATTTCCAAACTATTAATGCTATCATTTCAGGAGTCCTGTGTCACTTTGCTGACACTTCCCTTAAAGACCAGTATTTCCTGGAACCACAATGGCTGTGTGATCAATTGGCAAAGGTTGTCTCTATCCAGGAGGTTCAGAAATATTCCAATGAAGGTATAATGAATTATTGAAAATAGATGAAATTTATTTTAACCCCCTAGCCAAAAGATTGTATTAATACATGAAAGATCATTATTTAGTCTGTTTGAACAGAGTAAATTGTAAACTATTAGGTATTAAATAAAAATTTATGCATGTTTTAGTTGTTTTACCACCAGGAAAAGCATAAAGACAATATTTGTAATAATACTAGAAAGTACATTTTTATGTCCTGTTTGAATAAAGTAAATTGTTAAGTATTAGGTATAAGATACAAATTTATACAAGTTTTAGTTATTTGACTTGTTAAAACCTATTTGATTCACCAAGTTTGTGTAACAGATTCTTTCAACTCATATGTATCCCCTTTGATTCTGCTCCCTTGGAAGAATAACCAATACTGGCGCAAAATGTGGATAAATGAAAGGTCCTGTTCCTAGGGCAACTCCTCCACTCACAGGATTTGAACCCATGACCCTTGTGTTCCATGACAGACACTGTACCCCTTGGTTAAAGTCCGGGTGATGTTACTTAGAATTCCATGAATGGACGTCTCCCAACTGACTTACAGAATGCCAATGGTTCTACCCAACTTCACCAACTCCTATTGGCTGTAAAGTATAGGGTCTTTCTTTGCCATAAAGAGTCTGGCTTAACAACATGACTGAATTTATGTTGACGAGACGTAACCTGTTTAAGTTTATTTACCAGGTGTCATGAAGGTGAAGGACCTTGACAATATCTATAAAGACTCTGACAAGATTGGTCGATACATCCTCGGACTGTTGAACAAGTTTGAGGTGGCAATACAGTTTGACGAACATCATCTCCTACTGCCCTCTTTACTCCCGACAGACAACAAGTTAGAGGCCAGTCGCATGAAGGAGGTAAACCACCCATAATGCAATCTCTAATGAACCACACGTAATGCAATGTGATTAATCACCCATAATATGATGTGGTAGTTCACTCATAATGCAATCTGGTTAATCACCCATAGTATGATGTGGTAGTTCACTCATAATGCAATGTGGTTAAATACCAATGATGCACTATGATAAACCAACCATAATGCAACCTGGTAAGCTACCAAGAATGGAATGTGGTTAATCACCTATGATATGACGTGGTAGTTCACTCATAATGCAATCTGGTTAAATACCAACGAATCACCCATCATGTATTATAATAAACCACTCATAATGTAGCACAGCTTTGTGGAGTAAATCAGCAACAAATAAATGTGGTTAAGTACCTCTGCTGACATATGCATTGCATATAAAGAAGATTCAGTAGGGATAAACTTAAATAGAAGACTATAATATTTGTTACCTAGGACATGCATTTTTTCCTGCATAGAGGATAGATACTCATTTACTGCCATTGATAAACAATCTGATTACTGTATAAGTTCTTTCATTGCGAGGGTTTAATTTTCGTGCGATTCGCGGTCGGTCCGACAGCGCGAATTCTAAACACCGCTAATAAAAGCCTCTTCAATGTAATTCTGTGTACCATGCCAGGTCGCCAATTTTACCTGGATGTCATTATGTTATCCCTTCCTCCACCATACATTGTTATGTTATGCACAGTTATTGTGTTTGGCTTTGTAGATGAATACAAATTAATCAGTTAATTGTTATCCCCTTGTCAAACAATGCCAGAGGCGTGTATCAATTGGTATTCAGTTGCAAAAAAATCGGCATGCTTGGTTAGAAGTACATATGACACGCTTGTTCTGCGAGTATCAATAAAACATTTGTTACCCTTATCAATTATGAATGTTGACTTATAGACAGATAAAGAAAGAAAATAGAAAAATACATTTCAATCAATGCATTTAATTTATTTTTAATTTTTGATTAATTAATTAATTAGTTATTAATCATATGCATTTTTTACAATCATTTGATTTTCATGTCGATCACAAAACAGTGATCCTTGCTGTAAAATAAGCACAGGAATTTCAAAGTAGTTTATATGTTGATATGGACGATCTTTGGGGATGGGGTTTTAATTTCACGGTACCTTCAACCGTCGCGAAATATAAACCCCGCGAATTTAGGAACCCTTAAAAAACGCGAAATATTGGCACCGTGAATATAATGCGCTATACAGTACACATTGTGTCACATCAATATGTGTTAAATCCTTTCTCTTTGTTATTTTATGAATATTCATAAAGATATGAATGCTAGGATAGAGTAGACATCTCTATTTAAACTACTGTCATTTTGATATCAGGTTTGCATATCTTAAATCATTTTTTAGATCCCTGTAAAAGGACATGGCACCGATTTGACAACGCAGACAGTAGAACCTATTCATAGTTTCGGGAATTCCAATTTCTACGGAGGCAGTGTGCAAACACCCATTCCAGGGGAAATGTTCATCATCTGTTCCGAAGCGGATAAAAACCCAGCTATGTCTAACACAAGACTGTACCTTCTCACCTACTTCCCAAGTGGATTCTGGCCAAGGCTTATCACCAGGATTTTAGCAGACGACACTTTTTACGACCCAGTAGTGAACATGTATCCTTTCCCTCAGGAGATTACAGAAAAATGTTTGTCGCTCAAGAAAGCAAAGCCATTTTGGCGGTGCTGGCAGACTGGTATTGAGTTGGTGTATTTCGGAAATGTGATATTCCAAGTGAAGGAAATACGAGGAGAGTCGGACTATGCCCAAGGAATTTGTAACTATAACAACGAAGGGCTAGAACTACAATGTTACTTTGACGATGACTGGAGTTGCCTAGATCTAAATGACAGTTCCATCCTAGAGATATCATTCCAGGCCGATCAGATTAGGTTTAACTTTGGCTACCAGGATAGCAGCGAAAGACAACACTTTCAATCTGTGGATTCGAGGGCAGTCGTTCACGATGAGAGAGCAAAGGCGAGCATACTGGCTAAGTTTGTCGAACATATTGATGGTCTCCTACAAGACTGGTACCCAGAAATCGGCGAGTCCAGATTCATGCAAAGTTGCACTGGTCGATTTCTTGTAACTCGAGTCATCCCATGTCCACTATGTCTACAAGAGGAATTTTCGTTCCAGAAAAACTCTCCTAATGCCTGGATTGTATTCAACACAACGTCAGACAAACCACGTTCACTGAGCATTACATTTCCGGATGGTAATGCGAACAGTGATAGGGGGATGGTGGAAGTTGGACCAATGAGAGTGATGTATACGTTCCTTGTAGAGCGCTGTATAAAGAATGTGTTAGAGGGAATGGATGAGGTGTGTCTGAAACACAGAGCTGTGTCAAGTACCTACATGCCAACAGAGACGGGTGTAAATAGAATTCTACATATTGCTCCAGATCTTGTAAGTTTTTATTTGTTATATGGGTTTTGATATTGTATTGACAGGGTTCTGCATGGCCAATGCGCCTTAAAACTCCATTCTTCATTCATTCAACCCAATAGGTAAAGAACCTGACTTGGAATACAGGGGTATATTCTCTGTAGTTATCCTGGGGTCAATACTATGTAATATAGTTACATTGTCATATGTTACTATATTACTAAAGCATTGACACCAGGAAAACTATAGATCCCTCTACCTTGGAATACAAGGTTCCCAGGTTTAAAAAAAAATCTCTGCCTGGCAATATTCTTCTCCTTGTATTTGCTTACTAGCAATGCAATATATTCTGTCTAGGCTACTGACTGCTTTCCCACATAACCACAATTTCTCTTCTTCCTAAAATTATTTGTATTGTAAGTGAGAAGTATCTTGATTAAATTTCTATTTCCAATTGTTCGTTTCTTAAAACTTTTCTGGTAAAAGCTGAGGATGAGTTTTATTCATCTATTCTGTATATTTAATCTTACAGGTTCTTATATATTTCCATGTATTTTCAGGTGTTTCAAGACTTTGAATCTTCCACCATTATCCCAGATGATGTGTTAGAGGTGGGAAAGAAGCTTGGTCGTGGAGCATTTGGGATTGTCTCTGCAGGAAAACTAAGAAGGGTGAGGAGAGTCACTGTGTCTTGTTTAAGATGTTAGAGGGGCCTCATGGCCAGGTGGCTAGGATACTGAATATGAACTAACTATCTATCGTCCTGTACTGTCTACCCCTCGTTCTAGTGTGACAGTCAGAAAAGGTTAATCTTTCTAGAATCTGCTTCCTTGATACATAACCAGTACTCGCACCCAATGTTGATCAGGGTTCTCTCTGGCTAAAATTTCCTTTGCGCCAACACTTGCGCCAAATTGAAAAAGTTGGAGCCAAATTAAAAAAGTTGGAGCCAAATTCAATAAGTTGGAGCCAAAATAGTCTTTTGTAGAAGGGGAAATCCTTCATCAGGGTCACCTACGGTTCTAAAGAGGTTCTCAAGCGTTTGTTTGTTCTATCTATTTCTATGTGCTGTTTTCATTAGGTTCTATGGATTAAATTCTATCTCACACTCAACATTTGAAACAGGGCATAGCAGAAACATGACTTTCACCTTGGCAAAGACAGGAAGGTGTCACCTTCAACAAACTTGACAATCAACAGATAATGAACAGAACAAATGTGAAAACAGGATTATCCCGTATCGGAAATCGCATTTGATAAACAAGCTGGTTCCCGAGTTCTAATTCAAAGTACTGCGATTACGGGAACCATCGATACATGGTTCTCGGCTCTACAGTAAAAACAAATCGATATTGACTTGAGATCGGCAACCATGCGGTAAACAAACATCAAATTCTCGCGGAAAATAGTCGCGCCAGGCACTTTCGCCAAATTTGTTTTTCTTGCCCCAATTTCTTGATTTTGTCGCCAATGGCGCCATTTGCGAAGGCCAGCGTGAACCCTGTTGATTAATGAAAGGTTGCAAAGTAGACCCTTCTACACATGGCACTAAAACCCATGACCCTCTTATCCTGAGGTACACATTCTTCAGCTGGACCAGGTGCCTCCGTGACTTAGTGGTAGAGTACAGAACTTGAAATCACATGGTCCCTCTCTGTGTGGGTTCAAATCCCAGTGTATGCATTTTGATTTTCATGAGAGGTATGTGATTATTGTTCTTCCCGGCTCGACCCACCCTTGTGGGCAGTTGAGTATGGGGTCTTCCTCAATCATAAAGAGTTTTGCATCACAACATAACTGAAATACTCTTGATGTGATATAAAACCTATATCAACAAACAAACTACATGTACTTTTTTTTTCTTTTTCTTTTGTTTGGATAAGTCTCAAATCCCATTTTTAAATGAACATATTTACAATTAAATTACTGTTGCTTTCAGGGTGAAATGACACATGATGTTGCTGAATGTATTTGTAAGAGATTTACTGTTGCTTTCAGGGTGAAATAACACATGATGTTGCTGTCAAAGTGATGTTTAATCCTGAAGATAGAAAAAAGGTAAGCTAGTACCTGTCACCTGTAGAATTAGTATTCACTATGTAATTTACTATTAGACAAGGTGTATACAATTCTCCTTTTGTCCCATACTATGAATATTATTTTGTTTCAATTTGCATCAAGTCAGGCCGTTATTTCACTCCAAGGGGAAAACTTTTATTCCCATTTAAATAGAGTGAAATTGGGTAGTAAGGGGGAAAAATCATGTGGGCTTTGCGGGAATGAAAAACCCTGAGGTTAACTCATTTCTAGGGGAAAACTGCATGATTTAAAAGAAAATCACTGGTATCCGCGGGTATATACTGAAAAGCACACTGCAAGTAAAATATTTAAGAAATCATTTTTTGAAATGGTTATGTTTTCTAGATTTAGCTTTTTCTTGTTTGGTCATCACTTTATGTTAATCTATTGCTCCCTATGGGGTCAAAGGAGTATAAATGTAGTTTAGTGCAATACCATAACAAGTGCTTCACTTTTTTGTCATTTTCACTATTCATTGTGAATGCTTTAAAGTTGCTTGTTCACAGATGATAGAATTTGAAATTGAAAGTAGAAGGTCGTTGAAACAATACAGTTTTTGTATTGTTGTTTGAAATACAATTAAAAGTAGCTATTGCAAGAATAATGGATTCAGGAAGCATCAATTTTTGAAGTACATTAAGTTTAAATGCGGTAGATCTCATAAGCAATGTCATGCTCTTGAATGCGATGTCACAATTTTGGATTAAAATACATGTAAGTTCGCTGAATTCACACTTTAAAGAATAAAAAAGTGATCTTATTTTGCTTCCAATGACTTAAAGAAATAAAAATTTTCACTCCCAAACTTCCTCACGTCTGTGAACATGTTGCTTTTGAATTAAGTAAAGGGGAAGCAACTGTGTTTTAGAGCGTTATCTAATATATATTGATTTATATCATTAATTATACTTATCAAGACATTGTCGTTAACTGTTTTTCGCTTTTCTTATGATTCATTTTGTTTTTGTTAACCCTTATAGTGCTAGAACCAACTTCATGCTTATGCAAACAAGTAAATTGGCGGCGGGCTTGAGATCTTACCTGTTTTCTACTCGAAGTATCTTTCCTTAATAAAACTAAGCAGATATATAAGAGTTTGGAAAGCAGACGTCACAAAAATCTATTTGTAGAATAATACCGAGCAATCTAAGGGTTAAATACAGGTCCAGATAAGAGGCATTTTCGTTAAAGCTAACCTCTTTATTGCAACTGTAAACCCTACATTGTGGGTATTTATTAAAATCTCCCCACCAAGGCCATGCTAATAAGTTCTCCCAAAAAAGGTCTGTAGTAGGGGTCTCCATTTACAAGGTTTAAATGTGTAAGTGGGCTGGATAACTCTGTCAGTAGAGCATTTGCACTGTTTGTCTAGGTCCTGTGTTAAATGTGTAAGTGGGCTGGATAGCTCTGTCAGTAGAGCATTTGCACTGTTTGTCTAGGTCCTGTGTTAAATGTGTAAGTTGGCTGGATAGCTCTGTCAGTAGAGCATTTGCACTGTTTGTCTAGGTCCTGGGTTAAATGTGTAACTTGGCCGGATAGCTCTGTCAGTAGAGCACTTGCACTGTTTGTCTAGGTCCTGGGTTAAATGTGTAAGTGGGCTGGATAGCTCTGTCAGTAGAGCACTTGCACTGTTTGTCTAGGTCCTGGGTTAAATGTGTAAGTGGGCTGGATAGCTCTGTCAGTCGAGCATTTGCACTGTTTGTCTAGGTCCTTGGTTAAATGTGTAAGTGGGCTGGATAGCTCTGTCAGTCGAGCACTTCCACTGTTTGTCTAGGTCCTTGGTTAAATGTGTAAGTGGGCTGGATAGCTCTGTCAGTAGAGCACTTGCACTGTTTGTCTAAGTCCTTGGTTAAATATGTAAGTGGGCTGGATAGCTCTGTCAGTAGAGCACTTGCACTGTTTGTCTAAGTCCTTGGTTAAATATGTAAGTGGGCTGGATATCTCTGTCAGTAGAGCACTTCCACTGTTTGTCTAGGTCCTTGGTTAAATGTGTAAGTGGGCTGGATAGCTCTGTCAGTCGAGCATTTGCACTGTTTGTCTAGGTCCTTGGTTAAATGTGTAAGTGGGCTGGATAGCTCTGTCAGTCGAGCATTTGCACTGTTTGTCTAGGTCCTGGGTTAAATATGTAAGTGGGCTGTATAGCTCTGTCAGTAGAGCACTTGCACTGTTTGTCAAGCCCTGGGTTAAATATGTAAGTGGGCTGGATAGCTCTGTCAGTAGAGCACTTGCACTGTTTGTCTATGTCCTGGGTTAAATGTGTAAGTGGGCTGGATAGCTCTGTCAGTCGAGCATTTGCACTGTTTGTCTAGGTCCTGGGTTAAATGTGTAAGTGGGCTGTATAGCTCTGTCAGTAGAGCACTTCCACTGTTTGTCTAGGTCCTTAGTTAAATATGTAAGTGGGCTGGATAGCTCTGTCAGTAGAGCACTTGCACTGTTTGTCTAGGTCCTTGGTTAAATATGTAAGTGGGCTGGATATCTCTGTCAGTAGAGCACTTCCACTGTTTGTCTAGGTCCTTGGTTAAATGTGTAAGTGGGCTGGATAGCTCTGTCAGTCGAGCATTTGCACTGTTTGTCTAGGTCCTTGGTTAAATGTGTAAGTGGGCTGGATAGCTCTGTCAGTCGAGCATTTGCACTGTTTGTCTAGGTCCTGGGTTAAATATGTAAGTGGGCTGTATAGCTCTGTCAGTAGAGCACTTGCACTGTTTGTCTAGGTCCTGGGTTAAATATGTAAGTGGGCTGGATAGCTCTGTCAGTAGAGCACTTGCACTGTTTGTCTATGTCCTGGGTTAAATGTGTAAGTGGGCTGGATAGCTCTGTCAGTCGAGCATTTGCACTGTTTGTCTAGGTCCTGGGTTAAATGTGTAAGTGGGCTGTATAGCTCTGTCAGTAGAGCACTTGCACTGTTTGTCTAGGTCCTTAGTTAAATATGTAAGTGGGCTGGATAGCTCTGTCAGTAGAGCACTTGCACTGTTTGTCTAGGTCCTTGGTTAAATATGTAAGTGGGCTGGATAGCTCTGTCAGTAGAGCACTTGCACTGTTTGTTTAGGTCCTGGGTTAAATATGTAAGCGGGCTGGATAGCTCTGTCAGTCGAGCATTTGCACTGTTTGTCTAGGTCCTGTGTTAAATGTGTAAGTGGGCTGGATAGCTCTGTCAGTAGAGCATTTGCACTGTTTGTCTAGGTCCTGGGTTAAATATGTACGTGGGCTGGATAGCTCTGTCAGTAGAGCATTTGCACTGTTTGTCTAGGTCCTGGGTTAAATATGTAAGTGGGCTGGATAGCTCTGTCAGTCGAGCATTTGCACTGTTTGTCTAGGTCCTTGGTAAAATATGTAAGTGGGCTGAATAGCTCTGTCAGTCGAGCATTTGCACTGTTTGTCTAGGTCCTGGGTTAAATATGTAAGTGGGCTGTATAGCTCTGTTAGTAGAGCACTTGCACTGTTTGTCTAGGTCCTGGGTTAAATATGTAAGTGGGCTGGATAGCTCTGTCAGTAGAGCACTTGCACTGTTTGTCTATGTCCTGGGTTAAATGTGTAAGTGGGCTGGATAGCTCTGTCAGTCGAGCATTTGCACTGTTTGTCTAGGTCCTGGGTTAAATGTGTAAGTGGGCTGTATAGCTCTGTCAGTAGAGCACTTGCATTGTTTGTCTAGGTCCTTAGTTAAATATGTAAGTGGGCTGGATAGCTCTGTCAGTAGAGTACTTGCACTGTTTGTCTAGGTCCTTGGTTAAATATGTAAGTGGGCTGGATAGCTCTGTCAGTAGAGCACTTGCACTGTTTGTCTAAGTCCTTGGTTAAATATGTAAGCGGTCTGGATAGCTCTGTCAGTCGAGCATTTGCACTGTTTGTCTAGGTACTGTGTTAAATGTGTAAGTGGGCTGGATAGCTCTGTCAGTCGAGCATTTGCACTGTTTGTCTAGGTCCTGGGTTAAATATGTAAGTGGGCTGGATAGCTCTGTCAGTAGAGCATTTGCACTGTTTGTCTAGGTCCTGAGTTAAATATGTAAGTGGGCTGGATAGCTCTGTCAGTCTAGCATTTGCACTGTTTGTCTAGGTCCTTGGTAAAATATGTAAGTGGGCTGGATAGCTCTGTCAGTCGAGCTTTTGCACTGTTTGTCTAGGTCCTGGGTTAAATGTGTAAGTGGGTTGGATAGCTCTGTCAGTCGAGCATTTGCACTGTTTGTCTAGGTCCTTGGTTAAATATGTAAGTGGGCTGGATAGCTCTGTCAGTCGAGCATTTGCACTGTTTGTCTAGGTCCTGGGTTAAATGTGTAAGTGGGTTGGATAGCTCTGTCAGTCGAGCATTTGCACTGTTTGTCTAGGTCCTGGGTTAAATATGTAAGTGGGCTGGATAGCTCTGTCAGTAGAGCACTTCCACTGTTTGTCTAGGTCCTGGGTTAAATGTTTAAGTGGGCTGGATAGCTCTGTCAGTCGAGCATTTGCACTGTTTGTCTAGGTCCTGGGTTAAATATGTAAGTGGGCTGGATAGCTCTGTCAGTAGAGCATTTGCACTGTTTGTCTAGGTCCTGGGTTAAATATGTAAGTGGGCTGGATAGCTCTGTTAGTAGAGCATTTGCACTGTTTGTCTAGGTCCTGGGTTAAATATGTAAAAGGGCTGGATAGCTCTGTCAGTAGAGCATTTGCACTGTTTGTCTAGGTCCTGGGTTTGAGTCTAAGTTTTCCGGCATGTTTTTCTTACTGTAGTTACATGTCCAATAGTGTTTTAAACACTGGACGTAAAAGACCTAAATACGCCACATATGAGGACTACTGTTTATGAATAGCATAAGCCCCCTTTAGCATTTCCATGTATCCATTTATTTTATTATTCATTTAATCCTGAATTTATTTGTCATCTGTCCCAGTCCCAGTCACTGGGGTTGGCAGCAGGTGGCTAGATTTTCTTATACCCAATCTCCAATTTGTTCTGTCCATTGTATAAACTTGTTTTAGGTTGAGGATAATGGAGTAAGTATGAATCATTTATAATGAATGTAACATCTTTACAGAGGTAATGCAAAAAAGCATTGCTATATACACCATTTCTTGTGATAGGTTATGAAAGAGAGATTCTGCAGTTGTTTTAGTTACAAGATTAAACACATGGTAAATAAATGAGAGATACTTAGAAATATTAGTATCTTCTGTGGCATTGAGGTGTTTTTTTTTTTCTCTCTTGTAATAACGACTTACTCAGTTGTTATAATGACTTAAATACTCATAAATCATTATAATTAATACGGAAGTCATCAAGTAAATCATTATGACAGTTATGTACTATGTACACTATGTACTATGTACTAGTACTGACCCAAGGACACCTATTTTAGACACCTGTGCAACAGATGAGTCCAAGTGAGGTTAACCCTTTACAAAGCGCCCAATTTTCCACTGTCCCAAATTGAAAGGGTTTGCAGACGACATTTCAAAATGTGATGAAATTGGAAAATAGTCTTCTGATACGGCAGAAAACATTGTGGAAAAAGGAAAAATTGCTCATTACAAGCAATTTCTCCTTTTCCAACAATGTTTTCTATACTCGTCTGCAACAAAGTGGTCAGATGTCGTTATTGTTTGGGAAAGGGTTAATTACTTGAGTCAATTGCTGATTAGTAAAACTAAAAGTACATTGTGTAATTGCTTAAGATTATGGAAGTCCTTCCTTTTCATCATGTTTTCTATTATGTATCACAAAGGTATGCTGACATGTTCCACTCCTATCTTTCGAAGCTTTCAGTTGACACATTTCTCCTAACAATAAACAGATCTATCCAAATTATGAATTATGAATTGTACACAGAATATAATTCGTCTGTCTGACGATGCAAGGATTATCAAAAAAGTTTGTCTTTACATCGGACAAAATATAAAATATGTACAATCATATTTCATACATCAATAGTTTCCATAGACTTGTTTATTATGGATGCACCTTCCAAATTAAAATAAAAAAGCAGGCAAAAAAGGGACATTTTCATTTTGGTCTCAAAAGGCAAAGTATTATGTCTCAAACATGTTTTCTCTCTATTTTTCCCTGTTGTTTCTAAAGTCCTGGGTACCGTTTTACTTAACATTTCATGTTAAAAAATATGCATAATTACAAAACAACATCCTATCTTATTTCAATATACGGCTTAACAATATTGTATAGTAACACATCATTGCAATCGCCTTTTCGAGACATTTCCAATGATGTGTCACATATTAATTTTTTTTTCTTATATGATACTAACCATGATGATCCATTTTGACTTGCACAAATATTTTCTTAAGTCATTTTGTAAAATGGTTCCCTGTTCTAGAAATGTGCTAAAATGGGCTATATGGAATAATGGGTCAAGCTTACCATAATAACTTCTTCTACTGAACACGTTTGAACATACCTTGCATAACAATACCATCAATTCTCCTTGCTTGGAATGTAATACCTGAAAACTCTTGACCAAACAATTGATATTTCATCCATTTAAATTTACCATCTAACAGAACCACCAAGTTCGTCTCACAATAAGGTCTATTTAAATCAATGTTAACATGAACATATTAAATGATTTCTCAGAGGTTTGTACACAAATTCATTAGTTAAACAATTATGCATATTCATTCAAAGGTGTTTTGGCATCCAATCAATTGACCAAAGGACAAAAAAGCCTTAAAATGAATATTCAAACCTCCTGCAAATAAATTCACTATGACATTGCTTTCAATAGCTTCTATTATGAAAACAACTCCAGCAAGCATATATGGAAAGGATTTGTCAACTTCTCAACTTTGTTGAGTTTGCGGAATTTCAAGTCGAGAGATAATCGGATAATATTTATCTTGTGGGCTAGAAATTATTGTCTTTTAAGGGTAGTTTTTAACTTTTGCTCTTCAATCCATTCCTTTTTTTTGCACAATAAGGTCATAATTCCTGGATTCTTTGATGAGCCATCATAGACTATTAAGTCTATTGACATTTATGCTTGTAGGATATTATAAAGCAACCAACAATTGTCAAATTTTGTATATGTATATGTATTAATGATAGTACTTCCATATAGCAATTATTGTTTTAGTATCCTATAAAGTAAACTGAAAATTACATAGTAAAAGGCTTATAAAGTCTTGCATCTAAAGATTTGATTTAGCAAATCCCCCGTAAACGCATTCTTTTTGTGAGTTGTCTGTGCAGTTGGTGTTTTAAACATATGACCATCGTGTTTATCCCAGGAAGACTCCTCTCCATATTATACATAGTGTCAAGGCATGGCAACTGGTGTATCTTTAGTCACATGTGACTGACTTATCTCTTATTTATTCTATTATTTACAGATTAATTCCCAGATGTCGCTGGAAACTATGTGTTTAGCTTATACAATGGCTAGACAAGAGTGCTTCATTCTGCAAACAATCGAACACCCAAACATCGTCAATTTGTTGGGGCTCTCTTTGCGCCCGTTGGCCCTACTCCTTGCCCTGGCACCCCTGGGTTCTCTCAACACAACCCTGGACTCCCTGTACAATGATGGGCTCAAACTGCAGGCGTGGGTCATTAAACAGATTGTAGTTCAGGTAATGTTTACATGTATTAACCCTTATAGTGCTGGAACCAACTTCATGCTTATGCAAACGGTAAGATCCAGGCCAGCCACCAAGTAAATTGGCCACTGGCCTGTGATCTAACCGGTTTGCTACTCTGAGTATCTTTCCTCAACAAAATCAGATATTTAAAGCTTTGGAAAGCAGACGACACACAAATTTGTTTTTAGAAAACTACCCAGCATTCTAAGAATTAAAATCACTTATATGGGATTCTTGAGCTTGTTCTGCAGATATTGACGAACATTTCTTACGGTTCATTTATGACATGTGAAAAATGTTTTGGAAAGGAGAAAGACCCTATTCAAGCAATGTCTCCTTTTCTAACACTATTTCCACCAATTAATTACTATTTAACAAGCTGGATTACAAATTCCTATCTTTAAGATTGCATACCTGCCAACTGATATAATATGTGACAACAAAAAGGAGAAAAGACTTTCTATAAACAATTTCTTCTTTTGTTAATTCAGTGATAACGCTCTGTCATTAATATTTCAATTATCTTATGTTTGCTGTTAATCATAGCTAATCTGGGAAATATTCTTTACCCAACATGGCAACTTCCCAAAGAAATCTATCAGGGATAATTTGGGATGGAACTCAGGGTGCCAGATCTAAGGTTTCTGATGCTAACCACTAAGCCAATTCAGATACTTTGTTAACCCTTAGAATGCTAGGTAATTTTCTAAAAATAGATTTGGGTGTGGTCTGCTCAACCCATTACCAAACAATAATGACATTTGACCTGTTTGTTGTAGACAGCTCTGGGAAAATGTGGGAAAAGAAGTAATTGCTCTTAACAAGCAATTTCGACTTTTCCCACAATGTTTTTTGCCCTATCAGAAGATTGTTTTTCAAATTTATCACACTTTGAAATGTCTTCTGCAAATTCTTTTAATTTTGGACAATGGAAAATATGCTGTTTGGTAAAAGGTTTAAATACCTGCTTAATTTTGATTAGGAAAGATACTCAGAGTAGCAAACAGGTTTAATCACAGGCCAGTCGCCAATTTAACTGGCATTTGGCCTTGTTTCCAACCTCTTTGCATAAGCATGAAGTTGGTTCCATCATTATAAGGGTTAAGGACATGTTCTACAGTTTTATAAGAAAATAATCCTTTCATAGAATTGTCTAAATTTTTGATATGTTATTTGAAATTCTATTGTGAATTAAAAATGAAAAGAAGAATGCAGGTCGACAAGTTAGTTATTTTGTAAAATGACAGTTTCCATGGTAACAGTTTGGGGCAAAAAGGTCAAAATGACCATACCATCTTCAAAGGTAATAGAATAGTTTCTGGAATGTTTATTAACACAAAAGATATGAACTTATAGTTCAATGTTTTCTTCAAGTTTTTACAATCTGAACAATTTTTGTGATCCAAATCAGTTTTTCATATTTTTATATTCGTCAAAAGTCAATGAAAATTGATATGTACATTACAAATTAATGAAGATATTTAAAAATTCCTTTCGTAGAATTTTCTTATTTTTCAGTATGTGAGGTAAAATTTAATCTTGAATTACAAAATGCCAAAAAAAGTATATGTTGACGAGTTAGTTTTTCTGTAAAATGACAGTTTCCATGGTAACCATGTTTGAAAAACATTTTTAAAAACGATTAAAATAACTTTAAACTTGAAAAATAGAAGCTGGGGGCTTTATATGTATGAGAAATACATAATAATGTTTATAACCTTTTGAAGTTGCATGAATAATATTATAAATCTTTTTAAAAAATAGTATACAGTAAATTTCATCCAAATATAAAAAGTTTGTTCGACTACTATGCAAGTACCTCTTCAGTAACCGATTATTATCTCCCTTTGATGCGCATATGAAGTGCGCAGATAAAACTACCGAGAACGTCCTTAAAAGAATTACCTGTAGTTAGGACATATGCATGGTAAAATTATTTGACAAAAATGTGTCTTATACAGACACCAGTAATGCCAGCAATACTATTATTTATTTATTCAAGATTATGACTTACTCAGATTGCAGATGCCCTTGATTACCTTCATGGACGCAACATCATATATCGGGACCTGAAATCAGACAATGTTCTTGTATGGCAGTTACCAAGGCCTCAGGATTGTGACTTTCAGAAGACTGCCTTGGTGAAACTGGCTGATTACGGTATCAGTAGATCTGTGGCTCATGCAGGAGCTAAGGGGTTTGGGGGAACGCCCCCTTTTATAGCCCCGGAGATACTACTGCATGCTGGAAAAGATATCTACACGGAAAAGGTTTGTGGGAATTTAAAACCTTAAGCTACTAACGCCCATGAAATCGTTTGAGTTAATCTTCAATATGCACATGAGGAAACCACTCTGATAAAAGGAGACATTGCCTTTGGTAATAAATTCCTTTTTTAGCTGAAAAGGTTAATACCTTAAATCTGTGCAAAGAATAAGGTCATTAAACAGTTTTCTACTGCACATGTTTGGTCTTTGGGCAAAACAGAATACAGGTAAATTGGTGCAGAATGTTTTCAATTTTTTTTAAAGATTTATCAAAGGCAATCATTTGATTATTCTACATCAAGATGAATTTATTTAACATTGGAAGGAATATAAGCCAATACAAAACAGAGTTTCCAACTCGGCTTTTTGATTTTCTTGTTGTAAACTAAAAACTATATTTCAGGTTGACATCTTTTCATTTGGGATGTTCATGTTTGAGTTATTGACGTGCAGGCAGCCATTAAAGGAGATTTCAAACCCCACCTTATATGTGTCCCATGGCGGGAGGCCATCTATTACTAGTGAGGTATGTGTACTGTCGGAAGGGGTCTCCGTGGCCTAGATGTTATATTACAGAACTTGAAATCATATGGCCCCTCTCTATGTAGGTTCAAATCCCGGTGATAGCATTTGGACTTTCATGATAGGTCGTCTCCCAACTGGCTAACAAAGTGTTGATGGTTCTGCCAAGCTTGACCTGCCCTCATTGGCAATTGAGTATGGGGTGTTCCTCCATCATTTAGAGTCGTGCATCGCAACATAACTGAAATAATGTTGACGCAATGTAAAATCCCATACATATAATTGAAAAAATAACTACAAACTCTTTCACATTTACAACAACCTGGATACTTATTTCTTGTTGACATGGCATTAAACCAAAAATGCCATTTAATTACTGAAAAAGCCAATTCACAATAAAGTTCAAAACTGTTGAAACTATTTTGAATACAAAATGTAATTGATAATGCTGTTCAATGTAAAATTTGATATACCATTATTTGGATTTGCAACACATTTGGACACCAAAACTTTTTGCAAAATGGAATATTCAAACATTTGAAGAGAAGTCACCAAATATTCAAATAGCAATTTCACCATTCACTTTCATCCCTAACTTTATTATTATCTAGGATGCTTCTTACCCATCCCACATGTTAGACTTGATGACAATATGCTGGGCACAAGAACCCACTGATCGACCCTCGGCCGCCCAGGTGCGAATGATCGCAAGCAGTCCACAATTCTGTCACCTTAGCGACGCTGTTACCTTGGATACGAAATCTACTGTCCTATCAGCCTGCACTGTGTATGTGGAAGACGGTAAGTGGCACGCTTTGTTAGTGAATTTATTATTAGATTTGTTTATTTTACATCTATTGTGAAACAAGTTCTTTCAAATTAAATTAATCACTCTTGATTCTGCCTTCTGGATACATTACCAGTACTCACGCCGAATGTGGATCAATGAAAGGTTGCAAGGCAGATCCCGCTACTCAAGAGATTCAAACTCACGAATCTTGTGTCCACAAGCCAACGTTCTACCCCTGGACCACTGTCCTCCACTATCCTTAGTGAGATAAAAACTTATAATGCAGCTGCATAGGTTCCTGTGTGGCTAATTGGTTAAGATGGTGGTCTTAGAACTCAAGGGACCTGGGTTTTAGTCCCACCTACACCTCTTGTTTTATAGGAGTGGCCTAGCCTAGTACTGATGGATCCAGGAAAGCTGTATAAGTCACAGGCTTAGGACTTTATCCTGTACCAGAGGGTCAATGGTTTAAAATTGAATACTCAAATTTGAAATAATTGTTGATTTAGACATAGTTTTTTTAAGTAAGTATGTACTTTTACAAATTGTTTGACAGAGAAGGTTTAAGTTTATTGAGTCCCTCCCCTATGTTACAAAATGCAACAAAATATGATACAAACAAATTCACATTCAAAATATCCTTACTTTAGCATCTTCCTCTATGTGTTTGCCCTGTAAGGCTCTTAGCAATTATAACAATAGAAACCATTGTGACAAAAGAGGAACTCATAACTTCATTCACACTTATTCTATTACACCTGCAGAAGAAGATTTGAGAAACTAACGAGACATACCATACGAAGTTTGCCCTTATTGCAACAATGGTTTCTACTGAATTACAAAGAGCATACAGAAGAAATTTGATAGAAATAGGAAGTCTATTGCTGGTAAACCAATTACAGTCAAACTTGTGTTAAGAGGCCAGCCTATGGGACAGAGTAAATTGGCTGCTTAAGACAGGTTGGCTGCTTAACACAAATTGATGTATACTACAAATCTATCAATGGGACTTTCTGTAGTGGCTGTTTAAGGCAGGTTGGCTGCTTAAAAGGGTGGCTGCTTAACACAAGTTACACTGTACCACCTTATATAACAGATGCCCATATAAGGCACCTTCTTAATTGGAAAATCGTGCAGTTTTCACAAAATGCCAAAGTAACACCAGCATTTTAGTTTCCCAATTCAGCACTTTTATCGATACAATTTCCCTAGATAAACAGGCCTAGGTCTCCTCCACATTCTATGGAAAAAAGCCCTGCCATGTGTCTATACATGTCCATAATAAGTGCATGTGAATAATTTCAGATTTTGGTGCAGAAGTGGAACAAACCCAATGCTGGATCATCTCAAATCAAGGCTTCAACTATAACGTGGAAATATTGTACTACAACCTCCAGAACAAATGCACTGCTAATAGGGTATGTACATATTACTGCTTAAGTTTAACCTGTGTATGCATGTATAGTCATCTTAAAGGGACTAAATATTGTACTACAACCTCCAGAACAAAAGCACTGCTAATAGGGTAGGTACTTATTACTGCTTAAGTTTAACTTGTGTACGCATGTATAGTCATCTTAAAGGGACTAAATACATGTATTGTACTACAACCTCCAGAACAAATGCACTGCTAATAGGGTAGGTACTTATTACTGCTTAAGTTTAACCTGTGTATGCATGTATAGTCATCTTAAAGGGACTAAATATTGTAGTACAACCTCCAGAACAAATGCACTGCTAATAGGGTAGGTACTTATTACTGCTTAAGTTTAACCTTTGTACTCATGCATAGTCATCTTAAAGGGACTAAATATTGTACTACAACCTCCAAAACAAATGCACCGCTAATAGGGTAGGTACTTGTTACTGCTTAAGTTTAACCTGTGTATGCATGTATAGTCATCTTAAAGGGACTAAATATTGTACTACAACCTACGGAACAAATGCACTGCTAATAGGGTAGGTACTTATTACTGCTTAAGTTTAACCTTTGTACTCATGCATAGTCATCTTAAAGGGACTAAATATTGTACTTCAACCTCCAAAACAAATGCACTGCTAATAGGGTAGGTACTTATTACTGCATAAGTTTAACCTTTGTACTCATGTTTAGTCATCTTAAAGGGACTAAATATTGTACTACAACCTCCAAAACAAATGCACTGCTTATAGGGTAGGTACTTGTTACTGCTTAAGTTTAACCTGTGTACTCATGTTTAGTCATCTTAAAGGGGCTATGTGAATTTTAAAATGGGGATTTAAATGATTCTCATCTCTAAAAAGAAGGTCCTTTTTAATTTCTTAATTCTAATTTTGCTGAGTACATGCTTTAATCACCTATCACCTTTTTGTACATGTATTTATCATACAAATAGGATAATTCCAAGTGGATAGTATGTAATTAAGTGAGAAACAGCAAAAGAAATATGTTTGTTGGTGATAAGACGCACACACACACTCATACGCGTAGTTAGGTGTCATATAATTGTATACATGTATATGCAGTGATCGAACAGGTGAATTTGATTGACTCTATTTATCTGTAACCAAATATTCCCCTAATTCCTGTGCTATAAATGTATGTAATAGATGACTAATCATTCTTTCTTAGCAATGTCTCCTTAACCCTTTCCCAAACAATAACGACATTTGACCACTTTGTTGGAAACGACTTGAGAAAACATTGTGGGAAAAGGAGAAATTGCTCTTAACGATCAATTTTTCCTTTTCCCACAATGTTTTCTGCCCAATCAGAAGATTATTGTCCAATTTCATCACATTTTGAAATGTCGTCAGCAAACTCTTTCAATTTGTTGAAATTTTGTTGTTTGGGAAAGGGTTAAGCAGCATTATTTCTATCATGCAAGATGGTTATCACCAATATGCTACAATTTGAGCCAATTGTAAAATTGCTGCTTCATAAAAACAGTCCAGTTACAATTTGTTACTTTTAATTAGGTAACCCATTACCAAACAATAATGACATTTGACCAGTTTGTTGCAGAGGACTCTGTGAAAGATTTTGGGAAAAGGAGAAATTGCTCTTAACAACATAATGTTTTCAACCCTTTCAGAAGATTGTTTTTATAATTTCATTGCATTATGAAATGTCGTCTGCAAACCCTTTCAATTTGGGACGGTCGAAAATTTGGCATTAGGTAAAGGGTTAACCTCTTGTTTTTTCTTAATTCCAGGAACTTGTCCAGCAGGATATTCCTGTGTCAGCTGTCTGTAGAGTGAATACATCTGTTTGGTGTCTGGATCTAACAGGAAAAATTCACATGTATAGGTAATATGCATTACTTGTATGTGTAACTAACATCACATGAAGGGTCATGCGTGGCCCATTGGGCTTAGAACTCAGGGGTTCCAGGTTTGAGCCCTACCGACACCTCTGGTTTCATGGAAATGACCTTTGGCAAGTTGTTTCAGAGCCTTAGCCTAGTACTGGCAGTTTCAGGAAAGCCGTTACATAACTGAAAAATTGTTCATATGGCGATAAACACCATTCAAACAAACAAACATCACATGACTTTGTATAGGTAATTTGCATCACATGGAATGTTTACTGACATGAAATTTATGGTTAATTTACATGAAATTAATCAGTAATTCAATTTGAATTAAATGTTTACCTCACCATTATATGTTTGGTTTCAAACTCTGTTCGAGGATTCAATGCAAGACTATAGTAAGTGCTTTATAAACATGAAGCACTTACTATAGTCTTGCATTGAACCCTCGTGTTTTCTGAACCAGCAGATGTTAAAATTCTTATGTCCCTGTATGTATCTGATAGTTATACCTGTCGAAAATATTAGTTGATACCAAGTTTGAATCTTAACTAAACATTGTTTTTTGAGACAGAGTTGAAAACATAATGACAAAAACATCCTTATCAAAATTATTCTATTGCTATGATAAAGGGATTTACCCTTTAACCACACTGTTTATAAATGTTTAATGTATTGAATTGCTCATAATTATATGGTATGGAATTAAGGTTAAAAGAATATATGTTGAACATATATATCTTAATTATATGAACCTAACCTTCCAGTTGCAGGACATTAGAAAAAGAGTTTGAATATCAACTTCCTGTTAATCATATCTCCATTGTGAGGTCAATGGTGTGCTACCATGACAACAAGGGTGTCCATAGCAACAAGAACCATGTTGTGATCTTGCTAAAGGAGATGGGAGAAAAGCAGACTGTCTTGTTCCACCTACTTGAGAGTGATGTCAAGAAACGAAATGGGAAAATTGTTGCTGTAAAACTATCTCGGGAAGGGTTCTGCACTGCAGTTGTCAATAGCAACGATGGGTAAAAGTTTCTTTCTGACCTTGACCTTTGATGAAAATCATAAATGATGCATCGCTTTTGTAGTAGACTGCTAAATGAAATTAATAAAAAAATGAAAATTTTGACAAAAGAAGACATTGAGTGATAAAAGCAATTTCTCCTATTGTCACAAATAATGTCTGCCGTAAATGATGAAAGGAAAACTGTTTTTCATACTTTCATTATTGTTATCTGATGTATATTTCAGTTAAAGGTAGTCATTAATTCCAAAATGGTGAATTAAATGTCAGTTTAATACACCACTGCAAACAAAGTTGAGTAAGGGTTAGTTTGAGACACTTTATCATCTTGTGCACATGAATTAGTATAGCAAGCTACATGTACCGGTAGTTCAAGAGTCTAAAACTTGATCTACGATGTATATGTAATAATCATAGAGCAATAAGCAATCCCTTCCTTTGTCACAAGTGTTTCTTGACTTTTTCAATTCAGAAACATTAAATGCATAAGCATGTATATGAAAAAAGAGTATAAGGGAATTAGATAGGGTCCTGCGTGGCCCAGTTGTTAAGTTGGCAGATTTAGACCTTGGGAGTTCCCGGGTTCAAGCCCCACTGACACATCTGGATTTGTGGGAGTGACCTTTGGCAAGTCATTTCAGCGTCTTAGCCTAGTACTGGTTGATCCAGGAAAGCCATTACAAAACTTGATGATTAAACATTAAACAGCATTTTAACCCTTTCCCAAACAATAACGACATTTGACCACTTTGTTGCAGACGACTTAAGAAAACATTGTGGGGAAAAGGAGAAATTGCTTGTAACGAGCAATTTCTCCTTTTCCCACAATGTTTTCTGCCCTATCAGAAGATTGTTTTACAATTTCATCACCTTTTGAAATGTCGTCTTCAAACTCTTTCAATTTGGGACAGCCGAAAATTTGGTGTTTGGGAAAGGGTTAAACAGAAGGGAATTGTATAAGGATTAAATGCTTTATTTATAGATTGAAGCTGTGGTTTGGGACGACTAACAGCCAAATTCAAGTCAGATCCTTGGATAGCCTAGAGGTGGGGGAGGGAGATGACCATTTCATTAGTCCACTCAAAATTCCAGCCTCCAACCAGAGCTGCATGTTTGTCTGTACATCACATAGCTCCCCTGGAAATCATAGGGTGTGGTCATACAATTACCCAGGTAATAATTGTAAAAAAGTAAAAAGAAAATAGGGGCCTCCGTTGCCTAGATGTTAGAGTACAGAACTTGAAATCACTTGGTGCCTCTTCATGTGGGTTCAAATCCCAGTAACGACATTTTGATTTTCATCAGAAGCAGTCTCCCACTTGACTTACGGAATGCCAATGGTTCTATCCAGCTTGACCAGCTTTTAGAGGTAGTTGACTATGGGGTCTTCCTTCATCATTTAGCGTTGGGCAATGAAGCATAACTGAAATAATGTTGATGTAATATAAAGCGTACTATTGAATTAATAAAAAAAGAAAATGAAGCTATTCGTACATCACAAATCACTTAATAGACACAATTTGTTTATTACACAATTCTCATAGCAACCATTAAAGGGGGTCATTTTATTACCCAGGTAACTTTAATTAACTATTAACAGAGCCTGAATAGCTTAGTTGGTAGTAAGACCGACATTGATAACAGGGTCCATACTTTGACTTTCTTGCCTAGAAATGTCATGAGATTTCAAGTGAAGACATAATAAGTAAGGGTGCTGTGTATAAAACCGCCTTTAAGGGAATAATCTGAGTTCTTGTCATTTGTTACTTTTCATATTTTGGCTGAAGAACTACACCAAAACCATGATATAGGTTGACTGATCTATGTAGGTGTAAATGTACTTTTTCAGAACCTCCATTCTTTTTTTGTTATACAATTAATAATTCAATGCCCTTTGTTATCTTTACACTCATTTTTTTGGTAAGACGTAAGACTCAATACTTCAGAAAATATCAATATTGAAATTAATGATTTGGTAGACTGCAAAGAGTAAATATTTAATTAATGAAAGTATTAAGAATATACAAAAAAACTGTTTATATTGTTACATCATGTTTGTATATTACAGGGAGTCATGTCTATTGTTGGAATAGCGACAGTGAAGTGGTATTGTCCGTACTCGACTGTTCCAGTATTCTCCCACTAACAGATTGTATCAAACCCAGACAGCAGCGTAGTGATGGTAAGATATATGTATGATATCATCATATATAGGGGAGATTACCCTGAGGTCAATGGCACTTGTTTTCTCGATTGTTATCAAAAGTGGTGGGCAGAAAGCCAATAATAACATGAAGACCATGCTGTTTTCCCAAAAATCCAAAGTTACACCAGCTTTTGGGTTACCCTATTCAACAATTTCACTAATAAAGTTTCCCAAATTTAACAGGTCTAGGCCTCTTCCCAATTTAAAGAAAGAGAGCCCTGATTATACAACCAGAGTGAACAGTTTAACGAAAGAATTGTAGAGGAATGTGTTGTTACATAATTCCTTTATGGCACCTCCAGACCAAAGCCCCATGCAGGTGAAAGGGTTAATGGATAAATTATAAATTAACTTTTTTTTTCAAATTACAGCATCTCAGACACAAGTAACTGCCATCTCTGTGATTGGTCCATACCTGTACGCCGCCACAACAGGTGGGTGTGTCATTGTGGCAGATAGCTCCACCCTCCAAGCCTTCAGTGCCTTCCATTGCCATAGTAAAGAGGAGTATTACTGTAAAGCAATCCTTCCACTCGGACCAACAAACCATGCTGACCTAGTTTCCACTTGTCCAGAGACTGATACCATTCCCAGTGATAAAAACTCATTCAAACGGAGCAGTTCATATCAGCCAATGAAATTGTTTGATCCAGGGATGGTTACGATTGGTCGAGGGTATACTGATCTCGTGAATCATGTGACACATCTTGAGAAGCAGCCTGTGGTTCGTCAAGATTCTGACGAAGGTTGGTCGATGGTGGACAGTCAATCTGTGAGATCAATCAGTGGAGCTTCTCCGCCTGATAAGTCATACAAGCTTGACACTCATGTGTTATCCTGGATAGCTCAGAACTGGGAGCATTTTTAACAACGTCCTATAAAAAAAAATGCCTGGAAAGCAGAAAACTGGGAGCATTTCAAGCAACATTCTAAAAAATATTGCCTGGATAGCAGAAAACTGGGAGTATTTCTTGCAACGTTCTTAAAGAAATGTAATGGTTGTCTGTAGGGCTTGGACAGGTACTCAAATACCCGGGTACAGGCCGGGTACAGGGCACTACCTGGGTAGCAAATCACTACCGGTTACCCGACGGTACTTTTACCTGGGTTATAAATCCACATGAAATGAGTGAATATGCACTCATTGACGAGTTAATTGGGCGTTTCTCAATCCCAAACTAGCAATCAATTATCCCCAAACAATTTCTCAGCACGTGTAAAAATATGTTGCACTCATTTTATATACACTCCAAATTGAAGGCTGCTCATCAGCTATCGAAACTTTCAACATGTGTTTGTTATTAAGTCGTAAGCGCCTAGCTCCATTCTTTGTAGCACAGGTGCTTGTATGAGTGATATTGTTGTCAATCTTGACCACTCAAATTTTTGATATGGAATATTGATGAAGGCAATTTTCAAGGCTTTTTGAAAGCAATGTTGGTTTTGATGAATGAGGAGCAGCATTGGAGAGTATATAGTACCTGTGACAGATTCTTACAAGTTATGTTTGGGGACAATAAGTAACGTCAAATCCACTTGCCGATGAGTGCAAATGATCTAATCTTGTGTTGCCATTAACAATCCGATTCGTTCACGTGGTATACATTCTATCAAACATCGCACTACAGAGACCAACATGAAGAGTTAAAGATAACGGCAACTGGACGTCATCTCTTTTAATTTTTGAAAATTTGATGAGTTCTTAGGCATATCATATTTAAATCTAAGTGACTATGATATTGGTTCGGGTACCCACGGGTAACATCACCTCGGGTACCCGGGTAGTAAATTGCTACTCGTCCAAGCTCTAGTTGTCTGCCATGTATATGGGACAAATGGTGATTTTACTGAATTTGATTTGATTCCGAAGTGCTCCTTTCTTATTAGATTTTATAGATGTCATCAATGTCAAAAATGAATTGATCTCTTTCCACCAACAAAGAATTTACAGACACCAAATGATTTTGAGATTCATTTAAAGGGTCCTGCGTGGCCCAGTTGTTATGTTGACGGACTTGGTCACTGGTTCTTGCCCCACCAACACCTCTGGCTTGGTGGGAATGACGTTTGGAAAGTCACTTCAGAGCCCTAGCCTAGCACTGGTGGATCCAGGAACGCTGTTACATGACTGAAAAATTGTTGATACGCATTAAACACCATACTAATAAATCAAAGAAATAGAAATTGTTTTAGGTGAATTGTTCACTGCAAGGTCATGAAATCCCAGGTTTAGTAAAGGTTGAAATAAAGGGCAGTTTTACAACATTATTTTGTGATTTAAGTTTTAATTGTGATTTATAGTGCAATATATATGATCAGGCTCAATCATGTTTGTGTGTGGGTGGATATGAATAAGGCCAATTTTCCCATTTCCTCTTTCGCGATTTCAAGACAAGCCCAAATTGAAAGCATCAGCAGAAGACAATTATGATTGTAAGTTATTGCTTATAACGCTTTCTGTGATATTGGGTTAAAAATGTTTGCAAAAGGGAAAAATGTGCTCATTACAAGTGATTTCTCCTTTTGTTAAAGGGTTTTCCTTAATTAACTCTGCTCAATCTAATTGCCCTGATTAGATACCCAAGGCGAACCCTAAGAATGCTGGGTGATTATCTGAAACAAAGATTTTTGTGTTGTCTGCTTTCCAAAACCTAAGATATCTGCTTAACTTTGATGAGGAAAGATACTCAGAGTAGCAAACAAGTTAGATCACAGGCAAGACGCCAATTTACTTAGCAGCTGGTCTGGATCTAACTTGGATCTAAAGGATGTCCTCGATTTTGCAAAAACTTCTTGTTAAGTTTGTTTGACAGATATGTGGACGTTTTTAATATAAGTATACTACAATTGTAATTGTACTTTATGTTATGGAATAATTGTTATCCTATTGTTACAAACTTATAAATAAATGAAGAGTGAAAATTGCCGTATTTGTTCATTGCCTTGCTTATATTCATTCTGTACATATCTAAATGCCCAACACAAACTGAACTAAATGTCAAACATAAATGGATCTGAATGAGTCTTACTGACAAGATCTACCTGTTAATCAGTTGTTTAAAAGGTATGGATTTTGACGCTTTTTAGCAGAAGGTTTATAAGTTCACATATACTCAAAATGAGCACTTTCACATTTTGACACAATTGATTCCTAGAGGTTTGTTTTAATTGTCACAGGAATTTATCCATTCATGCTTAATCATTCTTCTTTGCAAACAGTTTAAGTTTGGAACATATTTGATCGCCGAAAGTGGTTCATCATTCCTTTGGAAAGATACTCTTTACTAGTTTAGTACCTGGTTAACACAGAGGTAGCATTCGTACGTGAACCCTCTCCACAATATACCTGAAAAATTGTTGAAATGGGCTTCAAACCTCCGAGAATTCGGGACTTTGCAAAGTTCAAGACACATTTTCAGAGTAAAAAGGTTGTTTGAAAGCATTTTGACAATTATATTTTAGTTCACAAGTAACACTCAGTTTAATCGTTTCTTATTCTAATTAATCGAATCAACAAATAAGTAGATACATCTACATGTTCGTCTTTGAACTACCTACTCTTTGGATGAGTCAATCTTATCCCTTTACCCAATATGGGAATTGTGTCTAGTCTAAAACGAATGCAACATCAAACGCCTAAAATGTTGTATTGGAAGAAAGATATTCTTTCATCAATTATAGAAACAATCGAGACCAAAGGACAAAGTGCCCATTAAGAGTAACTGATTCCTTTGTCACCGTGGTATCTAAATTCCTCAGTGGCAAAGTAGGGATTATGAGTCAAGCGTTAGATTAAACGATGCATTATTGGTGCACAAAAAAACTCTTTCATTGTAATACGAGCATATATATGTCAAAGAAATTCGCGAATTAAAAAAACAACAACAAAAAACATCTAACATATCTGTTTACTTCAAAAAACCACATGGCGTACGTCTTACCAATAACTAGGACCTCGTACAAGTTAGATTGTGCTTGCGGGCGCTCAGTCACTTGTGAGGAAGCGGTCGTGTGCACCTTACATCTTAAACAAGGCCCCGAGTGCCGTTTTGCTAAACATTTCATGCTAAGAATTTGCGTATGTTCTAAACAACATTCTCCTTAATTCAATAGTGGGCTAAGCAATATTGCGAAGTAACACATCATCGGCAATGTCTCTCCGAGACGCTTCCAATGACGTGTCACTTGACAATATTGCGTTTTCATTTAAGTTACCATTCATGTGTATCAGTTTCAACTTACGCAAATGTTTTTCGTAAGTCGTCCAGTACAACGATACCCTGGTCCATTGACACGTGACCCGTCATAGAGAGCTCCGGGGTTCTTTTACCTTCCACATTGAAAGCAATTGTAGACGACACAATTCACATAAACAAATTAGACGCTTTTATGGATTTATGGTATTGATCGAAAAATACTAGGAGCATTTTATCAGTTTGACTCCATCGTCTCAAAAGCCTTCTGCAGAGGACGTATCAAACTGAGGTATAATCCACAGGAACCAATGTCGTTTAGCATACCTATATCAATAATATTATATGTGTATATAAACAGTATTAATAACATAGGTATGTTAATCGACATTAATCCCTGTGGTATAGAAGAGTAAGGTGGTTAAGACGTTGTCTCCATGAAACCCTTGTTTAAACTTGACAAAGATGTAATGGTCAAGAACGGTCGAGGTGTTTTGTCTGTTAAACAAGCGTCCTATAACCCGCTATTAACTGCCATGTAGATATCACATTTGTTTATTTTTATTGCATTCAATTTCATATAAAAGAAAATACAACGTTTATGCAGTGTTAACCTCGTGGTCCCGTATACGACATTTAAAGACATCCATTTTGCTCCCGGTTTTTACTTTTGTTCTTCTCTGTTGTTATTTTGGCATTGCCGTCTTCATTTTGGAACCCCAACATTTTATTTCGCAATCAAATCTTTCCTTTTGCTGCTATTTTACGCTTTCATAGGTATTTCCCGCTTTTATTTTGGTATTGTCCCTCTTCACTTTGGTATCCTTCAGCTTAAATTTGGCATTCCACGCTCCACGCCGTCATTCCGAGTAAAAGTCATTCCAATCATTTCTTATCGTCTATCTTGTCTAAGAATTCGTGGACTTTCTTCTCGCAGTTTTTCTCCTCTTCAGCCTATTAAACAAAGGTTGATACACATGAGGCACATTTCATGTAACGTTCCAGTGAAGTATAAAAACTAGTGAGTACTTTTGGTAAGTGATTGGTGTGGAAAGTCCATTGCATTTATCTAAATTAACATGCGATATTCCCGCGATCTAGAACGGACCAGTTTTTGATCAAAATCGATTTCGCTGTATCAATGGCATTAGCACTCGTACGAAATTCGTTAGATGTATGAAAAAGGTACATAATATATATGCGCAGCAGAGTGAAAACCCATTTCTCAAGGATTTGCTTAAGTAATAAGGTTTGACGTATATCCGGCAACCATCGCTAAACCTATTCCCCTATTTTGGGAATTTGGGATTGGTCTAAACTCAGAGCTACAGCAGACGACAAAGGAACGCTTGCCAACCTATGCATTTACTCATGAGAACCTTTCTATCCTTTTATCACATCGACTACATGTACTTTTATAAGACTTATGCAGCGTAGGCGACTAAGTTATGTTTTATGGAGTTAGAGGTTAAGAGAACTACATTATGCTACATAATGCAAGGAATATATTTCTCCCTTTAACATTTGTCAGCGGACCTTATGTAAAGTAGCCTTACCATAACCCATTACCAAACATTAATGACAGTTGACCAGTGTGTTGCAGACGACTCTGGAAAACATTGTGGAAAAAGGAGAAATTGCTCGTTAAGAGCAATTTCTCCTTCTCCCATAATGTTTTCTGCTCTGTCAAAAGATTATTTTTCAATTTCATCACATTTTGAAATGTCGTATGCAAACTCTTTCAGCTTGTGACAGTCGAAAATTTGGCGTTTGGTAAAGGGCTAACCCGGATGCTCCCAACTGTAGCTGTGTCTAATCGAATATGCACGTCTGAATCATTCGGACTAGCCTTACCTGGTATGCTCTCAGCAGATTTATCCTCGACTCGTGGTCCACAAAATGGGCATTTAGCCGTGCGCTGCTTGATCGCGCAGACCGGATGGAGAGAGCAGATTCGATCCTCCTGTCCAGGCTCAACTTGTTCACGTCCAAGTCCACGCTACTCTTCCAGCCCAAAGCGCTGATTGATTTGTCCATCGTCATATCAGAATCGAACACCACCCTGTTGCTCTGTACGGACATGCAGCTCTTAGGTCTGGTTGACGGTCTAACATTCCCATCCTGTGGGCCCTCGGACTTTCCGTTTCTTAGGACCGCTGAGGATTTAGGTCGCCGGGTTGTAGCAGGGTTCCCAAGAGACGTGGACTTACGAATCTGTTCATCTTGTACTTCCACTTGTCGGCCAATGTGGACCATTGATTTGGGGGCTCTGCTCAACAGTTTGGAATCCTTGTTCAACAAGTTTCGCGAGCTTTTGCGTTCAGTTAGTGATGATGCCGAGTGAAGCACAGTTGTTGATTGGACGTATTTACCATGCGGGACATAGTTCCATCGTCTCTGTGTCAGGCCATCTGATTGACTCTTCTTCATGGTTGAAAAGTCGGCATGGTCTTGCCTTTGACCCAAACGAATTTGACATCCTATACAACTCCGATGGGAAGGTGTTTTGAATTCGGGTTTATGGAGATATGCGTCTCGTTTTCCCGAGGACCCTGGCTTAAACGCAAATCTGTCGTTTGGGTGTGCAAAATCGTTCGATTTCTCTTTAAGCGGGTCCGGCATTGCAACATATTCATTTGTATGCGCACGAAGAAACGTTTTAATTCTTCCAGGACCTAAAGCAGTATTAGACTGGCTAACCTCGTATTTAATGAGATCTGTGTAAATGTCTCGTATAACATTTTCAAGATCGGTTATTTCGTTTTCATAATCAACACTTTCGTAATCACGATTTGGCCTTTCTACTTTGGTTTGTCTGTATGCATCGTTTCCTGTAGAACATTCCGATTCTGCATCATTGATAGACTCTTCGTTGTTTATTTCTTCGTCGAAATGGACGATGGGCATCATTGATTTAGATGGTGTCTTTATGTCTCCATTTGACTTGAAGCGGAATCCGGGGGTGCTTACACTTTCTGTGAGAGTGTTACAATTTGGTTTGTATTTTTTCAGCGTTCGAAGAAGAATTTCCTGGTCGTGTGTTATGTCCTTGATCATTTTCCTTTTCTCTTTGTCAAGATCTTCCCACTGATTCACAAGTTTTGTCAATTCTACGGCATTTCGAGAGCATTCCAGTAAGGTGACATCGAAAAACGCTGGACCGATTTTTGCCTTTGCATCCTGAATAGCTTTCGAAGGAGCAAATATATCCGCTTGTTTCCTTCTTTTCGGTAACACTATCGCCATTCTAAGCATTATCCACAAAACTATTATCTCAAACCTACTTCATACTCGCGTTGAAATTTTGACGTCGCCATTTTGATGCATCGTCGTGACGTCACTTCCGTTAGATTTACGTCATCATTTCCCGTTTTAAACATTGTCCAATGTGAATTCTACAAGCGTTAGAGAACGCTTTATAAAAGTGCTGCTATTATGCCATTCAGCGTTTGAACAATCGATTAGGAACTTCCAGTCTGAATAATCAGTATTTCCTGCTGCTCTTTACGATAGATTTTCATTAATTAGAACATACCGACACTGATTAGTCTATTAGATAGTTCTGAAAGGAGAGGGAATATACCATAGACTCACCGATTTCAGGACAATGCGTTTTGACAGGCCCAACGTAAGAAGGTGTCACTGGACTGTTAGGAGTACGCGGGTGAACAAGGGGCTTATCAAAAGCACGATGATAGATAACTTTCAGACAGCTGGACCCGGTGAGTTACCTCAGTTCCTTTGATGTTCTGGTTCATAGCAGTCTTAAGCTTCTCAAACTTTCTTCTCTACACTTGTTCACTTTTCTTTGAAATCATTTTTTACGGTTTCTATTTGGTAAATATCTTAATCGGAATTTTTCAAAAGTGTATTTGAAATATTTCTTAAAACTTCTTACATTTGTTGTTCTTGTAACAATTTTCAATTCAATTTCTTTTTATTCAGTAAATTCAGGCCTCCGGTCCATAAAACATAATGCATAAATCATAATATATAACATTGTATTGAAAACTCTTCGATATGTCTTCCAAATATTTGACTTTATATATCGCGATCATTGGCACCGTATCCCTTATTAAATTAAACCTATATCTATAAATAATGATTAATAGATATAGGTTTTATTTTCACAATAATAAATTATTATTTTTTTGCATAAACGATGATGATAGTAAAGGAAACAATTTGTTCAGAGCAACATTTCCTTCTATTTTGATTTGTATTTTTGGATCCGATACATCAGTGCAATGTTTTATTTGTACGCTAGTCGATCCGAATGCAGAAATAAGAACAGAGGGGCATTGTGTGTTCGATTCTATAGCTTAATGCATTTAATAAGGATATCAATTTCTTTTTGGAATTTTGGCATTTTCAGGATGATAATTCATCAAATCTAACGTCTTCCGTTTGCAGAAAAAATAATGGGACTCCAAAATAATGCTCACGGTCACATTAAATTTAAACGATGTGCTGAAAGTAAATTTCCATAATTGCAAACTTCGTAAAAAAAACACAACAATATAAGCAACAAAAGACACCTCAACAAAGTTGGGTTTGTCCATTAGTTAGTTAGAAATGTAAATAATCTACTTTTACCATAACTTTTGCAAAAAACAACAACAACAACAACAATACAATAGAAGCATTGTGTACAATCAGTCAGGTAAGCGAATTATAGGCCTTTTCAGAAACGTGGTTTGTCTCCCTTTGTAAAATCGGGCCACATTCGGAATACCTCAACTTCCGGGTAGTAATCTCGAACGAAGAATATGAACGCCAATATGGACAAAGGCAAAGAAAACGATCGCTATCGATCCGTTTTTTTAAATTTATAAGTTTCATGTGCCAAACTTAAAGATTTATATACGAAAACATTAACAGAATATTTTTTTGTTGGTTGTTGCCAAGCCTCGTTATAAAAAGAAATTAGATTAAATTGGATTAAATGAGACCCGAATAGCGCACCGCAGTTCAGTCAAAACATGACATTCCATGTGAAAAAGGCAAATAAGTATATGTTTTTGTCTGAATTAAATCCTTTGACAGATAAAAAAAAAATGTGTTGATCGGCTGGTTGGTGTAAGGTAAGAATGAATGGAACATATTTCCAGAATGTTATTACAAATTTGCATTAAATTCGATTTACGGATTTTAAATAAAATAGAACAAACATCAACACATATGTCAATAATGTGTAGAGGTTATGTTCCTCCAATAAGTATGTATTCTCTTTTCCTTAAATTGAAATTCGTCATATATAATAAGTACCTAAAAAAGAGAATAAGTTGTTATATAAGGTTCTTTGTCAACCTACCTTTGATGATATATCGTATCCAAATATGAAGGGCTATGAAAGTCCTAGTCCGTTTTTTTCCACCTGAAACTTCATTCAAATAACACTCTCTGATTATAAGGGACACAGGGTTGTGGAGATCTTTGATATGTTAAAATATTGACCTCGGATAGCCAATGGTTAATTACACTATCTCTCGATCGGCTAAACAATAAAGGGTGTGACTAGATCATATTGTGCAAATGTGGCAGATTGGTGTAAATTTGCATCAAGACCCTTAATCCTTTTGACAGCCAAAGTTTGTTAATTGACCCTTTTAATGTAATTAAATAGGAAAACTGGCAACAATCCATTGAATTCAAAAGAGATTACAAACGAGTAGATAATCATTTTAATGATATATAATTATAAAAAAACTCAAGACATTGTTGAATAATTATGATTTAATCAAAACATTTCTACGCGACCAACTACATTAAAACCTTTTTTACCCGGAGATGAGGTCTATGATTTGAATAATTCGAAATATAGACGCTAAAGGTAAAATCAAAATTGAAACCATTCTTGTAAAAGGATATGTTGCAGTATAAAGTTTCGAATCTAATAGTTGTCAGGTCATTATATTCCGTTGTTTTTGCAATGGCAAATAAAAGAAATGTGTTTAATTTGCTTTCCCTTTAATTTAATTGCATCGATAGGGATTTTGTTTCATATAGAGCAATGTCAAACAATACAAAACGAACTTAACATACATGTCGGCAGATCAAGACATATAGGTTCAACAAATATGAAACGTAGGACGTAGGCAAATGAATTTTCTACATAAGGACTTCCCATTGCGTCTACACCCATTTCGTCTATAAGTCAAATTCCCATTTCGTCTACAACCCTTTATGTCTACAGATTGAATTTCCCAAAAGGTCTGCAGTTTAAAGAAATATTTTCATTTCATTTTCTATTGATTAAAATACCTTAAAAAGATTAAGATAATTCTGGTTCTGCATAATTTGTATATATATAATCATTATTTATATCTCATCCATATACATAATCTATTTTTGCATTTTATTTGTCTTTTTCTTATCTGGATCTACACATTATACATATTTTTCTTTCCCAACAACCCTCCATAGAAAAAGTGATTATAGGTTGGATTGATTTTCACCTCAATTAGTGTCAAAAACAACTCAATTTACACGTGTAGGTGAGATGGAACTTCTGTCTGACATGGTGTGAAAATTGATAAAATAGACTGTAGACAAAATGGGAATAAACCTTGTACATAACAATACGACCTGACACTTGGTAACATATGGAATTAACCTAATAAAGGGTTGGTGTGCATTTGGTCGGATAAAGAGGGATCAAAAAGATCGTATATGTTATTTCCTACGTTATGCAGTTGACCAATAAAAGAAGCAATAAAACCCTCGACGTGAAAGATATGTATCGTTTTGAAGCTTGCCGAAATACACAGGCGCGCATCACATCATGTTGTGTGTTTTATGGCTTCGAGGCATGCCATTGGTTGCTTTATAATGACGGAATCGTATTTTGATTGGCATAGCAAAGTCAGCTTAGGATAAATTGGTTTACTTGAAGAGTCTCGGAAACAATTATTCTAAGTAGAGTGAATGGTAGGGATATGTTTTAAATCAGAGGAATCTAACATTGACTCGGTATGTGTTATAATTGTTGAAGTCCGACCATTAAACATGAATAAATCAATTCCATAATTTCTTATAAATTAACTTTTGTTTGTCCAAAGACCTAATAAACACAGATAAGCAACTCCCCATAGGTAAAGACCGAACTCCCTTATCATCTCGTGGAGGATGAGATTTCGGAAGACTATGCGAGACTTCCTAATCTCGTCGGCACTGAAGTGTGTCTGCCAGCTAGACGATGTAAACGAAGGTTGAATAAAGTGTGAAAACTAACGTTTATTTTATTAATTTTTCGATAGTTTTAACATTCCTTTATTAGTGTGTTGTTTTTATTAATAATTGCATATGAGACAATTGATTTCCTTTTACCACTGGTGAAACACGTGTTTTGAAATGTGTATCATCAATAGAACCGAAAGTGCTGGAATTGGATGGGATGGTAGAGTATTTGTATAACTCCTCGGAAACAAAAACAAAATATGGGTTGATTTAGACAAACTTTGATTCATTACACATATTTTTATCGACCAATTGAAGATCAAGGACTTTTATACATTTTTGTGATGTTGAGAGGCATTTAAATTCTCTTTTCTGGTCTTGGGTTTTTGAAAGCGTATGGTTGCATGTTTTAGTAGTAGAGCAATAGTTTTTGTCTAACTCCTCGGAAACAAAAACAAAATATGGGTTGATTTAGACAAACTTTGACTCATTACACATATTTTTATCGACCAATTGAAGATCAAGGACTTTTATACATTTTTGTGATGTTGAGAGGCATTTAAATTCTCTTATCTGGTCTTGTTTTTTGAAATATTCCATATGGTTGCATGTTTTAGTAGTAGAGCAATAGTTTTTGTCTAACTCCTCGGAAACAAAAACAAAATATGGGTTGATTTAGACAAACTTTGATTCATTACACATATTTTTATCGACCAATTGAAGATCAAGGACTTTTATACATTTTTGTGATGTTGAGAGGCATTTAAATTCTCTTATCTGGTCTTGGTTTTTTGAAATCATATGGTTGCATGTTTTAGTAGTAGAGCAATAGTTTTTGTCTAACTCCTCGGAAACAAAAACAAAATATGGGTTGATTTAGACAAACTTTGATTCATTACACATAGTTTTATCGACCAATTGAAGATCAAGGACTTTTATACATTTTTGTGATGTTGAGAGGCATTTAAATTCTCTTATCTGGTCTTGGTTTTTTGAAATCATATGGTTGCATGTTTTAGTAGTAGAGCAATAGTTTTTGTCTAACTCCTCGGAAACAAAAACAAAATATGGGTTGATTTAGACAAACTTTGATTCATTACACATAGTTTTATCGACCAATTGAAGATCAAGGACTTTTATACATTTTTGTGATGTTGAGAGGCATTTAAATTCTCTTATCTGGTCTTGGTTTTTTGAAATCATATGGTTGCATGTTTAAGTAGTAGAGCAATAGTTTTTGTCTAACTCCTCGGAAACAAAAACAAAATATGGGTTGATTTAGACAAACTTTGATTCATTACACATATTTTTATCGACCAATTGAAGATCAAGGACTTTTATACATTTTTGTGATGTTGAGAGGCATTTAAATTCTCTTATCTGGTCTTGGTTTTTTGAAATCATATGGTTGCATGTTTTAGTAGTAGAGCAATAGTTTTTGTCTAACTCCTCGGAAACAAAAACAAAATATGGGTTGATTTAGACAAACTTTGATTCATTACACATATTTTTATCGAACAAGGGAAGATCAAGAACTTTTTTTCATATTTTTGTGATGTTAAGAGGCATTTAAATTCTCTTATCTGGTCTTTTTTTTTTTAATTTGAATTTATTCTTAGTACTCTCTTATTGTATATAAACTGTATACGTGGAAGATGTAACGATATGTTCTGTTTGGTTCAGCTGGAAATAATTGCCATGCAAAGAAAGTGTAAAATTTGCGGCTAATGACAGCATATTTGTGTGTGTTGGAAGTGTATGACATCAACATGCTGCAAATCAAGAGATAAAAAGCAGACTCGGGTGCATATTTGTGCGCAGAAGTATATAGCTAGTTGTTGTTTGATATCATAATTCTAACATTGTTGATGATGATGATGATGATGATGATGATGATGATGCAGATGGTGATGATGATGGTATTGAGTACATTTTTCAAAGAAAATAGAATGTTCCCCATTACGAATTATTAATTCATAGAATATTGTACATGATATGCCGCAAAAAGATAATTCCCATTTAGAGACCCATTCCACAAAAGTATAGATTTAAGCTAATATTTTAACAGTAAATTTTGCTGCTGAAATTTTCATCCGTCATAAAATTTAGCTAAACATTTCAGTTTGACACAGTGCAATATTACAATAAGTTATAATCCCCGGTAATTATCACAGCAGGGCACCACAGCTGGTGGCCATCTGTTTATTGGTGTTTGGGGTCGTGAGGGTCAATAAAAGGGCTACCATTGCTTATCAGCGACGGCAGACGCTTTGATTAACAAAATAAAGCGTCTATATTTACAGGAAGGCAAAATCTCGCGAACGAGATGTCAACGCGAGAAAGAACGGTATTTTACGGAGTTGCTTATCTGTGTTTATTAGGTCTTTGGTTTGTCACACTTATGGGACATTATTTGATGGAACGTCCCATTAATATGTTGAACATTTATTGAGTAGATTTGATCAGCTTGCATCATATCATCTGATCGTTGTGTTTGCATTAACATGCTACAATTAAGATCATTTGAAAATAAAAATGGACTTTTAATAATGTCATCATAAGTTGAGGCAATCATCCAACAGATCTACAATGTATTCTATAGTTTAGTTCATGTTTAAACAGAGGATCGACTCTTCTCACTTAAAATGAATCGCAACGTTGTAACCGCGTGGGTATACACTGTTTTATCTCGGGAAACGGGGTTAAATCTCCGCAAGAGAGTAAACACAAAGTAAGGATATACTTTGATATTTCCCCTCCTCAACAATTTTTCGAATGTAGTTTGTACTAACATGATATTCGACGGCATTGTACAAATACACGCAGCAGTTTATCTATGTTTTTCAATGTCAGCTGTTATTATTTAATACCCGGAAGTCTTAAACCGGAAACTGCCGAAAATTTCGTATCTCCTAATAAGAGTATTCAAGGGCAGATAACAACACTTTCTGAAAAGGCCTTATAGGCCTTTTCAGAAACGTGGTTTGTCTCCCTTTGTAAAATCGGGCCACATTCGGAATACCTCAACTTCCGGGTAGTAATCTCGAACGAAGAATATGAACGCCAATATGGACAAAGGCAAAGAAAACGATCGCTATCGATCCGTTTTTTTAAATTTATAAGTTTCATGTGCCAAACTTAAAGATTTACATACGAAAACATTAACAGAATATTTTTTTGTTGGTTGTTGCCAAGCCTCGTTATAAAAAGAAATTAGATTAAATTGGATTAAATGAGACCCGAATAGCGCACCGCAGTTCAGTCAAAACATGACATTCCATGTGAAAAAGGCAAATAAGTATGTGTTTTTGTCTGAATTAAATCCTTTGACAGATTAAAAAAAAATGTGTTGATCGGCTGGTTGGTGTAAGGTAAGAATGAATGGAACATATTTCCAGAATGTTATTACAAATTTGCATTAAATTCGATTTACGGATTTTAAATAAAATAGAACAAACATCAACACATATGTCAATAATGTGTAGAGGTTATGTTCCTCCAATAAGTATGTATTCTCTTTTCTTTAAATTGAAATTCGTCATATATAATAAGTACCTAAAAAAGAGAATAAGTTGTTATATCAGCCTACCTTTGATGATATATCGTATCCAAATATGAAGGGCTATGAAAGTCCTAGTCCGTTTTTTTCCACCTGAAACTTCATTCAAATAACACTCTCTGATTATAAGGGACACAGGGTTGTGGAGATCTTTGATATGTTAAAATATTGACCTCGGATAGTCAATGGTTAATTACACTATCTCTCGATCGGCTAAACAATAAAGGGTGTGACTAGATCATATTGTACAAATGTGGCAGATTGGTGTTAATTTGCATCAAGACCCTTAATCCTTTTGACAGCCAAAGTTTGTTAATTGACCCTTTTAATGTAATTAAGTAGGAAAACTGGCAACAATCCATTGAATTCAAAAGAGATTACAAACGAGTAGATAATCATTTTAATGATATATAATTATAAAAAAACTCAAGACATTGTTGAATAATTATGATTTAATCAAAACATTTCTACGCGACCAACTACATTAAAACCTTTTTTACCCGGAGATGAGGTCTATGATTTGAATAATTCGAAATATAGACGCTAAAGGTAAAATCAAAATTGAAACCATTCTTGTAAAAGGATATGTTGCAGTATAAAGTTTCGAATCTAATAGTTGTCAGGTCATTATATTCCGTTGTTTTTGCAATGGCAAATAAAAGAAATGTGTTTAATTTGCTTTCCCTTTAATTTAATTGCATCGATAGGGATTTTGTTTCATATAGAGCAATGTCAAACAATACAAAACGAACTTAACATACATGTCGGCAGATCAAGACATATAGGTTCAACAAATATGAAACGTAGGACGTAGGCAAATGAATTTTCTACATAAGGACTTCCCATTGCGTCTACACCCATTTCGTCTATAAGTCAAATTCCCATTTTGTCTACAACCCTTTATGTCTACAGATTGAATTTCCCAAAAGGTCTGCAGTTTAAAGAAATATTTTCATTTCATTTTCTATTGATTAAAATACCTTAAAAAGATTAAGATAATTCTGGTTCTGCATAATTTGTATATATATAATCATTATTTATATCTCATCCATATACATAATCAATTTTTGCATTTTATTTGTCTTTTTCTTATCTGGATCTACACATTATACATATTTTTCTTTCCCAACAACCCTCCATAGAAAAAGTGATTATAGGTTGGATTGATTTTCACCTCAATTAGTGTCAAAAACAACTCAATTTACACGTGTAGGTGAGATGGAACTTCTGTCTGACATGGTGTGAAAATTGATAAAATAGACTGTAGACAAAATGGGAATAAACCTTGTACATAACAATACGACCTGACACTTGGTAACATATGGAATTAACCTAATAAAGGGTTGGTGTGCATTTGGTCGGATAAAGAGGGCATCAAAAAGATCGTATATGTTATTTCCTACGTTATGCAGTTGACCAATAAAAGAAGCAATAAAACCCTCGACGTGAAAGATATGTATCGTTTTGAAGCTTGCCGAAATACACAGGCGCGCATCACATCATGTTGTGTGTTTTATGGCTTCGAGGCATGCCATTGGTTGCTTTATAATGACGGAATCGTATTTTGATTGGCATAGCAAAGTCAGCTTAGGATAAATTGGTTTACTTGAAGAGTCTCGGAAACAATTATTCTAAGTAGAGTGAATGGTAGGGATATGTTTTAAATCAGAGGAATCTAACATTGACTCGGTATGTGTTATAATTGTTGAAGTCCGACCATTAAACATGAATAAATCAATTCCATAATTTCTTATAAATTAACTTTTGTTTGTCCAAAGACCTAATAAACACAGATAAGCAACTCCCCATAGGTAAAGACCGAACTCCCTTATCATCTCGTGGAGGATGAGATTTCGGAAGACTATGCGAGACTTCCTAATCTCGTCGGCACTGAAGTGTGTCTGCCAGCTAGACGATGTAAACGAAGGTTGAATAAAGTGTGAAAACTAACGTTTATTTTATTAATTTTTCGATAGTTTTAACATTCCTTTATTAGTGTGTTGTTTTTATTAATAATTGCATATGAGACAATTGATTTCCTTTTACCACTGGTGAAACACGTGTTTTGAAATGTGTATCATCAATAGAACCGAAAGTGCTGGAATTGGATGGGATGGTAGAGTATTTGTATAACTCCTCGGAAACAAAAACAAAATATGGGTTGATTTAGACAAACTTTGATTCATTACACATAGTTTTATCGACCAATTGAAGATCAAGGACTTTTATACATTTTTGTGATGTTGAGAGGCATTTAAATTCTCTTTTCTGGTCTTGGGTTTTTGAAAGCGTATGGTTGCATGTTTTAGTAGTAGAGCAATAGTTTTTGTCTAACTCCTCGAAAACAAAAACAAAATATGGGTTGATTTGGACAAACTTTGATTCATCACACATATTTCTATCGACCAATTGAAGATCAAGGACTTTTATACATTTTTGTGATGTTGAGAGGCATTTAAATTCTCTTATCTGGTCTTGTTTTTTTTTTAAATCATATGGTTGCATGTTTTAGTAGTAGAGCAATAGTTTTTGTCGAACTCCTCGGAAACAAAAACAAAATATGGGTTGATTTAGACAAACTTTGATTCATTACACATATTTTTATCTACCAATAGAAGATCAAGGACTTTTATACATTTTTGTGATGTTGAGAGGCATTTAAATTCTCTTATCTGGTCTTGGTTTTTTGAAATCCTATGGTTGCATGTTTTAGTAGTAGAGCAATAGTTTTTGTCTAACTCCTCGGAAACAAAAACAAAATATGGGTTGATTAAGACAAACTTCGATTCATTACACATAGTTTTATCGACCAATTGAAGATCAAGGACATTTATACATTTTTGTGATGTTGAGAGGCATTTTAATTCTCTTATCTGGTCTTGGTTTTTTTGAAATCATTTGGTTGCATGTTTTAGTAGTAGAGCAATAGTTTTTGTCTAACTCCTCGGAAACAAAAACAAAATATGGGTTGATTTAGACAAACTTTGATTCATTACACATAGTTTTATTGACCAATTGAAGATCGAGGACTTTTATACATTTTTGTGATGTTGAGAGGCATTTAAATTCTCTTATCTGGTCTTGGTTTTTTGAAATCATATGGTTGCATGTTTAAGTAGTAGAGCAATAGTTTTTGTCTAACTCCTCGGAAACAAAAACAAAATATGGGTTGATTTAGACAAACTTTGATTCATTGCACATATTTTTATCAACCAATTGAAGATCAAGGACTTTTATACATTTTTGTGATGTTGAGAGGCATTTAAATTCTCTTATCTGGTCTTGGTTTTTTGAAATCATATGGTTGCATGTTTTAGTAGTAGAGCAATAGTTTTTGTCTAACTCATCGAAAACAAAAACAAAATATGGGTTGATTTAGACAAACTTTGATTCATTACACATATTTTTATCGACCAATTGAAGATCAAGAACTTTTTTTCATATGTTTTTTATATTAAGAGGCATTTTAATTCTCTTAACTGGTCTTCTTTTTTTTTTAATTTGAATTTATTCTTAGTACTCTCTTATTGTATATAAACTGTATACGTGGAAGATGTAACGATATGTTCTGTTTGGTTCAGCTGGAAATAATTGCCATGCAAAGAAAGTGTAAAAATTGCGGCTAATGACAGCATGTTTGTGTGTGCTGGAAGTGTATGACATCAACATGCTGCAAATCAAGAGATAAAAAGCAGACTCGGGTGCATATTTGTGCGCAGAAGTATATAGCTAGTTGTTACTTGATATTATAATTCTAACATTGTTGATGATGATGATGATGATGATGATGCAGATGGTGATGATGATGGTATTGAGTACATTTTTCAAAGAAAATAGAATGTTCCCCATTACGAATTATTAATTCATAGAATATTGTACATGATATGCCGCAAAAAAGATAATTCCCATTTAGAGACCCATTCCACAAAAGTATAGATTTAAGCTAATATTTTAACAGTAAATTTTGCTGCTGAAATTTTCCTCCATCATAAAATTTAGCTAGACATTTCAGTTTGACACAGTGCAATATTACAATAAGTTATAATCCCCGGTAATTATCACAGCAGGGCACCACCGCTGGTGGCCATCTGTTTATTGGTTTTTGGGGTCGGGAGGGTCAATAAAAGGGCTACCATAGCTTATCAGCGACGGCAGACGCTTTGATTAACAAAATAAAGCGTCTGTATTTACAGGAAGGCAAAATCTCGCGAACGAGATGTCAACGCGAGAAAGAACGGTATTTTACGGAGTTGCTTATCTGTGTTTATTAGGTCTTTGGTTTGTCACACTTATGGGACATTATTTGATGGAACGTCCCATTAATATGTTGAACATTTATTGAGTAGATTTGATCAGCTTGCATCATATCATCTGATCGTTGTGTTTGCATTAACATGCTACAATTAAGATCATTTGAAAATAAAAATGGATTTTTAATAATGTCATCATAAGTTGAGGCAATCATCCAACAGATCTACAATGTATTCTATAGTTTAGTTCATGTTTAAACAGAGGATCGACTCTTCTCACTTAAAATGAATCGCAACGTTGTAACCGCGTGGGTATACACTGTTTTATCTCGGGAAACGGGGTAAAATGTCCGCAAGAGAGTAAACACAAAGTAAGGATATACTTTGATATTTCCCCTCCTCAACAATTTTTCGAATGTAGTTTGTACTAACATGATATTCGACGGCATTGTACAAATACACGCAGCAGTTTATCTATGTTTTTCAATGTCAGCTGTTATTATTTAATACCCGGAAGTCTTAAACCGGAAACTGCCGAAAATTTCGTATCTCCGAATAAGAGTATTCAAGGGCAGATAACAACACTTTCTGAAAAGGCCTTATAGGCCTTTTCAGAAACGTGGTTTGTCTCCCTTTGTAAAATCGGGCCACATTCGGAATACCTCAACTTCCGGGTAGTAATCTCGAACGAAGAATATGAACGCCAATATGGACAAAGGCAAAGAAAACGATCGCTATCGATCCGTTTTTTTAAATTTATAAGTTTCATGTGCCAAACTTAAAGATTTATATACGAAAACATTAACAGAATATTTTTTTGTTGGTTGTTGCCAAGCCTCGTTATAAAAAGAAATTAGATTAAATTGGATTAAATGAGACCCGAATAGCGCACCGCAGTTCAGTCAAAACATGACATTCCATGTGAAAAAGGCAAATAAGTATATGTTTTTGTCTGAATTAAATCCTTTGACAGATAAAAAAAAAATGTGTTGATCGGCTGGTTGGTGTAAGGTAAGAATGAATGGAACATATTTCCAGAATGTTATTACAAATTTGCATTAAATTCGATTTACGGATTTTAAATAAAATAGAACAAACATCAACACATATGTCAATAATGTGTAGAGGTTATGTTCCTCCAATAAGTATGTATTCTCTTTTCCTTAAATTGAAATTCGTCATATATAATAAGTACCTAAAAAAGAGAATAAGTTGTTATATAAGGTTCTTTGTCAACCTACCTTTGATGATATATCGTATCCAAATATGAAGGGCTATGAAAGTCCTAGTCCGTTTTTTTCCACCTGAAACTTCATTCAAATAACACTCTCTGATTATAAGGGACACAGGGTTGTGGAGATCTTTGATATGTTAAAATATTGACCTCGGATAGCCAATGGTTAATTACACTATCTCTCGATCGGCTAAACAATAAAGGGTGTGACTAGATCATATTGTGCAAATGTGGCAGATTGGTGTAAATTTGCATCAAGACCCTTAATCCTTTTGACAGCCAAAGTTTGTTAATTGACCCTTTTAATGTAATTAAATAGGAAAACTGGCAACAATCCATTGAATTCAAAAGAGATTACAAACGAGTAGATAATCATTTTAATGATATATAATTATAAAAAAACTCAAGACATTGTTGAATAATTATGATTTAATCAAAACATTTCTACGCGACCAACTACATTAAAACCTTTTTTACCCGGAGATGAGGTCTATGATTTGAATAATTCGAAATATAGACGCTAAAGGTAAAATCAAAATTGAAACCATTCTTGTAAAAGGATATGTTGCAGTATAAAGTTTCGAATCTAATAGTTGTCAGGTCATTATATTCCGTTGTTTTTGCAATGGCAAATAAAAGAAATGTGTTTAATTTGCTTTCCCTTTAATTTAATTGCATCGATAGGGATTTTGTTTCATATAGAGCAATGTCAAACAATACAAAACGAACTTAACATACATGTCGGCAGAGCAAGACATATAGGTTCAACAAATATGAAACGTAGGACGTAGGCAAATGAATTTTCTACATAAGGACTTCCCATTGCGTCTACACCCATTTCGTCTATAAGTCAATTCCCATTTCGTCTACAACCCTTTATGTCTACAGATTGAATTTCCCAAAAGGTCTGCAGTTTAAAGAAATATTTTCATTTCATTTTCTATTGATTAAAATACCTTAAAAAGATTAAGATAATTCTGGTTCTGCATAATTTGTATATATATAATCATTATTTATATCTCATCCATATACATAATCTATTTTTGCATTTTATTTGTCTTTTTCTTATCTGGATCTACACATTATACATATTTTTCTTTCCCAACAACCCTCCATAGAAAAAGTGATTATAGGTTGGATTGGTTTTCACCTCAATTGGTGTCAAAAACAACTCAATTTACACGTGTAGGTGAGATGGAACTTCTGTCTGACATGGTGTGAAAATTGATAAAATAGACTGTAGACAAAATGGGAATAAACCTTGTACATAACAATACGACCTGACACTTGGTAACATATGGAATTAACCTAATAAAGGGTTGGTGTGCATTTGGTCGGATAAAGAGGGCATCAAAAAGATCGTATATGTTATTTCCTACGTTATGCAGTTGACCAATAAAAGAAGCAATAAAACCCTCGACGTGAAAGATATGTATCGTTTTGAAGCTTGCCGAAATACACAGGCGCGCATCACATCATGTTGTGTGTTTTATGGCTTCGAGGCATGCCATTGGTTGCTTTATAATGACGGAATCGTATTTTGATTGGCATAGCAAAGTCAGCTTAGGATAAATTGGTTTACTTGAAGAGTCTCGGAAACAATTATTCTAAGTAGAGTGAATGGTAGGGATATGTTTTAAATCAGAGGAATCTAACATTGACTCGGTATGTGTTATAATTGTTGAAGTCCGACCATTAAACATGAATAAATCAATTCCATAATTTCTTATAAATTAACTTTTGTTTGTCCAAAGACCTAATAAACACAGATAAGCAACTCCCCATAGGTAAAGACCGAACTCCCTTATCATCTCGTGGAGGATGAGATTTCGGAAGACTATGCGAGACTTCCTAATCTCGTCGGCACTGAAGTGTGTCTGCCAGCTAGACGATGTAAACGAAGGTTGAATAAAGTGTGAAAACTAAAGTTTATTTTATTAATTTTTCGATAGTTTTAACATTCCTTTATTAGTGTGTTGTTTTTATTAATAATTGCATATGAGACAATTGATTTCCTTTTACCACTGGTGAAACACGTGTTTTGAAATGTGTATCATCAATAGAACCGAAAGTGCTGGAATTGGATGGGATGGTAGAGTATTTGTATAACTCCTCGGAAACAAAAACAAAATATGGGTTGATTTGGACATACTTTGATTCATTACACATAGTTTTATCGACCAATTGAAGATCAAGGACTTTTATACATTTTTGTGATGTTGAGAGGCATTTAAATTCTCTTATCTGGTCTTGGGTTTTTGAAAGCGTATGGTTGCATGTTTTAGTAGTAGAGCAATAGTTTTTGTCTAACTCCTCGGAAACAAAAACAAAATATGGGCTGATTTAGACAAACTTTGATTCATTACACATATTTTTATCGACCAATTGAAGATCAAGGACTTTTATACATTTTTGTGATGTTGAGAGGCATTTGAATTCTCTTATCTGGTCTTGGGGTTTTGAAAGCGTATGGTTGCATGTTTTAGTAGTAGAGCAATAGTTTTTGTCTAACTCCTCGAAAACAAAAACAAATTATGGGTTGATTTAGACAAACTTTGATTCATTACACATATTTTTATCGACCAATTGAAGATCAAGGACTTTTATACATTTTTGTGATGTTGAGAGGCATTTAAATTCTCTTATCTGGTCTTGGTTTTTTGAAATCATATGGTTGCATGTTTTAGTAGTAGAGCAATAGTTTTTGTCTAACTCCTCGGAAACAAAAATAAAATATGGGTTGATTTAGACAAACTTTGATTCATTACACATATTTTTATCGACCAAGGGAAGATCAAGGACTTTTATACATTTTTGTGATGTTGAGAGGCATTTAAATTCTCTTATCTGGCCTTGGTTTTTTGAAATCATATGGTTGCATGTTTTAATAGTAGAGCAATATTCTTTGTCTAACTCCTAGGAAACAAAAATATGGGTTGATTTAGACAAACTTTGATTCATTACACATATTGTTATCGACCAATGGAAGATCAAGGACTTTTATACATTTTTGTGATGTTGAGAGTCATTTAAATTCTCTTATCTGGTCCTGAGTTTTTTAAATCATATGGTTGCATGTTTAAGTAGTCGAGCAATATTCTTTGTCTAACTACTCGGAAACAAAAATAAATATGGGTTGATTTAGACAAACTTTGATTCATTACACATATTTTTATCGACCAAGGGAAGATCAAGGATTTTTATACATAGTTTTGTGATGTTGAGAGGCATCTAAATTCTCTTATCTGGTGTTGGTTTTTTTTAAATCATATGGTTGCGTGTTTTAATAGTAGAGCAATAGTTTTTGTCTAACTCCTCGGAAACAAAAACAAAATATGGGTTGATTTATATAAACTTTGAATTATTTCACATATTTTTATCGAACAAGGGAAGATCAGGAACTTTTTACATAGTTTTGTGATGTTAAGAGGCATTTGAATTCTTTTATCTGGTCTTGTTTTTGTTGTTTTTAAATTTGAATTGATTCTTAGTACTCTCTTATTGTATATAAACTGTATACGTGGAAGATGTAACGATATGTTCTGTTTGGTTCAGCTGTAAATAATTGCCATGCAAAGAAAGTGTAAAATTTGCGGCTAATGACAGCATATTTGTGTGTGCTGGAAGTGTATGACATCAACATGCTGCAAATCAAGAGATAAAAAGCAGACTCGGGTGCATATTTGTGCGCAGAAGTATATAGCTAGTTGTTGTTTGATATCATAATTCTAACATTGTTGATGATGATGATGATGATGATGCAGATGGTGATGATGATGGTATTGAGTACATTTTTCAAAGAAAATAGAATGTTCCCCATTACGAATTATTAATTCATAGAATATTGTACATGATATGCCGCGAAAAAAGATAATTCCCATTTAGAGACCCATTCCACAAAAGTATAGATTTAAGCTAATATTTTAACAGTAAATTTTGCTGCTGAAATTTTCCTCCATCATAAAATTTAGCTAGACATTTCAGTTTGACACAGTGCAATATTACAATAAGTTATAATCCCCGGTAATTATCACAGCAGGGCACCACAGCTGGTGGCCATCTGTTTATTGGTTTTTTGGGGTCGGGAGGGTCAATAAAAGGGCTACCATAGCTTATCAGCGACGGCAGACGCTTTGATTAACAAAATAAAGCGTCTGTATTTACAGGAAGGCAAAATCTCGCGAACGAGATGTCAACGCGAGAAAGAACGGTATTTTACGGAGTTGCTTATCTGTGTTTATTAGGTCTTTGGTTTGTCACACTTATGGGACATTATTTGATGGAACGTCCCATTAATATGTTGAACATTTATTGAGTAGATTTGATCAGCTTGCATCATATCATCTGATCGTTGTGTTTGCATTAACATGCTACAATTAAGATCATTTGAAAATAAAAATGGATTTTTAATAATGTCATCATAAGTTGAGGCAATCATCCAACAGATCTACAATGTATTCTATAGTTTAGTTCATGTTTAAACAGAGGATCGACTCTTTTCACTTAAAATGAATCGCAACGTTGTAACCGCGTGGGTATACACTGTTTTATCTCGGGAAACGGGGTAAAATGTCCGCAAGAGAGTAAACACAAAGTAAGGATATACTTTGATATTTCCCCTCCTCAACAATTTTTCGAATGTAGTTTGTACTAACATGATATTCGACGGCATTGTACAAATACACGCAGCAGTTTATCTATGTTTTTCAATGTCAGCTGTTATTATTTAATACCCGGAAGTCTTAAACCGGAAACTGCCGAAAATTTCGTATCTCCGAATAAGAGTATTCAAGGGCAGATAACAACACTTTCTGAAAAGGCCTATAGGGATCTGGTTATCGGTTTTGAATTATTGAAACATGCAGATAGGTAAAGTCAATAACAGTGTGGGAAGAGGAGAAATTGCTCGTATTGAGCAGTTTTTCCTTTTCCCACAATATGCTCTGTCCTTTCAGAAGATAATTTTTCAATTTCATCACATTTTGAAATGTCGTCTGCAAACTCTTTCAAATTGGGACAGTCGAAAATTTGGTGTTTGGTCAAGGGTGAACAAATGAAATTGCAAATATTGAAAAAAGCCTCCATCAAAGGATTGCTTGTTGATGTTGCTTACCAGCTGAGCTCCTTTTGCGGTATTTACTCTAGAGGTTTTACGACTAGTCAATTACAAAAAAAAAAAATCCCAACCCTGCCATGTGGTCCTATAAACCATAATAACAAAGGATAGTTTTATTATTATCAACTTGAGGCATCTCCCTAAATCAGAATCCGAAGTATCCACACTTACAAGCATGCACCAGTTTGATTTAGATCAATCACAGTGAATGATTCTCCCTTGATATTTCTGTACTTTAGATTGTGTCAATGCTGCTTCTTATAACAAACATAATGACTATGTTTAAATAGTTATTAGTTAAGACTACGTTTGTGATCTTCAAATAGATCTATGAAAAGAGTGTTAAGCAGAGGCACAGATCTATGTAGACCTTTGTATTATAAAGCGAGCGCAGGGCGCCCATCGGTTTCGATACGCCTTGTTTTATCTTCCTTGGTTCAGATTTAACTAAAAGAAATACCTAATGGAAAATATAAGCAAAAGAGAAAAGGTTCAGCGGAAAAAGAAGTAGAGTCTATGCAATCGTTTTTCTAAAAAAAACCAATGTTCGGTTTTGACATATTTTCCCGCGGTAGGTCACATCCGGGCAACTCATACAGGAAGTAGGATTTCGCGTCTGCGTAGAGACGTCAACAACGACTGTCAAAAAGTAAATAATGGCGGAGGAATAATATCCTACCTAGTCGAACAATCGGTTGCATCTGGCGCCATTTGTGCAACCTGTTCGATTTATAACAACAGATCTTGAGAGACAAGGAATACTTCTTTAAGATCTTCATAATATTTTTGACCGATTACAAATAGGTAATGTGAATATGCCAATTATATTCCTTTGTTTTTTCTATCCAAATTCTTTTTGTCTTGACAATCCGAAGATATTTTACTTCTTTCCGGTTGGTCATAAGTATGATTAATGTTTTTCAGTAACAAAGATGGAGTTGAGAGTTGGTAACAAATACAGACTCGGACGGAAGATCGGAAGTGGGTCGTTTGGAGACATTTATTTGGGTAATTAGCTTTTTTATCTAGTATAATTTGTCAAAAGCTGAAAACTAACGAGATTTGTTTAGTTTTAAATTGAAAAAGAAGAAAATCAGTCCAATTTTAATCTAAATTGCCGTTGTGTCAAAGTAAGGTCAGATCTTTTGACCAGCATTTTTAAGTAATAACATTTCATGTGCGAATTGAGACCTTAATGTAATTGTTACAGAAATCAACTGCCTTCAATGTAATTCTGTCCAGGAAACGGGAAGGGACATCAATCTGGCTATGGAATCAGCTGCCGGAAGAGATAGCTTCATCCCAAACCTTGAACAGTCTCAAGGCGGGACTAGGCCCTGGATAGTGGACGCACTTAACGTTTTTATCCTTTTTAAACCTTTCATGACGATCCCGTCTCACAGTCACATTGTAAATAGTTTACCAGTGAGTCGATGCTTCAGAGTGAGCCCTGCACTCGATCATGAAGAAGAAAGAAGACAGTGATAACATGTTATTTCAATGATTTGCATTGATCAAGACATTGCTCACAATTAGTGCTGTTTCTTAAACTTAATCAAACCAAACATTTCTGATTGAACTTTATTTTCTGTAGGGAGCTGGCAGATTTTTTACATTGTGATTAGATTTTATTAAGATATCTTGACTTGAGTACTGGGTTAGTATCCAGGAAGCATACACTGAAGCTTCAAATTTCCCTTTTAAGCATGTTAAATTTACTCTATGAATGCTTCCTGGATTCAATACCAGTAATTGTGCCCCTTTGTGGGTCATGATTTAATTAAGGACGCGCAAATCCCCCTATTTTTGAAAAAACGGCCCTGTTTAAGATACGTTTGCGTGCCAATGCGCCCCTATTTATTGAAAATCCCATTCATAAGTGTATAAAAATCTTGGATAAACTAAAAGAAATAGCTTTCCAATCAAAAGTCAGCGGACTTAGTGCGAAATCAAGTGATGCAACTAGATTTACCCATTTGTTTTCGAGTTTTCTGTCACAAATTACTTGCATTAGACTGTGTTTTTGATTGCTGCGATGAGAATAAATCGGACAATTGTCGTTTGGGAAAGATGGGTGGTCTGTTTTCCACATTTGGGAACTGGTGTAATCTAGCTATTCGGAAATCATAGGTCGATTTCCTTGGTTCCAGACCCCCCCTCCTCCTATTTTTTTTTAAGGAAGGGGGAAATTGCGCCCCTACAAATCCATTTCTAGAATAAACACTGGTGGGCAAGTCCTGGCAATTTTCATCGCGCACTTACTACTAACGGATAGAACCCTGAACACTGGTAACAAGAGGCAGACCCTTTTCTTCTGCAACACTGTCACCACTGACAACCTAGGTTGTCTATTATTGTGGAGCTAAGATCGATGATGTTGTCATAGAAGTAAAATGTCTGCTTTGATATCATTTAATGTGAGATGGCATGATTTATGAAGAACTTCTCAAGTAATGTCATTTAAACAGTGGTGTCACTTGGTATATCAACCTGGTGTTGTGCAGATTTTGGTTCTGTCTTCTGTGTGTCTGATAATTGATAAGGGTGTTATGTTAAAAAGGTTGACCAGAAGGGGTTACAATCCTGCATCTCTTTCAATATAGGAAATAAATCAACTGAGACAGTTTCAACGGTTACTTTGGAAGTATTGGATTTCTACATTCACCGTGTTTGTTTTACATTGATTGTGAAGGAAGCTTAAAGCTTGTTCAAACCCGGGACCCTTGGTACAAAAGCTTGACGCTCTACCCCTGTACCAATGTTGTCCACAACATTCAAGATTTAGTAAGGCTTGATTGACTAATCTATAAAAGTATAGGAATATCTTGCACCCAATCACTTTTTATTTTTATCAGAGACCAGTCATCTCATTAGTTTCATCAAATATCTTATGTGTGCTAAGCGTATAAACAAAAGTAAAAATGCTGTATAAGAAAACAGTGGATTAAGCTTTTTGAAGCAGTTTACTGTCATTGCAACAGTTGTTTATAAACATTTATTGGTTGTTTATCTATTTACAGGAACAGACATTTCAAATGGAGAAGAAGTTGCTATAAAATTAGAATGTGTGAAGACGAAGCACCCACAGTTGCACATAGAGAGCAAAATCTACAGAATGATGCAGGGTGGAGGTATGGAATTGTTCTTAAATTGAAATTTTTGATGAATAGTTTCCTTTTTTGAATGACAGGACTCGTCTACTGATATTCATCAACTGACATCCTATGTTTGGTTTAGCTTTAATTTGACAATTAAGAGTGACATATATAGCAAGTCACTTCCGAGACCTAGGCTAATACTGGCGGATCCAGGAAAGCCATTACATAGATGTAAAAGAAAATGTTGATACAGCTTTAAACACCATATAACATGTCGATTTATCATAGTTTGTTAAAATTGTTATTAACCTCTCTGGTTTTTGATTTTATAGATAAATGTCTATTTGACTTTCATGGATGTCTTTCTTTGCACATGATGACATATGTTGAATTTCCAAATGGCAAATTCCGAGTTTTAAGATTGAAGGCAATTTTGGTCTTTATTACATTTTAGCAAACTTGTATAATCTCAATTCCCCATTTCAATCTTATCAATATCTAAAAAGAAAGAAATCTGTACTGAGCATATGGTTTTATACATCTTCAGTAGATTGAATTTAAGCAAGTTTATGAGCAATAGTATAACAATAGTACTTAGATTTTGTTAAGTTATGTGATCTCTGAGCTTGATTACAAAGTCATTCATACTTTTCGTTAAAGGAAGTTTGACACAAGACAGGTATGATTAATTTCTCAGGTTTGATAAGAGTTTGGGTGTGTTGCTTTTACAGTTGGTATACCGACCATAAAATGGTGTGGTGCAGAAGGGGACTACAATGTTATGGTGATGGAACTATTGGGACCAAGTTTAGAGGATCTTTTCAACTTTTGTTCAAGAAAGTTCAGCCTCAAAACAGTCCTGTTGTTAGCAGACCAATTGGTAAGGCACTTGATGAATGATATCAAAGGTTGTATTGACTTCTTTTCAATATTTAGGTACACTGCAGACTCATTATAACGCGGTCGTCGGGAGCCATGATGCTAGATCCGCGTTAATAGTGGGGTTGACAAATATAACGCGAGGTCCCTTACGCGCTATATGCCAGACCATAACCACTTAAGAAACAATAAGATTCAAGAAGTAGTCTATTCATATTTCAAGATTGTGTTGAGTTACGGACTTATCATTGAATTTATTGTGAATAAAAGAAAAGCAAATAAAAAACATAATCAAAACTTACATGTTTAACTATATATTCCTTTTTATTTGTTTCATTACGATTCAAGTTAAGGATCATTGATAGAGGCACGTGCAGTTTAAATACACACTACAGAAAAAGGAGGGTGGATTCAGTTAACCCATGTTCTATTTATAGATTTAAACTCCAAGTTAGGAGTGAGTAAATTTTATCGAAGTTCTCCCAGCATGTGTACCTAATGCTTTACCATTTAAACTAGGTGTAAAACACTCCCCTGAATAAGCGTGTACAAACTAATGATATTATGTAATTTATCAACACTATGTACACATAGATTTAAATCTTCCCTCGGGTCACGGATTGTGTACGTATAAAGGCCACGCGCTTTGTTTAAAAGACCGTGACAAACAATGGGGATTACCCAGGGAGTTATTGATTTTCACGCCTTCGGAGTGCAATTTGTAGGTAGACTTTCTATTTAGGATGCAGACCGCGTCATTTTGCAGAAAGGGGGAGATTTAGGCTATTGTTTAAGCCCTAATGTGCTTGAAATTTTGGGAGCCATAGGAGACCCGCGTTATAATGAGTATCGCGTTATAACGGGTCGCGGTATAATGAGTCTGCAGTGTATTCTGTTTGAAACAGAGTACTACAGGTGTTTAGAAAAAGAAGAATTGATCAAATAGTTCATGGGATAAATGAAATTTGTTATAGAAATATCAATATGTTAAAATGTTACGTTATCATGCAACATAGATGGAAAGTGTTCAATTTTGATTTTACTTTATCTTGCAACTTCGAGTTTATTTGAGCTGGACTGTCCAAAGGTCATTGACTGTCCAAAGGTCATCTATGCTTGTTTCAATATCCTGTATCTGTCAATATGCATTAAAACGCCATTCATTCACTCAATATCCTGTATAGTCTGCTTCTAAGCCTTGATAAGAAGATATATCTTTTCTAGATGCATTTAATGATTCTCTACAGTCTAGGTGTGTTGTATAGGTCATATTTCATTAAGGCTTTCATTTTCTGAGTAAAAAGAGGGAAGGGTTCTTTCCTTCATTAGATATACCAATCTGAGAAAATGTGATGGATCCTGATGTAAAATCAGGATACCAAACTAATTATCGTAAAACAAATGTATACACCGTCATTAGATGAAAAGGTCTGCTTAGTCATTCATTTCTCATGTACCTAAGCAAAATGAAAACAGCTACTGCTGTTACCAATACCATTAGCACCTATTACAAACTGATAAGTATTTTGATCATGGCATGTCATGCTGTGTTGTGTATTGGAAGGTGTTAATTATTTATATTATCATTCAATCTGCTTGCTTAGTTGTACATGGTTATAGTTATTGCAGGTCTTTTCACAATATATATCAGGCAGACTAAATGCACCTTTACAACTGGACATTATTAGACATGCAGTTTTCCCAAAAGTTCAGTCACACCAGCTTGTTGGTTTCCCAATTCAGCAAAATCATTGATACAATTTCCAAAATTAAGAGGCCTTTCCCCTGTATTGTCATATGTAGACAGTTTTCAGCATCTTCTGATTAAAGAATTTAAAGATAGTCCTTGCTCAAATGACAAGGAGTGCTTGAATGAACTTTTGCATGTGTTTAACTCGCAAAACATAATCTGTGAGATAGTCTCTTTAAATTAGCAAGTATTACTATTCAAAAATCATAATTACATATTATTTTAATCTAAATGCTTTTAAGTTATGACCTTTACATATTTTTGTTTGCACTAAAGTTAAAACCTTTTTTCTCTTCATTTCAGATCAGCAGAATTGAATACATTCATTCGAAGAATTTTATTCATAGGGATGTGAAACCGGATAATTTTTTAATGGGACTAGGGAAAAAGGGAAATCTTGTGTATATAATAGACTTTGGCCTTGCCAAAAAATATCGTGATGCAAGGACACACCAACATATACCATACAGAGAAAATAAGAATCTCACAGGAACAGCAAGATATGCCAGTATCAACACACATTTAGGAATAGGTATGTTTCGTGGTTTAAATTGTCTGTTGGCAAGAACACGAGAGTTGCGATGGATGGTTATCATAAGATCGTTGAATTTGATTGCTGGTTTACTTCAATGTATTGATTTATTAACCTTTACCAATTCATTCATAAGGAAGTATGTTGGTGGTGAAGATTAAAATCAACAACAATGTAATGTTGAACATAGGACAGTATCATGTATAGAAAACAGCATTTTATTCCAGAAATATGAATCATTTGTAACAAAAGGAGAAAGAACTTATCTTAAGCATTTTTTCTTTTGTCACAGTAGACACCAGACATCACAAAACTATCTAGGCCCTCGACTGACTGAAATCACTGAGGTCTGACAGAGACCCTCTTTGGTCTGACAGATTTTTACATAGACAAAGAATTAAGTGTTCATTTCGGTCCTTCTGGGGCTCTCAGAGTATCGGGAATTCTGAGTAATTTCTTTAACCTCTAGATGCATGTGCTTGAAATACAAACATGAATAAGGGGCTAACTGGCCTTTGAACAAGCATAAAATGTATGCGTAGCTCAGTGGTTAATGTGGTGGTCTAATAACCTCGGGACCTGGGGTTAAGTCCCACCAAAAAACTTGTTTCATGGGAGTATTCTTTGGTAAGACACTTCAGAGCCCTAGTCTAGTACTGGTCTATCCAGGAAAATCTTGGAACATAACTTGAAAATTGATGACATGGCATTGAACACCATACAAACTAGGAAAGAGTACTTACATGGGATGGCCACATATTCAATCTGAATGAATGGGAGATAATATTAGAACAAAACAAAATCTGTGGGACAACAAATAATCTTGAATCCACATTGCTTGTGTTTTGTGAAGTGTGATAAAAGTTCATGATGGATTTTTTACTTTTATGGTTCTTAAACTCAAAAACAGAATATTTGTATCATTTTGTTTCCTTCTTTTAGAACGAAAAGATTTTATACTTCAATAGATATTTGATTTTTCATAGTCTTTCTAAACATTAGATGAAATGTTATTTGACCTTTGTGTTATTTGTTAACAGAACAAAGTAGAAGAGACGACATGGAATCCCTTGGATACATCTTTATGTATTTTCTTAGAGGGAGTCTACCCTGGCAAGGTCTAAAAGCCGCTACAAAACGCCAAAAATATGAAAGGATCAGTGAGAAAAAGATGTCCACCCCTATTGAAGAATTATGCAAAGGCTTTCCATGTAAGTTAGTTGGCTGAACATTATCAAAGTCATACCTCACAAATGAATTTTTGTATTTGCCTTCAAATAGATGATTTAATTGATACAAAAGCAATTTCACTACAAAAATGGCTCATTTTATACTCAGTATTTTGTTAGTTGAGCGTTGCTTTCATTTCTAGTTTGTTTTTGATTCCTATATAAGGGAACAATCTATGTTATAAATCTCTATTTTTTAAGTATTTTTGATTGCTAAATACTTCTTATGCCAAAAATGTTAAATCATGATGATGTAAAAGTATAACTCCCATTGGACAGAAAGGTAATCATTCATGTCTTTCATTTATTACAGCTGAGTTTGCAACCTACCTGAATTTCTGTAGATCTCTGAGGTTTGATGACAAGCCAGATTATTCATACTTAAGACAGCTGTTCCGAAATCTATTCCATCGGCAAGGCTTCACATATGATTATGTGTTTGACTGGAACATGCTGAAATTTGTAAGTGTCTGTCTGTCTTTTTGTCTTTCTAATCTGTATCTCCATGTTAGCACTCCCCTTCAACGGTATATCAATTTGACTATTATACTGTTTACTCCAAAGATTTATGAAATTATTATTTAGTTTTTAAATGATTCTTATTGTTTTAATTGTGAAACCAGTGTTGACAAGCTAATTATTTTTGGTGGATTCTGTGAACATGCTTCAATGGAACTCTGCTTTCACATTATTCTAACATGTGATCTTCATATCCATAAGTTATCTTTTACCACAGGGCCTCTGATACAGTTTTAGTAGTTTCAAATTACAAAGAATTTCAAATGACAGGCTTTTCAAAATATAAAATATTAGTTTTGCAATTGCAGTTTTTCGAAACCCAGACCTTTATCTGAACAAATTTTGTAATCCAGATCAATTTTTCAAATTTTGGTATTCAACAAAAAGCAATGAAAATTGATATGTATATAACAAATAAATGAAGATATTTGAAAATTCCTTTCATTGAAAATAAATGCGTACAGTAAATTCTATCCAAATAAATATGTTTATCTGACTACTATTCAAGTACCTCTTCGGTAACTGATTATCATCTCCCTTGGATGCGCAGAAAAAAATTACCGAGAACGTCCTTAAGTCTTGAACTGAATTCAAGGATTTACTATAGTCTTACAATCAGTTTGCTCTGTGTTATGAAGATAAACCCTGAACAAACTAAATGGTTCTTACCAACTGATAGGACATTGTGGTTAAACAATAAAATTTATGAAATTTGTCAGGACTAATGTTTCTTCCTTTAATTGTAACAGGGTGGTAGAAACAATGACACAGATAGGGGGAAAGTCACCTCATCCTCACACCCCATGCATGGTACAGCACAACAAAGGGGCCACCCAGAACAACTGCCGTCAGCAACGCCTCCAGGGGAATATGGAAGTAAGTTTAAAACTAGACAGAGGCAGGAGAGACCACGCGTCAGGTCGGCTATGCCTTAGTCGTTAAACAATTCATCTGGCTGCTTTGGAAAAAACCCATTCCCATGTTTGATCACTTTATTCCACTACCTCAAATTCAAAGGACAGTGCAAATGAAATTAGAAAGGAAAAAAAGATAAGTTGGCAAAGGACAAGACACTCTTGAATCAAAGTTTGCATAAGACAACCAAATTCTGGTTCTATTTGTGTCCGCATTCTAACCCTTTTATTGTGAATCTGTGTTGGTAGCCTGTGGTAATGGTTTAATGTGAGCAAACTGTCGGCAGTAGATAAAACAGGAGCTGCTTTCTGGTGCTTTGTGTGAACATTTGGACATTCAGAGATTGTTGAATCAGTTGTGTTAATCTACTGTGTATGTGACACTGTGCATGGAAAGACCAGCACTATTTGGAATGAGTACAAACCTATATACAGTATTACTTGAAATGATAAAGGCTCACTTAAAGTCTCAAAGGTCAGGAATAATAATGGTATTTGCATGTAAATAGACAGCTTATTTAGATTAGATCAAGAATTAGTTTCTTGCTGTCAAAGATGAAACAGGTATGCAATCACACCTATATGTATGGGAAAGACCCCTATCTGTCTCTGCTTTTAGGTCTGTCTCTGCTATTAGGATAGACTGGTCAGGGACAACAATGTTCATTTACAAATTGATTCTTGCTACAAAATACCTTTGGTAAGGCTTAATCTTGCATATATTTTGCACAGTTTTAAAGGCCATTTGGTGTCCCATTTCCTAACATTTCATCATGATATATGTTACCCATTTGACCATGTCAGTCTAACATTATTCTAATTAAGTGTAAATCATGTGATACTGATATAACAATAAGAAAAATCATCCTTACATGAGCAAATCCTTATTACAATTGATTGGATGTTAAGTTCTACTTCACTTATACTGTTAATGTTCATTTTTGCAAAACCTAGCTATTGACATGTGGATACATTGTTAAATCAACCACACTTCACTGTTATGCTTACTAAATAAACCTTAATTGCTCAGAGGCCTTTATAAGGAATAAACATACAGATTAAATCAATAGACAAAATTAAGACATTTTTTGGACAATATGTGATGCAGTTGTGGTAAATTTGCTTTATAATCACATGTCCGTTTAAATATCTTGGTATTAATTTTTTTGTTACATCAATTGTAATCATACAAAGCTAAGAATTTGAAAAAAAAATCATTAAGACTTTCTTGATTTGAAGTAATAATACCAGAGAATCGTGAAATGATTGTGGCAAAAGCATAACTTGTGAAATAATATCAAATAGTCAAAATGGCTTTGACTTTGATTGTTAAACAAAATGTCCATGTTTGATACTTTCAAGAAGGGTTGCTTGCAGATGGCCGAAGGAAACTTTTAGACCAGTTTAACGCTGCATAGTGTTTCCATTATCTTTGATGTCTAGTTTAAAGAGATGTAGAGTGACATGATTTACACTTATAGAGACCTCTGATGTACATGTATAGTATGTTAGACAAAACATATACATGTTTGTTTTTAAACCTGCCCCAAAATATCATCCATTCAGCCATTAATGCATTTTGTATAATGTAATGGTAATTATAAAATTGTTTAATGGGCCTTGGAAAATCATGGTTTCTTAGCTCTTTTAATTGGAATACTTGATTTGTTCACCTCTATAAATAAATTAGTTATCCATTAGGATGATGACCTATGTAAAATAATAACATGCTATTAGAGAATGATTCCTAGTTCATTTTGATAAAGACACACTTGATAAATAGTTTTAGTAGTGGTTATCCCCTGCTGGAGGGGTAAAACTGACAAATGTTGCCTGGCGGAGGTGACGTCCTAAGTCGATGTGGTTTTCTTATCTTTTTATCTGTTTTCATGAAAGTTGCCTTTGCTGTAAAAGATGTTTAAATAGATGTATAAATATAGCTGAAATGATTAATTCAACTTGTAAAATGATTAATTGCTGATATATGTTTGACCTTTAAACCCTGCATTGTTATTACCCTCTCCCTGTAAATCATTGTTCTTGCATGGGTGGTATATGGACAGTAAAAGTTCACTAGGATCCTAGATCATAATATTACAAGGATGGATGGAAAGTTCCTTTTGATATTTGCAAAATTATCCAGAATAGGCCATTGCAATTATTTGGGGCTAATTCAATAAAACATTTGCAATTTATGTAGATGTGAAAATGTGATTTTTTCATCACTTCTTGGCCATGTTAGACTGATCATACAAAAATAATCCTTTGTTATGGTAGCAAATGATATGCATTCATGGTGTTTATTTTGGTGCTGTAGAATTCTTTTTCTTTATGTCCACAAATAGGCGCCTGATTTTGTCTTCTCTAAGCAGGTTTTAAAATGATTTGCACTTAATGATGTTAGCTGTTGATGTATAATAAAACAATATTCAACCAAATGGTCAATATGAAACACTTTTAATAAAGCAGATAATTATTAACTGGCCCACACCCAGATGTCTGTTGCAGATATGATTCAGATGCTGATGAATAAATTGCTTTAGTCTCACCATGAGATAAATGACTCATTTATTTGGATAATTTTCATTCATTTGGCATCAGCACTAAAACACATGATTCAGATAAGTACTTGTCAAACAAAAATGAAACTAACTTATTTATATCTTATGAACTGAACAGGCTTAGCTGGTTCCATAGGTATGTACAGGCATACTCAAGTTGGCCAATATTTATGTCAAACATAAATTGTACACAATATATGTACTACAAGATCAAATTATTATGTTTATATGCTACTTCTTATATTCTGCTTTGTTAACCTTGCAGCTTGGCATTGAATTAGAGCTGGCTGGGATTATTTATATGGTGTATACTGAACTCACCGGAAATTCATCTCAATTAACATCAGTACTCTATTTGAAAAAAATCTTGTATTCTATAAGACCGAATTATTTTTCTGAAATATGCATTTAAAATGTAATGAGTCTTTATTTTAAATTGTTGAATAGGCTTTTACAAAGAGATTTGTCGTTTTAGTCGTAAGACATCATTGAATGTGGAACACAAAAAACCCTCACAATTGATGTTTGTTAGAACCCCGAACCATGCTTTGAAGTCTTAATGATATATAAAATATTGCAGGTTCAATCAGTACTTGTATATTATAATTTTTTTTCATATGAAAAATGAAATGAATCTTATTCACAACAATTTTTTAAGGATGAGCTTAACAGAGTACAAAAGGAAAGTCCCTTGATTACATTAAATGTTGTTGATGGTTACTTCAGAAGCCAAACTATTGTGATATTGATTGAATTGTGTTGAAATTGAAATGAAGAATGTAATGTAATATTTATGTATAGTGCCCCATTTATACTTGTAGTAGTGATTTCCCTGTTTTTATGTATTTTTCCTCTTTTCCACCCCCCACAAAGATAAAGTTCAATTTAGTTTCAAAATTATCTTGTTTTTCTTTTTATCCTATTCCCCAAATCTTTAACCAAAGCTGTATTTAAAACTAAGTCTATGTATAAGAAGTATGGATTAACTAATCTTATTCTATATTGTTAGCAAGATGGATAACTGAGAAGATATTGATCAGCCTGACTTGATGCCAGCTGATCAAAATCGGGACAGTTCACTGTTTCCATGTTTTGTAAGATTTCGATTTATATCAATGTCATAAGTGTGATTGAATTTAGATATGCATGAGAAACAATCTGAAATAGTAAGTTATGTTAGATTCACCCCATACTTTCATGAACTTTCACGAACTTTCACGGTTGAAGAAATAAAGTTAAAGACTGGTCTGTTAATAAAGGCTTTCAGGCTTGTTTGCGATCTATGAAGTTTGAGTGATACTTTTCAAAGGGTGATACTTTTCAATAGAGTTTAACCTAAGTTTATAGACCTTAGAACACATTTCCTTTAGCTTGATTTTTAACCAATTACCCCAGAAATAATCTTATAGAATGATTTACTGCTGAGGATACAAAAAAACGCTGTGACAAAAAGAAAGATTGATCGCATCAAATCTAACCCATCCCAACTTCTAAAAAGCAAAGGGTTTAAGCCTTTTCCGAAACCATTTACTTATCAATACACAGCTGTGTTATTTCAAGCCATGTAAATTGGGATGAATTTTTACATGGGAAAAAAAGGAACATGTTATTTTTTCACCTCGAATATAAAATACAGACTATATATCTAATGGTGTTTGAGAGCGGAATTCGGTGACATTGTTAATACACAAGAAGATGCTGTTTCGTAAAGCACTTTGATGGAATATACCAGAACGAGGATGCAATTATTCGCCAACAGGGATACATGGTAACCCCCCTTTTTTCGTCCTCTCTTTCCTCCTGCCTTTCTGTATGTACTTTTATTCAATTCGTCCAAAGAGAATAGTACCAGAAATTGTATCCATGAAGTAATTGACTTGCTTATTGCAGTCTGGATTATGCATATATCACAAAATTAAACTCAAATGCGGGCAGGTTGGATTTGGTCAGGCTGAGCTGTGTATCGAGGGTTCATTGCAATAAGTAAGTGCTTCATGATTGTGCAGCACTATCTAAGGTATTTCAATAAGCCCTCGATATATTTGGAAAATAGGATTTACATGATGTAAACCTTGTACAGTTGTCTTTTAGGTCCAGCCTGTTCATATAATTACTGGTGTCTAAGAATTAAAAAAGGAGCATTGCATAAGCAGGCTTTGAGGGATCATTTCTTTCAATAAGCTGTTTGAAATACTTAAACATGTAAGTGTATAAAAAATAACTTTCATTATCAAACCATATTTTCATTGGCTAGAAATGCATGTATCATTTTCTTTGCTTGCTCTTTGTTTCTATTTGAATATGCTTAATTATTCCAAATTCCTTTTTATTGCATGCTGTTTTGTATTTTTCTGCATGATATTAGGAGTTGTTAATGGGGCACTTAGGGTTATAGAGGTCTTGTCTGTCTGGGTAATATTCCACAGAGTATTGAATTCGTAATGTACACAACAGAAGTCTATAATACTGCAAAAAGTGAAAACTTGTTCATTATTGCTTTTTGTAATGCCAAGGGTTTACAATGAGCTGAACTCCACAATAATTCATTGAATACTGTATGATTTTAAGCGCCTTTTCTCTTACAAGGCAGGTTTTCAAAATAAAACTCTGAAAGACACATATAGAAATAGGTATTCAATGCAGACATGCAATTTTATTTAATTTAACCAAACGTGAATGTAGATATTGGGAGAAATAAGGGGAAAAATCTAAAGACGGGAATATTTTTGTTTTTCTCTCACCCTTTTCCTTTGCTTATGTTTTGTTTTTCTATATTTGGCTAGATATGGGGCGAAGTGGTGGAGCTCGTGTTAAAGACAGAGTGCCCACAATGCGAAGGGCGGAGGGAGGTTCACCGGAGCGTGTAATGGACTCTAGAGTTAGTGATAGTAGGCTCGCAACTCCGTCCTCCGGGGGTAGAATAAGTTTTAAGGGGTCGGGGATTCCCGTACCTGTGGGCAATTCGACAGATAACGCCAAATTGCGGCGAGTCATGCAGGATGTTAGAGGGCAAGGCATATCAAGCAAGCAAAGACATCAGTAAATCATTATCAAGTGGCCTTCATTTTAAAATGTTCCCCTTATCAAATCACATAAAAGCAGGTGTAAGCTGGATAAGTCCACTTTGAAGATAAAAGCATACATTCTTAAGACTTATTGTACGGATCGTGGCATTTGAAACAGCTTTTTAACCAAGGAAGTACTATTTAGAGCCCTAGCCTTGTACTGGCGGAACCAGGAAAGGCGCTTCAAAACTGAAAAATTGTTGGTACGATTTTAAATACACAAAAAAAGAAATTTCTAAATTGGCGTTTTTGAGGCTACATAATAACAGAGAGAGAGTTTCATTTTTTAAAAAAGTATTTCTCAGGTTGTCTAAGTCATATGATAAATAACAAAAAAAGTCATGATGGGATGCCAAAAGTACTATTAGATTAGATTGTTACGCTCAGGAGTAGATGCAAACCACAGAAATAATGGCAGGATAACATGGGATTTCTGAAAAGGGCTTTTTTTCCCCTTTTCTTGTATTATTTCTGCTATACCAGCAGAATATCTTTTTCCATTTCAATTGAATATGTCACAATTATATTGTTATTATTTGATTGATCTAAGATGGAGGCAGATAAGCATAGAAATAAATCAGTTTTAAGCTGTTTTATTGAGCTTCATTGTTGATCGTCTAATATGACATGTCATGTTTATGGACAACTGTCTGTAGGACAATTAAGTTATGTTTGTTAGCATAAATGAATGAAAGTGAACAAAATACTGTTCTTAAAGCTTATTACATTTTGATAGAGGCTGATTATTTGAAACCATTCGTATTTCTTTCCCTTGATTTCACAATGTCTTTAAGCCGCTAGAGTCAAGAAATTGTTGAAGAGAAAACAAAGGAAATTGTTGAAGAGAAAACATCTAAGTTTTCCTGTACAGTTGGTTTGTCTTTTCTAGGCCTGGTCAACTGTTAACCTTTAGAATGCTGGGTAATTTTCCTGAAATAGATTTTGGTATCATCTGCTTTCCAAAACCTTAAAAATCTGCTTAATTTTGATGTGGAAAGATACTCAGATAAACAAACAGGTTAGATCACAGGCCAGTCACCAATTTACTTGGCAACTGACCTGGATCTAACCTGTTTGCATATTGCAAGAAGTCGGTTCTAGCACTATAAGGGTTTAATCCATCTTCGATTCCTCTGTTTTAAGTTGCCACTTGTTTAAATGTGTTTCACATTTTATTGATCATCATTGTCACTTTTCACCTGCTTCACACATTCTTAGAATTTCACCTGTATATTATAGACATATTGTCCTACCAGACAGCTTTTGCGAACAAAATGATGATAGGCTAGATTTTTCGACCATCCCATATAGATCTCTTAAGTGTAATTGAGTTGTGTCATATAAGACCCCCTTTTTGCATGCTCTTCATTCTTAACTCTCTCCAGTGCATGGGTGTTGTAATTTTTATTTTGAGCAGTGGACAAAAGACTGGTCAATCTTTATTTATTATTGATGAATGCAAGATTAGAGTCATTTAGGATGCTATAAATATCACATTCTACAAGACTGGTCATTCAGATTTAAATTTTGAATGATCTTTTTATTCTTTGATCAGATTATCTCGAAAATGTTCCCTTGATTTGAATTTTTATTTTAGTGATTGTTCATTCACACTTATAAACATAGTGAAATCATGACATTCTTACAAGCATAAACAAAACATATTCTCTACACATTTTTTCTTCTTATGTTGAATTGCTAAAAAAAAATAGGTATGATTTGAATTTCATTTTATTGTAAAATGATTTTGTTAACTATACAACTGTTTGTAAATACAATTGTACATTTGTATATTCAAATTATGTGTTTCAAATATTTACCACCATTTGGCATCCTGATCATTGAAATTATTTTTTGCAATAAGTCTAGTTACTATGATTTTAGTGTCTTTAGTTATGTTATATTCAAAATCTTTACCAAACAATCTCAGGATATAAAGGGTATTTGGTTGACACTTGGAAATAGATGTAAAAAATGGTTTCTTGCAAAGAAGAGTAATTTCACCTGCTCTCTTCAATTCTTTATATCCTAGCAGGGAAATATTTGCATAGAATTGACCGTCTCTTCACCGTTTTTTTGCTGGTTGATGTAAATTTCTTTTAGTCAGAAGAGGTTGATGTGATTGCACAGTGTTAATGCTATGAAATGCTCACTATGAAAATGCAACAAGCTGAAAACTTCTAGTCATATAAGACAGTAACAGTTAAACTTCTTAACCCTTTCCCAAATGTCAAATTTTCGACTGTCTCAAATTGAAAGAGTTTGCAGACGACATTTCAAAATGTGATGAAATTGGAAAATGATCTTCTAAAAGGGCAGAAAACATTGGAAAAAGGAGAAATCGCTCGTATAGAGCTGCTCGTATAGAGCAATTTCTCCTATGCCAAAGTGTTTTCCAGAGTCGTCTGCAACAAACTCGTCCAATGTCGTTATTGTTTGGGAGAGGGTTAAATATGTGAAATGATTTGTAAATAACTGTTTTCAATCATTGTGATGAAAATGAACATATTTATTTCCTATCTTTCTTGCATAATGTTTAAACCATTTCCTCATGAAATCTTTAATTTGACACATATGAAGTGAAAGCTTAAGAAACCAGTGTGATAAAAGTAGAAATTGCTTTGATCAAGCATTTCCTCCTTTTGTCATAATATTTAATTTTTGTGAATATGGCTTCTTTTATACCTTTAAAGTGTTGTCATCGGATCATTTCAAATGGAATACCGTATTCTGTATGGGGCAATGGGTTAAATATCAATGCAAGGGGACATTGCATTACAATTAACATGTCTTTATTTATACTGTATTTATTAAGTTGTGATTGAAATTTTGTCAGATGAAATACAACACTAGACTATCAGCTTTTTGCAGCCAATGGAATGTTGATTAATGTATTTTCCAATATGTGTCTAAATTGAAAGCAACAGCAGTCATCAAAAACTAGCATGACAAGAAATCCATTTTCTTTTTGCTATAGGGTAGAAACCACTATGGCAAAAAGATAAATTGGCCACTTATGAGCAATTTGTCCTTTAAGCAAAATGGTTTCTAAAGTCCTTTACAGAATCATGGAGCAAATCAAGGCATTAAGGAAAGCCTTATTTAAATCTCCACATGATGGATTCATCTGTAACTCAAGTATCACAAGTGCTATCTTTGGTTGATTCTAAACTAAATAATATGTCCTTTCGTTGTTTTTCTTGAAATCATTCTCATTTATTTGTCTGTTCCATTAATGAAATGTCATTTGAAGTATTTTTTGAATTGCTTAGGTGTTCATTGATTAATCTTATTCTGTATATATGACACAGAATGAAGAATTGTGTCCATATTTGGAACCCCTTGTTACAACTGTTCAAAGTTTAGACGTAATTCATTCATTCTAGATCATTCATTCAGCCCTGAAGATTGCATCCTTCAGCAAGCTACTTCTGCATTTCTCTATGGAAACAAATATTTCTACATTTCATTTTTTTTTGCTATCATTTCAACAACTAGCAATAATTTGTCATCATAGAGGTCATTTTAGATCCAAGATTTGCTGTATGGTATAAACACATAAGACATGGATCACTTTTAGTTTGTTTTATATAAGGATTTAATTGAGAAACAGAACATGCATACATATTTATTAAGATCAACACTGCCTTTTACTTTTCCAAAGATGATTCCTTCATAATGCAGTAAGTCATTTTGGTTAAGCAAATAATGGAACAATAATATGTTGCAAGTATGTCTTCTGCCCCTAATGGAAAATAGTTTGTCACAGAGGTGTCATTGTCTGTCTTGTTTCAGATGGTTTATTCATCTTAAATCATTGTATAAAATAAAACTGTGTACAGTTTAGTTTAATATTGTATATATTATGTAATTATTATCCATTATACTCATGTATATACCATTTGTTGTAAAATTATTTTTTGTGATTATGACAATATGAATAATTGTAAAAATGAGCAAATAAAAATTCGAAACTATACATTGCGTGGAAATTTTCATTCTGACCCTAAACATGATTGAAATCATTTATTATTTTCTTGAAGATTGACTGTGAATTCTCCTTTTGTCACATTTCTTTTAAATTTCACGTATTTGAGGTATATTCACTTGTAATGATCCCATATGCTTCCTGATATAATTATGCAGTAAATCAAACACCTTAACCCTTAGAATCCTGGGTAATTTCTAAATATAGATATTTGTTTCGTCTGCTTTCCAAAACCTTAAATGTATGCTTAATTTTGTTTAGAAAAGATACCCTGAGTACCAAACAGGTCCGATCACAAGCCAGCCGTCAATTACCTTAAATGTATGCTTAATTTTGTTTAGAAAAGATACCCTGAGTACCAAACAGGTCCGATCACAAGCCAGCCGTCAATTTACTTGGTGGCTGGCCTGGATCTAAGCTGTTTGAATAAGCATGAAGTTGGTTCCAGCACCATAAAGGTAAGCTAGTGATAATTCATCCAGAGTGTTATGGAGCGGTCATATAGGTTCTGCCTTATATAAAGTTGTACATATTAAGGAAATATTTTTCTGATATTTTGTTTGAATAAAACAGTATGAAAACATAATCAGAGGAAATAGTTTGACAGCTGCTTAATATGATTAATCACAGCTTATTAACAAATTGTATATGGTGATGGTAGCACATTGCTAAGAAATGTTTTCAGTAAACCATTTTGTCCTTTTCATATTACTTTTATGTTTAAACAGTCTTGCATCAAGAAAAGGTCAATGATTCTATCTGAATATTTGACTTAACCCAAATGTGTTGTCTATTAATACATTTGACATTTATTTATTCTCAGATTACTAAGGAGCTGGGTTGTTGTTTTTTTAATGAGAAATAAATTCCTTTTTGGTTAGACTCTTCAAAATATAAGGAGAGCTATACTACTCACCCCTGCGTTGGCTAACATTAGTAGTTAATTTGGCTTATATTAACTACCAAAGACAATGTATTGAAACTTCACCCTTGTATGAAGGATGATAATTTGAGGCCCCATAACTCATGAGAATTGCATGTCTTTTTGCTTGATTATTCGAAATACAAGGAGAGCTACGCCACTCATCGTACTTTGGCTTCATGCCTAGGAGTATCTCATTAACTACTAAAGGGAATAGGTTCAAACTACACATTTGTACCCACGGTGAGACTGTGAAGTCCTATCGCTCACAATGAGTATTGAATGACTTTTTTGCAAGAGAAGAGCTATACTACACACCTAGTACTGTATAAGCTTTAAACTGCAAATTATCTCATCAAATACTAAAGGGGTAGGGTTGAAACTTCACACATGTACCTAGGGACATAATGTGAGGTGTTTAACAAGTCCAATTACTCTTGTAATGCCCTTTTATGGACTACAAAGATCATGGTTCAAGACTTGTGTACTACTTCATACCTTGGAAGCAAATTAGTGTTCACTTGTCTATGTCCTATCATTTTTATTGGTATAGCCAAGCACATTGTCTTAATGACAGGACAGGTCTAGTTCTTCATTAGAATAAAGCATTTTGGCAAAAAAGTGAATTGCTCAAAAGTTAATTATTCTTTTTGATGCAATGGTTTTTACAAAGCATTCAAGGTCTTCTTTATTAGGGAATGGGTCGGAGCAAGAATAATAAATTATGCAAACATTGGTTAATGCATTAAAACTGAACTAAATGTTGATGAATGTTAATGGTTGTCTGTTTTATGAATGAAACTTGGTCCATTGCTGGTAGAGTTGTTATGGTAGAATACCAATTATCCACCATCAGATTACTTTGTTAGTTCTCAGTTAACCTTGCTCTCGGTCCGGAACTTTTCCGTTCAATGCGAATAGTTTTGGCCCTGACCAAGGTATATATCGAGAACGAACAAAGCTATCCGACGAAAGAGCAAGTATCAAAATGGCGGATTATTGGTGTTCCACCTTAAGAGTGTTGAACTCCTACCCATGCTTAAGTTTGAATTGAATGTTTGCTAAAAACACTAGTGCAATCAGACAGGGCACGTTATACTGTAGTTTTGGTTGACAGATCAGAGATTTTGAATGGGTTCTGTTGAAATTTCCAGTTTGAACCATTCCTTTGTATGAAAATAATAGCCAGTGATAAATATGAGTAAAAGCCATTGTGATGTAAGATGGTAACCATAGTTCAAATTGGGAATAAGTAATCAGCACTTTTTTGTTTGACTTAAAAAAAAAGAGCAAAGACCAGGACTGGGAATCACATGATCAGAAAGGATAGAGACCGCGAAATAAAATGGCGACTGTCGTCGCTTCTACTTCTTAAAACCGGTGAGTAACGTTTCATATAGCGATTTGGTGCACGAAATGTAGCGCAAAGCGCCCTACGTTCCAATTTTCTCCGCCGTGTGTTGTCATGGTGCCAGATAAGCGGTTTCTTCAAACATTCGACAACATTTGTTGTTGGAACGTATCCAACTGCGATTGGCGAGGTTCGAACACTGTTGTCAAGTGTTTGAAGAAATCACTTATCTGGCACCATTACCGCAAGTGGCACAGAAAATCGGAATGTCAGGCGGGTACTTTGCACTATATTTCGTGCACAAAATTGCTATATGAAAGGATACCACTGGTTTTAAGAAGTCGAAGCGACGACAGTCACCATTTTATTTCACGGTCTCTATCCTTTCTGATCATTTGATTGCCAGCCCTGATTGACCAAAAACATAATGTGGATGCTTTTTGTTAAAATACTCTTGGATGAAAAAGCACAACAACAATTAAAGTGTTGATTTTGTAAGACTAGACATATACATGTATAAGTATTTGGTGTAAAAAAAGTGGTGGCACTCATTACAATCCTATAAAAAAAGAAATTCAGTATTTCGAATCACATTACAATTGGAAAGCTAGTTTAGGTCAAAAGGAAAGTTTGAAAAGCTTCAATGGGATTCAATAATTGTTTAAAATGACAGCAAACTCCAAATAAATTTTAAACAACATTTGGATGGAAGGTTCTATGACAAAAGGCAGTAGAATCTATCCATGTTTTGACTTTATTCAATTATATAACAGAGATGTATAATTATCTATACTGGGTATTATTCATGATTTTCAAGTACATACCTCCTTCAAGTCTTATTTCATTAACTGTTTTGTTTTTCAGCAACATCACCTCGTCCAGTATCGCGAGACCGTGAGAGACGGACCAGTACCCGACTCCACCGAGGTATTCCAACATCGGGCCAGGAGCTGGCCAGGGATGGTACCCGTGTCTCAACAGCCCAGATGCAGTCAAGCATGTTGCCCGGCATGAACACAGGGGTGCGGCGGGGCAGCGCTTCCAAGGATGGGGACGGACCACCCGTTAGGGCGGGGTCATCGAAGCCCGGCCGGAAGATGTGAAAACAAAACTAGTGACAACCTAATATAGTCTGTGATATATACTACAGATATCTCAAGGTGCCAACTCGTCGTAGATTGAGTTCTTGTGTGTCTTGTTATTTTTCTCTCTTTCATAGTAATTGATAACTTATGTTTTATTTGCGTAGCTTTTAACACATTACCACCTATTGCCACTTTTTTGGGTCTTGCAGCAGAGGACTTAAAAAAAAAGGCATTGTGACAAAAGGAAAAATTACTTGTCACAAGCAATTTCTCCTTTTGCCGCAATACTTTTTCAATCTGTTCATATATCATGACAGCAAAACTGAAAGGCTTTTCACATGTTTACAAAGCTTTTCTCAAGTCGTCTGCTTCAAGTAGAAAATGTTGCCTGTTGGTGGTAAAGAGTTAAGGAACTTGAAGCCCTTATAAGCCTTACTGTCCATATTGTACAGTCTAAGAGATTTTGATAAGAGGCATATTTACTTTGCTTACTTAGATTTTTGTTTTAGAATCTACACTAAGGGTATTAAATTCAAAGCATAATGCTTATCCAGCCCTTCTTAGTAATTCTCAATAGGGTTTGTCCAATGTTTTTTAAAATACAATACACAAATGGCTGATATCCCTTCATATATAGATCTCTGAAACAGGTTCCATTTATTTCTCTAATGAAATTCTGAAGCTGGACAAAAATTGTTGAAACCATTCATATATATTGAATACATGTAAATAACATTTTTATTTTGCAAATCAAATGAGCAAAGTAACTACTTTTGTTACAATGGAGTCATTGTTTGTCATGAGCTATTTAAATAAATGTGACAATGGGATCTAAAGATTTCTGTCTTGTATGAGTTGTCAAGAAAGCTTACTCAACAAAAAATTATCAGAGACTTCGAAACACCTGTTCAACTTGTGTCTTGCATTGCCCAGTAGTTACTGTGGCTGTCTTAGAACTTCGGTGCCCTTGTTTTGGCCTCTGGTTTCTTGGGAATGTCCATTGACAAGACACTTATAGCCCTAATATAGTACTGGTGAATCCAAGAAAGCCATAGCATAAGTGAATATGGTTCATTAAGAGTAAAACTCCATTTGATAAAAAAAAAAAGATAAACTGAAGAAATCACAATTGAATGTAGTTTATGAATTGATTTTTGACCAAGCATTCTAAGCAAATATATGTTTTAATAGGATTTTTGTCATAGCTTTCCACAGTGTCAAACAACTATCATTTCAACTGATAATTCACTTAACCTTTAACTACATCTTATGTTGTAAGTACTCAATTGAACCTTATTGGTTAGAAGATTTAAGAGACTCCTGTGTGACTGTGGTTAAAGTCGCTAAGGTGACGGACTTGGAACTCTGGGGTCCCCACTGACGTCCTTTTTTCGTGGGAGTGTCGTTTTGCAAGTTACTTAAGCACTAGCCTAGTACTGGTCTATCCAGGAAAACCATAGCATAACTGAAAGATCGTTGACACAGCATTAAACACTATACAAACTAAAGAGACGGTTTAGAAGAGTACAAACACATTAAAATTATTTTACACCAATGACATAGTAATTGAATTGGAAAATGTCAGTGACCCCTTCTTTACTTGAGTTCTGAGCTCATTCAGTGTGTACAATTCATTCTTCATCCATTTGTATTCATATTTTATATTACATGTTATCTACAAATTATTATAACATTAACATGACTGCATCAGATTTCCTACTTTGTATATTAAATTGAATTAATGATTTAACCCATATAACAACCTAACATACACAACTCATTAATTGATAAAGATTCACTTTCCCATTCAAATTCCAGAAATATTGTCGGTGGACAGTGCTGAGAAATCAACTTTAAGAATGATATTTTGATTTTGGAGTTTTTCACATTGGCCAAATTTAACATTACTTGTCTATCAACATTTATAGATTAATTACAACAAGAGTGTTGACTCTCTGGTAACTTGGATGATCCAAGCTGTAAACTGTTACAGCTTGGAGGCACTATGCGATAAAAACATGTCGGTGTTCCCCCTCTGGGCCAGAGGGTGGCAATCGGAAAAAATAATTAGAAAAGTGGACCAATCAGAAATGAGATTTTCGCAAATATTCCCTCTGAACAGTTTGATATAGAAAGCATTCAAATACAGAATGACAAAATTACTGTTACTAAACAGCCTATTGATAATAGCACTAAACTATCATTTTATAATGTCGAATTAAAAGAGGTAAAGAATGGTATTTGAAAGTGAATTCTTTTGGGTCCAATGTTATTCTTCAAGAAAATAAAATATTGTTGGAAAAAAGAGAGCCCCATTAAGAGCAACTCTTCCACACTATATTGATATTATTAGTCTGCAATTTAAAGTGAGTAAACTTTTTTTGTTAAGTTGACTATAATTACAAAAGGCTTCTATTATGAATGTTTTTTTTTTCATTTTTTTTTTTCAAACCAAACCATTTAAGGCTGTGGAATATTAGGTTTGTGCTTTTTTTTAATCTTAATCTGGATAGATAGTTCTACCCTTCATGTATGGTTAGTAAGAATAATTAACTTTCAAATAAAATTTTCTGAAAGGCTGAGTCATTTTCTCTGCTTCAAGTAATTAGCAGCAGATGACATTTAAATCATTCATCAATGGTAGAATGTCTTATTAACGAGTTGATAAATAAATTGATGTTAAAGATGGTTAGATTTGGAAGGGGAAATTTCCCATGAGGCAAGTGCCAAATTTGTAAAATGTTTCTTATTTAGTGGTGTGATGCAAGGTATTTCTGTCACCTGTTTTGAGTGTAAATGTTTAACTGAAACAATTAATTTGTGATGTAAAGGGAAAATTTGCTCTTACAGCTGATCAGATTTAGGTCAGGCCTGCTGATGTTCAGTCCTGGTTCTGATTTCAGGTTTTGAGATTTTAAATTTCCCTTTTTTGTTCATATTGAAGATGTCTTAATTCAGTCTTCGAGTAATGATTGTCAGGCTTGATCATTCCTTAACAATAGCAGGCCTGAAGGTGTACCTTGTAGGGATTATTTAAATTGTTAAATGAAAAGTGATTACACTCATTCAATCCATTTCATCTGTTCTAGCAATACATTGTATATATTTTGATTTTTTTCATTTTCTTACTCTTTCAAAACCATTAGCGCGTAAGAATGCTGGGTAATTGTCTAAATACAAATTTCTGTTTCGTCTGTTTTCCAAAAACCCAAAATATCTGCTTACTTTAGTTGAAAAATGATACCTAGAGTAGCAAACAGGTGAGATCACTGGTCAGCCGCCAATTTACTTGGCGGCTGGCCTATATCTTACCTGTTTGCATAAGCATGAAGTCTGTTCGGGCACTAGAAGGGTTAGACAACCATGAACAACCATAGATGAGTAATTGTGTTAGAACTTTGTCATATGATCTTGGGAAAGCAGCTGTAAGATCATTAGAGGCATACATGGTGTTTCAAACAGCGTATCAATTTCTAGTTTTCCTCATTTCACAACTCATGTAATTTGTTTATGTGCTACAATGTCTGTCTTATCTTTTAGTCATAAATGTCAATCACACAAAAGTATTACTGTCTTTTTATTGTGTATGTTTGATTCCTTATGTTTGGTTCCCCCCCCCCCAAAAAAAACCCAGTTATTTGCTTTGAGGTCATTGCTCAACTGATGTTGAACCCTATCCTTCTAAAGCATAATTTGTAGAAGACAACCTGGAAACGAATTTCTTTGAAAAATTGCATATTTGATTGATCGATAAAACGCCTTTAAATGATTTTTTGCAAAAATGGTTGCTTGAAATAAATGTACAATATTCTATAATTTACAATTGATGACTACCATCACTCTCGTTTGTCTAGCTCTCAAAACTTTGTGTTGGATATTATCCAGTTACGTCTTACTCCATTACAGCATACTTCAACCAAGCATGTGTCAAAAGATTGATAAATATCTGAATTCTATTTTTCGCTATGGTTTCTTCCAAAGAACAGGAAGTTAATGGCACATTTCAAGCTTTTTAATTGTCGTCTGCTATTGCTTTCGATTTAAATGACTCGCAAATTTTCGTGTTAAGCCTTTTGCATGGCACAGTTCAAGTTATAATCCAAACACATCTCTCAGTGCTCTTCAATTTTGTGTGCGTAAATCCCCCTTTCCCTTGTAAAGCAATACTTTCGTTGAATAAATGTTTGAATATTTATTCATGATGTTCTGTGTATAATATTTCGCACAATAAGAGTCGGCACGCTTCCAATGACGTCTAACATTGCGATATTGTTCTTTCATTTAAGATGCTATCCATGTTTATTAGTTTTGACTTGCACTTACGCAAATATGTACCTTAAGTCGTTTAGTTAAATGCTACCCTCATGGCAATATATAAGGCTTTTTCCCGAATGGCTTCATGGGTATATCGACGGTTCTATCATTATTGGACTGGCTCTTAATGGGCGATTAGCTTGTTATGTCTTCGTTCATCGCGTAAAGACAGGATATCCCAATATATCTAGCATATTGTTGGTGCGATTTAACAAACCAATAAAATCACATTCGACAAGACGCAAATACATTAAGAATGGGAAGTATTAAAAAGACCCACTGACGTGATTTGACCGATGTCATCGAATATACAATAATCATATTCACCGAATAAACCGGTTCGGTGTCCCTTTTAACCGATTATTTCTGCTGTATTTACACAACTGATATTTGGAATACTTAACGTCGATATCCTTTACTTTCAAGATAATTCATTTCCATGAAATTGTACAAACACCACAAGTTCTGCCAATTTAGTTTCGTCCTCTGTCATATAATTTGTTTGTCTTTAACACAAACTAGATAGGTAGTGATATCATTTACGACTTTAATCATAGAAAAATGTAATCAAAGTTAAAATAGTCAAACGGATAGTCCGGCGGATGCGTAAACGGTGGGAAAATTGGCGGCGGAAGTGTTGTTGTCGTCGTAGTTGATGTAGGCGTTTTCTCCCTTGTACAAAGTCTAAGCGCCATCACTAGATAACGACAGTAGTCCGTAATAACGAATCGACATCGGGTATCTGAAATAATGAAGCGTTTCTTAAGCATTTTGCGGTATAAATGTCACCATATATGCTGTCATAATCACCTATAAATCATATTGGCATTTATTCGCCGTTTTATTAAACATTTTATGATTAAATTCTGCGTAAGGTCAAAACAACATTTCAATATTTGGCTAAGCAATATTGCAATTTAACACATCATTTGATTCGTCTTTCCGAAACGTTTCCAATGCAATGTCACATTACAATATTGTACTTTCATTAAATGACACGAACACTGTTAATCAGTTTTGACGTACGAAAGATATTTTCCTTAAAGGCCCATTAAAGGAGATTAATGCTATATCAAACTATAGTATTTGGTGAACTTTTGGACATATTCAAATAGTTATCAACGGAAAACACCATCAGCACAACTTAAATGTGAAAGTAAACCAGAAATAACCCAGATTAGCAAGTTTTATAATTCAGATTTTCTGATTTTTCACCTATGACCTTGACAGTTGCTATACACATTTTTGAACCGACCAATCTGAATTCGTTATTTAACTTATTTTGAATATGTAAACAAACAGGTCGTTAATAAACATGATTGAATTGGAGACAACTATATTTCAAGCACAAAATAACTTATTAACGTATTTTAAATGAGTCTCATTAATGGGGTCTCAATGCATCCATAAACTATTTCTCATGACTTTTATGAACATAATAAAAGAACTCAATATATTTTTTCAGTAATTTATTTGTTCTCTCCTTTGATGTGCCTTTAAGTTGTTAAGTAAAAGTTAAAGACAGGCTACCCAGAACTGCAACTGACACGTTTCATATATGTTTCTTATTGATTAGAAAATGGTTAGAATGGTTTCACATTTAATAACGTCGGTAAGAACTTTGGTCGAACTCATGGCCGGTCCTTGTATGCCATGTTGACATTGCATCCGACGGAGCTATTGTCCGAACCTCTGTCTTTACATTCCGACTTTTCGTCACGAAAGAATAAATAGAATGTACGTATTTTAGATGAAGAACTGTGTTAATGTAGTTAAACATCATGAAGTGGTTCCAGTGTAATTCGGACGGACAGTCAGATGTGTTTGTTTAAGTATATACAATTTAGTATTCATGAGGAAATCTAATCATTCCATGTCTATAGATTACTTTTAGCAGGGGTGGGGTCCCTGTACCAACCCATTTGGATTTTCATTATATGACTGCGTAACTGATAGCCTTGGGGCCCTGGCCTTGCGGAACATACTCACGGGTCCGGACCAAAGGCTACCTAACGGAATGAATGGCAAAACTCAAGCCATCTAAATAAGTTTCGTCTGGAACAATCGATCATGGAGTAAGCGATGTTTTAATGCATAGTAGGTTATGCGATGTATTTGCAAAAAGTTCTTCCACTTTTGAACGGATTGTGATCTTTAAGTAAAAAAAGTAATGACTTTGAATCAAGGAGGAAAGAAAGCTACTGGCTATATATCAAGATGGCCCATGAATGATTATACTTACAGTATTCCCGGATGAATTCCCCACAAAGCCTTCGTGACAATGTGTAGCGAGAGCGTTGTGTCGCCCAGCCCTTTGTGGCGGGTATAGTCGTCCATATTGTTGTTGGAATGGTCACGTGATTTGGCTTGATAGGTGGACTATCACGTCTTGTCGACTGGGTACCGAACTGTTTAGTTGGCTGGGTACTCAGCGATGGAGTTTGCTGAGTAATCCGTGTTCTAGTTAACTCGGTACTGTCTTGTCTAGTTTGACGAGTACCGACCTGTCTTATTGACTGGGTACCAAACTGTTTAGTTGAATCGGTACTCTCTTGTCTTGGTGGTCGAGTACCAGCCGCTCTAGTTGACTGGGTACTCGGCGGTGGAGTTGGTAGAGTACTCTGTGGTCTCGTTGACTGGGTACAAGGTGGCGGGGTTGGTAGAGTAGCAGCCTCTCTAGTTGACTGGGTACTCGGCAGTGGAGTTGGTAGAGTTCCGAGTTGTCTAGTTGACTGCATACCAGCCTGTATGGTCTGTGAGTCCATGGTTGTAGGTGTGGTGGGTGGGATGGGTGTCTTAGAATTTGTCAGAGTGAGGCTTGTTGACGGAAAGTCAGGACACAGAGGAAAAGGCGGTAAAGGAGGCGGTGGAAAGAAACGAGAGTTTGTGCCAACATCGTCATCTGAATTGCAATTCAATATAGATATTCATAATGGTTTGGCAGACATGGAACGGAAAATCAGATTTTGATAATACACGTATTCAATGAACAAAAAATGACAAACCAAAGCAATCATAACTCTTAATTCGAGACTTGTTTAGTAGATTAACATGCATGTTTTGCTGTGCCAGATCCTTGGGCAACATATTTGTGTGTGTTAATTGCATCATTTAATTGTGATGTTGCGCAATTGTTGTCAATCCCTTTGCTTCGTCATAAGCCTGGACTGCAATTAATATATTTCAACATTTCTTTTACATTTACGAGTTTAGCGCACTTTAACCATACCTGATTAATCCAGACGTACACTATTTCACTTATTAAAAAGAAACTAGTTTTTATTTTTCAAGTTATTCTGAAACAGGTGTCTAGAATATATCGTGTTAAAAGACAACATTGCTCTTGACTAGCCTTCAAACAAATGCCCACGTTGGAGGAATGTGGTATGCAAACCGTTTAACATTGTTTGTGTCCTTTGTTACTTGATAAATAACGCTGTCCTGAACAGGCAACTTTAGCCGTTCCTAGGACTGCGTAATTGTGACGTTCCTATGATGGATCATGCATCTTGACCCAATTAATCCTAAGATTTAGCACATATCAAAACATTCAAAATTATTGCTGGAGTATAAGCAATCATACATATGATACACCCTGAGTTATCTCTGTCACACATTCTTTCAATATTCCAATTGCTTGGCCGTTTTCTTGTTGGTTATGGTCTTAATGGTGTCTTTAACAACATAGCAATAGTTTCACAGCGACAGCTCACTTCCTTGGTAACTAAGCAACACTTGACTTGAAAACAAACGAATGCTACAACACCCAGTCTTTGAGACTCACAACTACACTACCGCGGATTCGGAATCATGCTATTAATCATGTGTAATAAAGATATAAGCGGAAACACCTCGAAATCTTGCCTTAAAAACTCAAGAGTTACGTAGGTCAATCGACTTCAAACGCCATTCATTACTCTTGGGGAATTTGTTACATAAGGGATTGTTTTATGATGGTTATTCAAAGGCTTCGTTGAAGCTAATATAATGCGTGCCAATAAGCTTGGGCTTGGATTGTTTTTAATGAATTAAAAATGAAATAATGCCTCTTTTCTGAAATTCCGCTTATTGAAGTCTTCAAGAAAATCGGAGAATTCGGTCAACATAAGAACAACTGCCCTTCGTTACAAAATTACAATTATTTGTTTACATGTCAATCGTGTGTTTTCCTTCAATCCACACACGAAGCACTTACCATAGTATCTTATTGGACTGTCGATGAATACAGTTTAGCTACATACCTGTAGGCAACACCATCGTCAAATACTGTGGACGAAGAAGACTTTCGATACTCGTGCCTTCTGGAAATTTAAAAAAGAACTAACTGTTAACCATTCCTTCCTATGGAGCATTGAGAATAATCTAAATTAAAAAAAAACTGTAGACGAGAGAGACAAAATAGCATAGAAACAATACATTAGGTGAGTGATATTGGTTACAAACCATGGTGCCTTATAGAAGGATAGTGTCCGTTTGTCACAGTTGTACCCAACGTCTCCTGAAGCAGATGCACCAACGTGAGTTATTATGGAATTGAGGGGTTCATACAATTGATAATTTATTTAAATATGATAATTTGACGGGGCTGTGTTGATGTTCTAAGTTATTAAATCAGCAATGGGAGTCCTTCCCTGTTACAAAAGCGATATGACCCCAGGATGACCCTTAAAAAAGTTCAAGTTGAGTATAGTTCTTTTTGTATTTGTTACCACGTTATCTTTGGATATCAGGATTAATTAGCTCCACGTGGCTTTACAAAGGAAATGAGGTGCACCCAATCACCTTCATGGTACAATCTATGTTAGAATGCATATTTAATCTTAAAACCAACATTTTTAGCATTTATGACAAAATTAATGATCTTGTTTATTGATGTGTGACAGAGTTTATTTGTTATTTACTTATTAATTGATGTTATGAAACGAAAAGATTTTAGGCGTAGCATTCATTGACTTGGAAAGAATGAACTGTCAACATATAACTTGATTATGCTATTACTGAACAAAAATACTGACGTATGATTCTGACTAATTTCAAACTACTAAGACATTGTTTTCTCAATCTATTCACTAAGCAAACCATCCGACAAAAGCTCTTATAACGAGTTTCCCCGTAAGGTGTACTTACTCGTACAGTTGGTTTCGTCGGACATGTCGAAGCAGTCAGGTATACAGTCACACTGCGTGCACTTGCCATCGGGGCGGTTACTGCACAAATAATGGCTTTGGGCTGAAACAATGATGTGATGTTATACTTAATCATCGTCTGTTGTTGCTTCAAGCTTGGATAATACATGAATATAGAAGTCATAATCTATCAAGAATTCCAGACGCAATTGATCCAACTTCTAGATTACACTAGTTTGTAATTGACAATCAAACTCAAAATCAAAACAATATCTAAATAGTAACGTTGTCCATTCTACGAAGGCATTCAGTTAAGGAAAGCATATAAGCCTCTGTATTTCTTCACCTGAACGGTGCATTATTAATCTTTCTCAAAACTAATATTGTAACAGTTTAAATCTTTTTTTCTTCATTAAGCCACCGAAATACACATGTAACGAGCTAACTTTCTTTTTGTCTCAATGGACCAAAACCTTTGTTACTAAAGGTGTGATAAAACCGGTAAATATTAGGATTTCTTATCATTTTGAAATGGTTAAGGATGATCACAATTCAACATAGATTATAGCCACATGTGCCCACACTTCAAGGGATTAAATCCTATGTCTCAGCTTGTAAAGGATATTGTACAATAGCCTGCGGGTTGGAAAATAGTAGTACAGTCGGGCCAAACATCGCGATATGACTGAAATACTGTTGAAAAAGGCGTAAAACCACCATTCAACAAATATCCTTACTTATCGCACTTTCAAACACATGTACAGAATTGTCATTAATACTTCAAATCTTTGTAATGAAGGGATTTTCTGCTCATAACAGGCGGTTAACCTTAACACAACCAGATGTTTTGTTCAATGTCTCGCATCGTTACACTCGTAACATCCAGACCGACGGATTAGAATATTTAAAATAGCGCTTACTCGTAACCTCGTATGGTTCCAATTTAAAACAATAGGAGACGACACAAACTCAAGAAGATAAGATATGTTCGCTATGTGATACCTGGTATAAACCATTATGACAAAAGAAAAAAAATCCTCAGTTCGAGCAACTCTTTATTTCGAACAGTGGTTTATGTATGGTTTATAAACCTTTTTACACAAAGTGTAGTAAAGTATGGTATAATAAAGTTAAGAGTTATTGAATAGTTTAAGCTTTATCCAACAGTACACCTTGGCTATTAAATCGGTATCAGTAATTTGCTACTCAAAATACTGTGGCAAGCGTCCCCGTAGCGCAGTGGATAGCGCGCCGGACTTCTAATCCGGAGGTCGTGGGTTCGAGTCCCACCGGGGATGTACCGTTTTAGTTTCACCGCATGGCTTTACCACGTGACTATCTGATCTCGCATGCAAGGATACATATGTTTCAACATTGACGTTGAGATATACGGAACCCTTTTGCCGCATTTCAATATTTCCTTTACGTTGCAACGACAGTTCACATACTCTTGATTCTATGGAGTCATATGTAACACTTTCTTACCCTGTTCAATACACAGCAACAATAGAAACACCAGCAATAAATGATACTCCATGATCTTTAGGATCTCACTATTGTCCTCATCTATACAAACATGGCTCCTCCTGCCTCACACATGTTAGGTCCTTCGAACCTCAATAAAGTTCACAATCCCTTTTAACGATCAATTCTTAAGGTTGTAAGGTAAGTTCTTGGAAGAGACACATAAAGGTCTTATGATATAATCTTGAAGAACTTGCTTTCATTTATATGATACCAATGCCATAGAGACTATCCATCAACAAACAAACTTTAAAAGCATCACTGTCGAATATTATATCTGTTCAATATTTTGTGTTTACCACTTTAAACACTGTCTCTTCCAATAGAATTTCCAATGTTTGATCACCGTATTCGTCTTTTACCACACACTATTTAATTGTTTACAGTGGGGAGCAGTAAGGTACTTGAGGTATCTTTACAAATCACCCTTAAAGAAATACCGTACGTATATAAGTGCAATAACTACGGCAATATGGCTGGTGTGATGTTGAAAACGACAAAAACTCAAATCAAAACCATTCCTGGTTTCACAACACTCCGAATCAGAGAGTGTTGACTGTGATCAGCGCTTCCAGACAATCCGGTCTCATGCGTCACGTAAATTGTCACATCCCAGTAGCCATACATATCCTTATCTACAGATTAACATTACAACACTAGTATAGAAATCAACAACGACCAATTTGAAGGTAAGTGCAGTCGACAATTTAGAAGTGTGTAAAATAGGATATTATTGGTAATTTATGGTAATATATTAACCGTGACAAAAGAAGAAGGTCAGCGTGAGCATTTTCTACTCTTGTCACAGTGACTCCGAGTACTATCTCTTTTTTTATGATTTCAATAACGTAAGTTTTCAACCATACAGTGACATCTCGTTTATCCGGACACTTCTGTTCCCGCCGAAATTTCCGGATAAACGCCCCTTTCGGATTAATAAAGCAGGGCAAGATCACACTCATTAAAATACAAATTCACACGCAAAAGAGAGAACAAAATCCGATTTTGTCAAACACACATTTAGTCCGATCATAAGTAGAAACTGCCCACGGCTAAACACGGCTTCTAGGACAGGTAGTTATTCAACCCTAGAATGCGGGCTAATTTTCTCAAAATATACATTTTTTTTGTCGCCTGCTATCCAAAACCTTAAGTATCTGCTTAATTTTGATGAGGAAAGATACTTAGAGTAGCAAACAGGTATGATCACAGGCCAGCCGCCAATTCACTTGGCGACTGGCCAATGATCTAACCTATAAGGGTTAGAAATTCAGACCTACTCAGAACTACTTTCAGCTCATTTACCCATTTCTTTCGTATACACGTCTTGTTTCAAACAGGAACAGTTGACGCAGATACAAATACTTCATTCACACGTAAACTTACAAATTCTTGTCATTGCGATTCATGAACATACAAGGTCTAAATGAATAACAAAAGGCAGCTTCCGAAACGATTGTGACAACAGACGAAATTGTTCGCTACGAACTCTTGATAATTTCATTTAAACAAACCGTCATTTATCAAGCATAATTCAATCGACGTTTACATTTTGTTTCGCTTTGGGTTAGTAGCCCCTATATGTGGATTTGATTTAATTCCCATCAAAGTAATATGAGATGCAATATATAAATAAACCATAAAAAAAAGAGAATAATTGATTTACGAACATTCGAAAAGCATAGTACCGGAAGGATAATATGCTCATGATGAGCAAATTTACATTGGCCACACTATTTTTGTTTATTGCCTGTTGTAGTGGCGTCTGAGATAGTCTGTACAAGTGTTAATTAAAGATACACAGTTTTACACTTATACATACGATTCACTAATTAACCTTGTGCACGTCACTCCCATCTGAAACGAAGGGCCCTAAGTGACCTTGTGGTTAAGGTATAGATAGATATCTTTTATTTGGCCACCAAGTACAGTATACACGTACAATTAAATACATTTTAAATGCTTACATCTATCTAATTGTGGACGAATTTTAAATCTACAACATGTATCATGCGTGACATGTTCTTTCTTAAAAAGGAAATTTGAGATAGTTTTCCATAATTTTCATCGCATTAGTTTAATAGCGTTTAAGCATGCTTGGTCTTTGGCAATACAATCCATTTATACATTGTGTTCTTGTAGAACTTTAAATAACACAGTCACGCTCCACATTTGTTTGAATCATGGTGACGGTATTTGAATATTAAATGAGAGGCAGTCTCCCGGCTGACTTATGGAATGCCGATGGTTCTACCCGGCTTGATTAGCCCTTATTGGTACATTGTAGTTGGATATGGAAGTCTTCTTCCAGCGAGTATGGGTCTGATAATGCCAAATAACTGAAATACTGTAGACACCAACCAAAAAGATAGTAAAACGAACATGATTGCCTTGCATCGTAATCCGTAAGCCGTAGTCTGTGCAGCGTATACCTGTTCGTGTTTGAAACGTTTTGACTTTTCCTAAATGAAAGCAATGGCATACGACAGAAATGATTAAGAAAAGTACATTTTCCCTATAATTTTGATTATGAATCTTTGTGACCAAAGGACAAAATACATTCTCTTGGCACAGTGGTAACTAAAATGTAGTTATATTTGCAGTGGATACGTAATCGTGGTGTGTTATAGGGTAAAGGGTTTGATAAAGTTTAACGTGACATTGACCTTTGGTTGAAGTTTGCTTTGTGGTCTATTTATTTTATTCATTAGACTTATGTATTATGTTGGGTAGAAACCATTGTGACTAAAGGATATATTGCTTATAAGGAGCAATTTATCCTATTGGAACAGTTGTAACTGGGTACCTCTGCAGGATAAGCGTAACTGATGGATATAATGAACTAAAGAATTAATATAGTTTAGCGTGACATTGATCTTTAGGATAATTTTGCTTTGCAGCCATTTCATCATGAAATATTTGTAGATAACAAAACAGCATAACTCTTTTACAGACACATGAGTCGTTCAAAACTTACCACACCCTTAACCCTTTACGCCAAATTTTCGACTGTCCCAATTTGAAAGAGTTTGCAGATGACATTTCAAAATGTGATGAAATTGAAAAATAGTCTGATGGGGCAGAAAACGTTGTGGGAAAAGGAGAACTTGCTCTGTAGCAAAGTGGTCAAATGTCGTTATCGTTTGACAATGGGTTAGTGAATGTTGGTAAGCACATTTGCACCACAGTACATATGGGTGACACAATGATTTTTCCGTATTCCTCAGCTTGTCCCAAAGTGTTCACGAACAAGTGATTTTTTTTTTACTGGAATTCACTTGTCAACCATTAACAAGCAAATGCAGGACACACGCATTTACGGACATGTACGTCAAATTCATCATTCGCCAGCTCTGGCGCATTCAGATAGATCCCAGTTACAGGTAAAATCTGTAATTCTAAGAGAAGGAAATGCAGGGAATACAGTTGCGAAATTGTCATTGTTACTGAGGCATCATTTACCTCCCTTGGATCGCGGATGAATATTGCAATTCATAACTAGCACCAATTGATGTAAGGTGCATATTCAAAAAGCATTGTTCCAAAGAGATAAATCTGAAGATGAGTTTGACGCCGATTTCAAATTTATCTTTTAATCTGTCTATACATGTACTTCACTAGTCTCTTTCTCTCTCGATCATTCTTGTTCAAAGCCGGTCTTTTGTTCGTCTATCAGTCTCGGAGATTCTAATGATATTTGTCATTCTATCTTTGTTTATATCGATAATCTGTTTCTATGATTTTATGTCTCTCTCTCTGCATGACTGTTTGTTGTCTCTTTTGTAGTCGTTTATCATTGCCTTCTACGATAATATTTGTTATTGACTGTGTTTCCGATCAATGCATACATTCGATTGACAATTAACGTTGTTAGTTTATGTACGACACTGAAATGTAACGAACTCGGGCGCTCATAAATAATTTGACATCCTTTGATATTTCTTACATACTTGGTTTAAGTTCATCACAATTTGCATAATTACACCTTTCAAAATGTTAGCAAGTGTATATTTCATTTGACACCAGGTGTAGTGTGTATTGTTGAATTCTCTAATTGGATTTAACATTTCCACCTAAACTTGTTCTTCTTGAACGCGTGATTTCTGTTCTTTATTTCATCTTTTATCTTTACTAAATTATAGTGAGAACTTCCTTGTTTGTACTTAAAGGAAACCAATGACGTATTCGGAATAGAAGACTCCCTCGTTTGAATCGTTGACAGTGTTACAATGCGTGTAGTTTAGTTTATTATATTCTAATCAGTGAAATATTAGGATTTCTCAGTGTGATATCTCTGAAAAACATATCTGCTACCATGTAAACTATGAGGATACGGGTTAGATACAAGACCTCTGGTTTCGTCATGTATATCTGTGCTCACATGGATCTTATTTTACCGTTATTGTTGTTAGTTTGTGTACGAGGTATGTTCATTTATTCATCTACCTTTTACAGTGTGGCTTCATACTTTCTCATTTTAGCGTGCCTTCAGTAGAAATGTGAGAGGTCAGTGTCAGGTCAGAAGACATTGATTGTCACGAGCAATAACTCTGTTAGTCATGATGTTTTCATTCTTTATCTATTTAGTAATGTAACGATTCATTCCTTAATCTAGAAAATAAGTCATTCTTTTATTCAATATTTCTATTATGAATTCATTAAGTATTTCATTCAATAAATCGTAAAGCCAATTGAAAGTTTATGAACTCGTGACATACTCGATTACTGATTTGTGTTTATACGATTTCAGTTGGCGGTCAGTATTCGTGCAGTGACCGATCAGACGGCCGATGTGAGACATGTGACTGTAAACCCGACTGTTATGACTTGTCGGACGAAATCAACTGTGCAAGTAAGAGAACATAACTTAGTTTATATCTAGCAACTTCTCTTTAGCATTGCTTGATACCAGCGAGTAAAATCCCTGTCATTGTGTTAAGCAATAACATTGAAGTATTGTGTGAATAGTTTTTTATTCAGAGATATGCTAAATGCAGAACGCAAACCATACAAAAGGTTCCCTTTGATTTGTGTCTTGTATCAGTCTTTTGAATGCACAAATTTTAATGTGGCTGTTTGTTGCGATCTGCATAGTTTGAATCGAATGTGCTTCCAATTCACTTTTATGTTTGTTATATGACACAGGTTTAATTCAATGTAATGCGGGTTTAAAATTCATAGCCAAAATGAAACAATTTGCGGACCACTGTCCAACTCGCAAAATATTTTTAGAGAATGAAGGAGTACAAACTGAGTAGGATGTTTTTCATTTGTTCAATTGAGCAAAATTGCCTTGTCCGAAATTATCTTCCTTTGTCTTGCACCTTTATCCTCTGATAAATCCAGAGATGTGTCCAAAAGGGTCAAATCTGAAACGACCCAACTTGATGAATTCTTATCTAACTCGAAAAGATCCATCTCAAATGATGGCAGGAGACCAAAACGACATTCTCCTTCAACTGAATCAATGTGTTACGACATCTTTTAGATTACGCTATATCGTACATCATGAGTGTCAAATTAGAACCACTTGCGTTTTTTATTCGCCAAATATTAAGCATAAAAGACATACTGATCTGTGTGATTTCAGCATGACGAAAGGATGAATTGCTCATTTCGAGCAATTTCTTCTTTTGCCACAGTTATTTCTAGTCTTTTAAATAAGATTAAACAACATTTTGTACTCTAGAGTAAAGTGTGAACACATTTACACAACTTTTGACATCTCGAAACAATAAAACCCCTCAGCATTTTGACACAAGAGCTATTTCACTCAAGACGAGTTGCGAAAATGTTTATACAGTATTAACTTATGCGTTAATGAATTATGTGGTCGGAGTTAAGTGTTGACGTTTCAAATGATATGTCTCTTCTTGAACAAGAAGTCTATGCATACAATTAATCATGAAATATGTACAGCGTAAACGTTGCTCTGACTTTGGTTGATTCAGAACAGGCGCACGCTTTCATTATATCTTGGTTGCATATAATTGTGCACCTAACCAGTAAAAGTCCCCCCAACAAAACAACAAACAAACAACAACACCAACAAAAAAACACCACCAACAACAAATAAACAAAACAATAAAACGTTGAGTATAGCTTTTTTTATACAGACACAATATGCCCCTTTATTGACAATGCATTACTAAACGTGTGCATCTAGCAACAACGTTTCTTTATCATTCGTAGATGGAACCAGTATTCATGCCCATCTTCACCCACCATATTGGACAAAGGATTCCAAAAAAGGTAACGTATGCCACACAGAAATGGGGCATATTCACATTATATAGCAGGTATCATTAACCCTTATTATGCTGGAACCGAATTGATGCTTATGTAAACAGGTTAATTCAAGGCCAGCCACCAATCGTATTGTGATCTCACCTGTCTGCTACTCTGAGTATCTTTCCCCGACAAAGTTAAGCAAAAATTTAAGGTTTTGGAAAGCAGACGACACTTAATTGTAATTTTTGAGAATTACAAAGCATTTTATCATAATATGGGTTAAAAGCTCTTTTCCTATTTAGCCATAGAAGCATGATGCTTCACGAGATCTTCATGATAAGGACTCTTGTCTCTCTTTCCTATTCAATGCAAAGAACGTGTGCTTGAGCAAATTGTAAGGACAATGACCTTTCCTTATACTTGGGTCGTGGGTGACATTCTCAACAGAGGCAGAGTCCATCTTACGACTTTATTTTATAAATCAAAACTCGACGCAAGTATTGGCTGTATATTCAGGAAACGAAATCGATATTAATTGTATCAAGTTGTAAGAATTTGTTTAACAATCTTTTTTAAATAAATGATTTAAACACACTTGCATAGTCAAAGACTTACGGAGGAATGGTCACAAATAATAAAGAGATAGTTATCACTGGCAATCGCAATTTGAGGTGACGAGAATAAATGTTCACGGTATTCCATTGATGTTAGTTTATACTTATTCTTTTCAAAGGTGTGTGTGGGGGGTGTGGGGGTGGGGGTGTGTGGGGGTGGGGGTGTGTGGGTGTGTGTGGGTGTGGGGGTGTGTGTGGGGGTGTGTGTGTGTGTGGGTGTGTGTGTGTGTGTCTGTCTGTCTGTCTGTAAATTACTGTGTTACAGATGTATCCAGCGGACAACAAGACAAATTCTTTCCACCACCGCCATTGCCACCTTTCCCGTTATGTCCCGAATCATCAACTTCTAGCATGCCACCAACAGAATCCAGCCGTACTATTTCTGTTGTTACGTCCACGTCGTCACCAACCATGACAAGAACACGAGGAACATTTTCAACCCAACATAGTTCCACCTTTCAAACAGATTCTACATCATACAGCGCCACCTCACCGACATATTTCGCGTCTAACAGCGGTACCACACGGATAGATTCAACAAAACACTTTAAAACCATATGGACAGGTGCAACAACACACAGCGCCATCTCGAAGCCAGATCGAACTACCCACTTTATTCCCCATACTGATGGAGCCACGAGTCGGCCTATGAGAACAAATCATAACAGTCCGACAACTCCGAAAACTTCACGTTCACCATGTATGCGGGTCGCCCATAACGATCGTGAGAACTTTATTGATTTCTTTGAACCTCTGAATGGGATTGCCTTATTATTTTGATTAATGTTCAGGTGTTCTTTTTATTTATATGGCTAAGTTCCCTTTTTTCAAACCAATACACACTTTTTGTTAACCGATTTTTATCCAGTCTCACATACAATCAACTTTATGCCAAACTGTCTTCGAATTCTACCTCCATATTTTACCAGTTTGACAATTGTACATAAAAGGCTTGGGTTATGTTTTAAAAATATCCTTGATAAACATATGCAGTGTGGTTCAGAAAAAGCCAAAAACACAGGGTTTTGGTATCAATATTTCAGGACACAATAAGGTTAAACCATATAATTGTTTCGCATTATATAGACGCATAACTTGGATGGTCCAAGCTGTAACTGTGGTACGTTACGTAGAATGAAATATCTACGTCTTGATCACTCGGTCTTCTGACACCTCTTATAGATACGTCAGTGATTTTGTTCAAATTGCTGCGGAACTATCACACGGTTGCCAACTAGAGATAACATTAACCTATTTTTGCTTTGTCTTTATGTCTAGGTTTTTGCCAGCAGCGATACCGCGGTTACTACAGCCACCCAGAAGAATGCGAGAAGTACATCGTGTGTGAATGGGGCGAATATCACGAATGCCATTGTCAGCCATTAACCAGGTGGGATGGGCAAGTGTGCATCTGGAAGTACATGTTGCCATGCGTACCACGTGATCCGCAACGGACTTCATCCCTAGCAACGCAAGATGGCCCTTCGTTACCGAAGCAGACAAGACAGCCCAAGCCAATGCGTCAAGGACACACAGAAGCAGTGTCTAAATTGCCATTGGTAATGCATCTTAGTCCATCAGAAATTGTGCCAATGTCAGTTCTTGAAGAACAGACAATGACAGTATATCAAAAATCACCATTGCAAATGGAAATACATCCTCGTCCACAACTGACTGTGTCTAAGACAATGCGCGAAGAACAGACAATAACAGAGTATCGAAATTTGCCATTGTTTAAGAAAACTAGACCACCAATGACAATGCACCCAAGTCAGATAGCAAGCCTCGTTGAGTCCTTCACGAGAGCTTTGTCCAGAAGGCATTCCTCCATTATTGATAGATCTGTGCGATACAAGTCTGTGGTCAAGTCTCTTTAAGGCGTCTTCAATGACGTATAGCAATACAATATTGTACGTTTATTCAAGATAATACTCATGCATATCTGTTTCGACTTGGTCAAATATTTCTTAATTCGTTAAATAAATACATCACCCTTCGGGCACAGGTGGAGTTTAAATTCATTTATTTTAGAAGTACGTCGCAATACGTTAAAAAGCTGTACCAAGCGTGGCACAGAAAGTGAAGCTCATGTGAGCAGTAAAGCATCTTTTTGTTCATTTTGTTCAGCTATGACACAGAAATCTCTAGAATTTTTCAAAAGTATGCGCCGTCCGGGAATCGAACCCGGGTCGCAAGAATGGGAAACTTGCATGATACCACTACACTAACGGCGCTCTATGCAACATGAGTTTCAATGTTATTTTTTGAAAGAAGAATTGTAAACGGACAAAATTGTGTCAAAAACCCTTCAAATTAACCTGTGTGTGTCAAGCTGTCATCGTGTAGAAAAAAAAATATACATCTGGATTATATGGAGTCGACTATATTCAAATAAAACTTTGAGACCGTTCCATGCCGCCATGCATGTCACGTGATCTACAACAAACATTATCCATAGCAACACAAGATGGTTCTTGGTTAACGAGGCAGACAAGAGAGCTCAAGCCAATGCGTCCAGGGCACATAAAAACAAGTGTTCATATTGCCAATGATAACGCAGCCGAGTCCACCAGTGATTGCTCCAATGGGAACGCGTCAGGGACAACACCGCCAATATCGATGCATCCAAATCATAAAGCAAGCCTTGTAGAGTCATTCACGAAAACTTTGTCCTAAAGGCATTCCCCCACTAAATAGACATTGTGTCAAACAGCCCGTGTTCTAGTATCTCCATGACGATTCCAATGACATTGAAAACATTTCAACATTGTCTGTTTATTTAAGATGATATTCTTGCAAATCGGTTTTGACTAACGCAAATATTTTCTTCAAATAATTTTGTAAAACTCTGAACACTATGAGGACATAGGTGATGTTTCAATCCATTCATTTTAGAAGTACTTAAGATAACAACTTGCTTAAAAACTTTATCAAAGCGTGACACAAACTGTGACACTCATGTGAGTAATAAAGCTACTTTTTCTCCCTTTTTTTTAAGCTAAAACAGAGACATTTCTGGAAGTTTGCAAAAGTATGCGCCGTCCGGGAATCGAACCCGGGTCGCAAGAATGGGAATCTTGCATGATACCACTACACTAACGGCGCTCTATGAACTACGCATTTCATTGTCATTTGATAAAAGCAGGATTGTAAACAAACACGATTGTAAAAAAGCCTGTCCTCCAAACTTAAACGGGTGACTCCAGCTGTCATCGTGTAAAATGAATATTATCTTAGTCTGGATCATATAGGTTAAATTCAAATGCAATTTTGAGACCGTTCAAGCAGACTGAACAAGCAGACGACAGTCATGTTGATAAAAGGATTTAACGTGACAAAAGTAAAAAACACTTGTTAGACTTCTTTAGTTGTCTTAAAGTTAATGGTGAAATCAAAACCACAAACCAATGTTCACCATTAGTCTTAGCCCGAAACATTACCTGATAACACTTTTTTTTAAATGAACGTTTTGAATAACTGGGCATTGTGTTGTATTAGCTTGCCTCGAGTAGAATCATGTTTTGCTGCAATGGTATGTAAGGTGTAGGTTTTGAATAATGTATTAAAACGAGTACATGTAAACCAATGGATTAAGGTCCTTCCCTGTTTAACCTCGCTTCGACACACCCGTCGATGAGGTCACTACAAACCATTGACACTAAAAGATAAATTCTTCCTGTCGGGCAGTTTTTCACAATACCCTTTATCTAATATCATAACACATGTTATTTTATATATGGGTTTTACATCACATCAACATTATTTCAGTTATGTAGCGATGCCCGACTCTTAATGATGGAGGAAAACCCCATACTCAACTGCCCATAAGGGCTGGTCAAGGAGGGTAGAACCATCGGCATTCCGTAAGTCAGTCGGGAGACTGCCTCTCATGAAAATTCATATCCCTCTCAGGATTTGAACCCACGCGGAGAGGGGCCATGTGATTTCAAGTTCTGTACTCTAACCACTAGGCCACGGAGGCCCCCATAACACATGTATGTGTTACATGCTAAATTAGTCATCTAGGTTTGCTTTTAATTTAAAATCCACATATGGGGGAATTGACAAAGTCATCTACAACATGTTTATCTTATCTGATATCCGATAGATTATCCCTTTTCTATAAAGGAACATTTTGACTTCTACTTAGTATTCAATGGTGTTATCAAAAGATGAAAAGAAACGCTTTAACTGTTCATTTTTAACATAGCGGTAAGAGTAAGCCAATCTTGTATTGATATTTCAAAGATCCCGTTTTGCAAACTTCCTTTGTCGGGAAGGAGAAAAAAGGTTCAGTTTTACACTTTACATATTATCAGAGACATAATGTTATCTTTGTCTCTGATAATACATATTTGTACCAATATTACAAAATAGGAATTGTCAAAAAGAGGGTCGGGAATGCTCTGCATTGTATGACATTCTTCCTGACAAAAAAAGTAATTTCAATTGCTAAAGCCTATTTGACGACTTACCCTTTACTTCATGATGCCCCACTTTGACGTGTCTATTGCTGCATACGTTAGAAATCACTGTGACAAACGGGTAAGTTTATGCAGTCTCAAAATATTAAACGATGGAATGGTATAAAAGAAGAAGAATTTTACGTACTTCAAAATAGGAACGTAGAAGAAAAACCTATTAGAGCGCAGTGTGATCAGCAGATGTCACATCATAGCAGGTAACTCAATGAAGAGGATGTACAACCGATCAAAACCAAATATAAACTCAGTCTCAACGACAGCATTATCTTCGACAACACGAAGGACTTACTAAGTATGGTTGTCAGGTCCGGAATTGACAGATTTCTCGTTAACTATCAATTAAAGGATAACTCTGTAGCAGACGAGCTCATAAACATGACAAGTTCGGTTTGTTACCTGGATTGACAGCCACGTGTCATTTATTCGCCTGTCATAAATCATGTTTATTTCATCCTGTTGCCATGGTGTTTCTATATTCACTTAATAGTTTACCTTGCTTTCTGAATAGAGGCAACCGCAATTGATTTGCTTTATGCAAGCCCTTCGATTTCATATTTGTCATTAAGATATACTTCCGGGTACCGTTTTACTAACAGTTTACGCTTAAGATTTGCGTAAGTCTAAAACAACAATTCTTCTTATTTCAATATTGGGCGAAGCAGTTTGCAAAGTAACACATCTTTGGAATCGCCTCTTTGGAATCGTCTCTCCGAGACGCTTCCAATGACGTGTCACCTTGCAATATTGTACTTTCATTTGAGATTCAACCCATGTGTATCAGTTATGACTTACGCAAATATTTTCCTTAAGTTCTTTAGTAAAACGGTACCCTGGGTACAGACGAATATCAAAGAGGTTTTGATAAAACGTGGAAGATAATTATATAAGAAAGCTTGATTATTTTCCGTTTTTTTTATCACGACTCATATCAATTTTCTTTTAGCATATTTCTAACGCTAAGAAGACACTTCTATGTTCGTATCTTCTATAATCATTTACGATCATATATGGAAATATGATGGGTAAAACGCAGTAAGACATAAAACTTCTCGGTTATATCTTTTAAATCTCGGCTGAAGTTCATCTGTTCTTATTTTTTTTATACCAACTAGTGCTTGACACGGTTCGGGCTTCAAGATTACAAGGGTGTGCTTGATGTAAAGGCACTGCACGTATCTTGGACGTTACATCGCTGACGAGCATTGCAGTGGTGTCAGATATGAATTTTGAAAACATCTGTAAACTTCGTGAATGATTGTAAGTTCAAAATGATGAAAAGTGATTGTACGACCACAACCTTGTTCCTTTAACTTTAATGCTGGGGCAGCAAGTCAGAACTACCTTTGTGTGTTTTGTCATAAGGTAGAATACCCACCATCCGCCATTTTGAAATTCTTTCTTAAGCAGGATTGCTGCGGTCGTTCTCGGTATACATCATTCGGAGCCGGAACTGTTTGCTTTACACCGAATAGTTCCGGCCACGATCGATGTTTACCGAGAACTATCGAAGAAATCCGAAGAAAGAATGAGTTTCACAATGGCGGATAATGGGTATTCTACTTGAAGTATAGTCCTGCCATGGATTAGAACCACCAGTCTTTTATGTCAAGGTGAACACCCTTCACTAGCAGATGTAGGAGGAGATAGAACAATTTATCACTTTCTTTAGTTGGTAATTAGCTTCCGGTTCAAAATGAAAGTACCAACCGATGACAAAAAGGCCATGAAAAACACATATTCTTGTAAAATGCCATTGTGTCTTTGGAAAAAATGCTATAAAAAGGCATCGTTATAAATTGTCACAGTTGTCTTTTGAAGTCATGTAGCTGAGGTGTTAAATTGGGGCAATATGGAGTTAACAAACACACTCGGCAATGAAGATTACATTGCTGAATTGGGAGACCGAGATGTTTGCTCGACTATAGTAAATCATATTCGTGGATGACAACTTTACTTTGTATTGAACCCTTAGCTATCTTACATTCCGATTAGATGACAAAACAGTTCACCATTGTGCATTACTTCAACAATCCCCCATTCAAGTGAGTACGAAATCACAGTTTGAAAAAAGAAATCATGGTTTTTATCGAATCACATAAACGGCCGATGACAGTTATAACTTCCTTTCACGTCTCCCTGGGAAATGGAGCTGTAATTGTTTGTTTAACCCTTATAGTGCTGGAACCGACTTCATACTTGTGCAAACAGGTTAGATCCAGGCCAAACGCCAAACGGATTGGCGGCTGGCCTGTGATCTAACCTGTTTGCTACTCTAAGTTCTTTCCTCATCAAAAATAAGTAGACATTTAAGGTTTAGGAAAGCAGATGACACAGAAACATATCTCTATAGAATTACCCAGCATTCTAAGTGTTAAACTTAGTTCGTTTTTCATCGATTGTGAAACAAGTTCTTACAATTTAGATTTATCTCGCCCGATTCTGCTTCCTGGATACATAATCAGTGATCGCGCCGAATTTGGATTGATTAACTAGAAGGGTCGCAGGGCAGATCACGATGCGAAAGGGATTCAAACCTACGACCCTCATGTTCCATCGCCGACGTTCTATACCTAGACTACTGCTCTCGGACTGTATTGAGCATGGAAAGCCGGGTCCTAGCCAATCCTGCCTTTGGCCGAAGGGTCCCTGCGAAAAAATTGAAATCGCCGATAAACAACAAAAATAATGATAATTAGAGCAACTTAAGCAGAATGTGTCAAACATAAAGGGTAAACACCACTTTGATGTTCGCATTGCTAGCTCACAAATGATAGCAATTGTTCGAATGGCTGAAAAATCGTGCAGGTCACATAGGTCATTATAAGTCGACGGGATCTAAACAATGCAGAATTTGTTCATTTATACATGTCCCCCCGTCATTTCGGCCATCATTACAAATTATACATGGTGTCGAACTGAGAAAAGGTGCTACGTATCTGACATTTAACATAAAACATTTTCCATTGTTACGCAATATATGACCGTTTAGCTTAATTTGTTCGTAAAAAGGAAGCCTATGTTGGGTTAGGGGCAGCGTATTTGTTGAAAAACACATATAATTAATTAATTTCCATTCGTCCCGATATATATTGATATCGTTTTTATTGTTATAAATGTATGTTATATATATTTTTATAAGATGTGTGGTCTAATAAATCGTATTTGAATATGAATATATTGATGTCTTTGCTTTTTGTAAGCCCTTTACGTATATTAAGGATGTGCAGTCGAACCAACCGGTGGTATATTTATCGTTCATATGGAGGAGATTCGATTCTTCTTTTCGTTTAGTAGCGTGGACACAGTTCAGAGAAAATCGACAAAGACGACTCGTATTTGTGCATGCGCATGAGCCCCGTCAAAGCAATCAGTGGTTTGTTAATAACTACGGGAAAATTAACAAGGTCAATGTTTGTGTAAACAACACAAATAAAAGGCATATGTACAAAGACACTTTCCATACGTTTCATACCAGGTGATGGTAATAAAAAGTATCTTAGGGTGGTGTTAGGGTAAAAAAGATTCATGGATCAGCTTGTGTAGATAGTACACGTAAATGCTTATCTGGAACGACACTTTCAATATACGGAGGGATTTGTGTTCAATTAAGCATAACAAATGATATACCCAAAGCTTTGTGTTTAAAAATATTCCAACTACCAAATTAGATTGAAAAAACATTAGTAGATATAAATCACTTTGATATAAACTTTTTTTTAACATCGGTTCAATTCACTTTTGATGACTGCACCCGGCATATAACAGCACTGTTCCCGCCAATTTGCAGGCTAGACACGGCAAAATTCAACTCACCGCGAACGGGATCGAGCCTGGTATCCTCAGTACAAGAGGCCGACACTCTACATTTGCGCCACAAAACTCACTTTAAGAACTACGTTAGGAAATGAGAACATGTTCGCATTAACCAACAAAATAATTTACAAAAACAAGTGGGGAATGGTTTAATTTGGTTTGCATGTTCTGCAATCAAACGATAAGTTATAATACCGAATCAAACATCCAGAGTGAAAATTTTACTAATGAAGGCTTACATGGGGACATTTCTATTCCATGAACACTCGAAATCACAGATGAAATATATGCCGCTTATCATATCCGCAACTAAAGTGAGAACTGGAATATATACTGGTTGTCGTTAAACATTGGCAAGCTTGTTTGTCATAGAGGAGGGACCCTCTAGGCCTTTTGGTTTAGAGTACAGAACTTGAATTCACACCGCCCCTCTCCGCGTCACTTCAAACTCCGGTTAAGCATTTGATTTACAAGAGAGTCGGTCTGCCGATTGACTTACGGAGTGCCGATGGTTCTACCCACCTTGACCAACCAGTTGAGTATAGGGTCTTCCTTCATCATTTAGAAAAGGACAACCGAAACAATATTGACGCGATGTAAAAGCCAATATAAATGAACAAATAAAGTGTCAAAGAGCAGGTCAAACAAGAGTGTAATCCAAATATCACGAAGAAATATAACCATAGACTGATTTGATTAAAAATAAGAATAGCTAGGCTATCTTGAGTAAACATTGTTTTGTCCATTTAATCGTCTGTTTAGAATAATTCAGCAAAGGCTCGAACTCGCAACAATATAAACAAGGAGCGGAACATGCTACATCTGGGTCTCGCTAACGTCGTTGTTTCACGAAATACACATTTGATTACAGCATAAGTCAGAGCCGATCCTCACTAGCTCAGTTGGTAGCGTGTCCAACTTAGAACACAGGAGCCATATGCTCGGTCAAGTTTCTCTCTGACGTTTAATGAAATTAATGCGAAATGATTTAATCGTCTCTCATCGTTGATCACATCTGATCTTGATGGAAAGTGGCAAGTGATTTGATAGGAATAGTATGATGTTCTGCTGATGAAATACATTGAACATGGAAATGAGCGTTGGCCGTGATCTGACTAAAATAAGTCTTGAAATAGTGTTAAACAGCAGTCCAACCAACTAACTGCATTCGTCAGAATATGTAAAATGCTTTCTACCTAATATGCGTATAATCTTCCCTAGAAGCGAAATACAAACATTTACCTCTATACTCTTTAGACTCTGCTGTCAGCAAGAACAATTCAGCTTATAGACACATATCCGAGTTTCCCAGATAACCAAAGGAAGGTCAATGTTCGAATTCAGGCATGGGTTGAGGACGTACTCAAGTTAAGATGTTTTGAAACCCAGGCCTGACGAGTTGCTTGATTGAGCCATATTGAGCAGATCAATAAATGAGGTCCTTCCTTCATCACTAGTAAACTGGGCATGTGCAATAAAACTCAACAAATTCTTGACACGATGTAAGACCCAATGCCACATTAAGATTTACCGGCTCTCGAATGGAAATACTTTTCAATACTTGTACAATGGAAAGACATTTTGTGGTTAGCATAGGATAATTCGTAACCTAACATTGTGTTTCCAAGCGAACAACATATTACGTAGATGTCAATATGTATCATTTCTTCTGATTAGTCTCGGAAATTTAGTTTGTAGCAAGTGCAATTTAAAATTCAGTTTCGTTGTTCAAAACAACAGCTTCAAATAATTCATTCCCGCAACATGCAATTAAGTCACACTATATTGTGATATGATCTTATTGCCTCTCGACACTGTATAAATGTGAGTTTATGTAGGAAACCAGGCAGTAGCTTGGAAAGAACATTCAACAATACTGCTGTCAAAATACAAATCTGAGATAGATACACTGACTACCTCATTGTCTCTCACCACGGTAGAAATACGAGTTACGGTAGGAAACCAATCAATGGCTTGGAAAGAACATTTGACAATACCGTCTGAAAAATAAAAGATTAAAAATAGATACGCTGACTTCCGTAATATACCTCCAACACTATTGAAAACGACGTTAGACTTAAGTCCGTTTATAGTCCACCCAAACCGACTACATTTTCCCCTGCCCCGTATGACGTCCTATTGACCGACGTCGAGGTGATCACCTAACGTTACAGGCCGATGACCACTGACCACCGTCCATGGGTTTTTGGGTGGACGTTGGACAGTTGAGGCGTTGGGATGGACTAACCTCCACGTAATTCGTTCGCTCTCCACTCAAACAACGGATCGCGTAGTTTTCGATCATACTGGATAACACGATGGATTTACGCGGGTGTTGTTTCACGATTTTGGTATTATTTTTGCTGACTCTCGGAGGTACATATGGTATTTTGTGTTCTAAAGCTGAGATTATGCAATATATACGGTTAAAGGTTGTGAATTTCTTCTTTGAATCGATAGATTTTGATGGAACATGCGTTAATGTGGGAGTTTTGAAAGCGTTCTTAAAAATTTAAGAGATTCGATTTATCCCTTAGTGTCAACGGGTATAAAGAGGATGTTAATATTAATTATAATACTAATGATAATTATAATAATAATAATAGTAAGAAAAAATAAGATGAAATATTTCGAAAAAGAACTTAAATTCAAGTTAATTAAAGTCGATACATTATTGAGTGTGTATTTTAACAAATATTAGTAACGTTTAATCATTTAAAAAAAAAAGAGGAAGAGGGTTATTTCCAATATCTATGCATCTAGAAAACCTACCGTAAGGCTGATTCATATCAAAAGCAATCTTATAAAAAAGTGAGTTTGAGATCTTACAGTTTACTTTTTATTAGATGATGTTAGATGGCTTCTAAATATACATGCGTTAGAAATGTGTTGTTATTAGTTTTATTGTCATAAAGTAATACCTATTCAAGATGGCAAATTCTCTTCGCTTACTTTGAAAGGGACCAATCAAAATACATAGATTCCTTCGCTTTTGATACCATTAAGCGTCAATTTTGTTTAATTGACGACTTCAAGCAAATGTAATATTTGCAGAGAATTTATATTGCCGAAAGAATACGCAAAGACAAAAAAAAAAATGTTCAGAACAAAAGCAGGTTGGTGTAGAAAAGTAATCATGTTTTAAACGCTACCTTTGACATTGTCTTTGAAATAAATTACAATGTATTCTTGAGGTTGAAATACGATGAGTATACTTTTTCTTTGCTTTAAAAAAAAAAAAAGAAATAGTCTTTATAACCGTCGCGTGAGATAATTATCTATTGATAAACATGATGCATAAATTGCAAATTTAAAAGTTGGCTTACAAGTTAAGTCCATGTTAAGCTACCTCTAGACCAAGCAGTATAAGAGGTTTGAAAATATGCTTTAATGAATGTGGCTTAGAAGTAAACCGTATAAGAGGATCGAACAATCACTTCATTTACAGACTATATACCAGAACGTGTAGCGTATATATCTTGCTAACCCCGTAACGCCTATTATGTTGATATTCGTCCTAAATCTCTTAAAAGGACAAGTCTAGCGAGTGATTAAACATGATTAACTCGAGAGTATTTTTGTAACATCCTACAAATTACGTTGAAAACGCTCTCATCTTGCCTTTTCTAGTAAGTTATGAGATTTACGATAAAATATTTACTATTCAACCCCAGCCTTACCAAAGAGCTCACGAACGCACTGGTACAATCAGAAAAAAGGACGTCCGAAGTAACATAAATGACAAAACAACTAATAATTCAGTACTCGTTAAGTACACAAAAACCGGACATAGCGATAAAAACTCGAAATTGTCAGCTTCACCCGGGTCAAATTAAGAGGCGTTTTCCCCTTGATAAACTCTATCTTTCCTGTAAAACAGTAATTATTGGTAATTATGATTTAATCTCGTCTATTGAGTAATTGATCTACAAGGTATAAACCTTTCGTCTTTTCGAATCTGCTGAAAGAGTACTTGAAAGAACTGTTTAGACAGAACAAGTGTCCTAAGATACGAAATAGCACAAATGAATGTAACAAACACGGAAGTTCGAAATCAGTTAAAGTTTGAAGCTATCATTTTACAACAATGTGTTACTTATAGAAATGACATTTCCACTGAGACATTTAAGAGAAAAGATTACCTGACACAAAGAAAATGCCAGTTTCGAGCACAATAAAGTTCAACCTTTTGGCCTTTCGTTAAAATGACTCATTTGGACATTAGCTAATCATAGGCGCGATCATGTTTCGAAATTGAACATATTGCGCAGGTTTGAACTATGTATTCGGGTTCTTCTTTCGTGATATCAGTAACGAGTCAAGTGAATGATATAATTAATGACCCTTTTCCGATTTGCAACCGGACACAACATGCTAAATATGTCATGAAAAAAAACAAAAAACAAAAAAAAAACAGTGATAGTACCACATTTTTTTATTGTCATGCAACACGTCATTGGAAGCGTCGCTGAGGAAGCGTCGCTGAGAGACGATGCCAATTATGTGTTACCTTGCAACATTGCTTTGCCCAGTTTTGAGAGGATGTTTGAACTCACTTAGATCCTTAGCATAGCAAATTAAGTTATACGGTCCCTGCTTTTAAAATTACGGCAGCGAAGAACTTTGTATGCGTCATTGAATGGAAGCAAAATATTATTCTTAAAAAATCCATGACAGTGACAATTTTTGAAGAGGGAAAACTGCTCAAATGGGCAATTACCCTGTCCTTAAAAGAAACATACCCCCTGAATCTCGCAGCTACATACATGTTATCTAAATCAGACAATCTGTTTGGCAAAACGTCAATCAACAATTGCCTACCAAAATGTTTTCAAGAGTAGAATGTAGAATTTTTAAGAAATAAAAGAACTCTTTTGGAGAAAGACAACATGCATAGTCTGCTTATTGGTTGGATTGCATTTTTGCGCCGTTTTTACATTATTACAGGTATACTACTGTGGTCAGTCCAACTTTTTAAGTTAATGTTATTTCATCAACAACCAAGAGTACACAGTGTTCTTTCCAACAGAAGACGACAAAAAATAAGATGGAAAACAAAAGTAATTTATTGAATTGGAGTAAACAACTGTGACAAATGGATTAATTGCTCGTCATGAGCAACTAATCCTTTTGTCACAATCGTTTCTATAGTCAATGGCGGCAAATTCGGTAAATTGAGGTTTTATGGATTAGCATGCATACATTTCATTCGTTTCAGCGTTTTGCCAGACGCCAGAGGATTGCTGTTTGAACGAGTTATGCCCGTATTACTGTACAAGATGTGACGGGGTTGCGCAGTGCTTTGATCTTTCAGACGAACTTGGGTGTAGTAAGTATACAATCTGAACTCATCGGGTTTATCCAATGAATACACCACGGTACCGTTTTATTAAACAGTTTACACTCAAGATTTGCATAAGTCTAAAACGAAAGTTCATCTTAGTTCATTATTGAGCTAAGCAATATTGCAAAGTAACACATCATTGGAATCGTCTCTCTGAGACGCTTCCAATGAAGTGTTACATTGCAATATTGTACTTTCATTGAAGATACTATCCATGTTTATCAGTTATGACTTACGCAAATATTTTCCCTAAGTTAATTAGTAAAACGGTACCAAGTACCGCAATATGGAAGCCGCCATATCGCTTCTTGCAAGGCTACTTTTGTCGAACTTTCGCATTCAAACTACGTATGAGTTACCGACCAAACATACTAGTTTTGAAAGATTGTCAACACTTCCATTTACACTGAACTACTCAACGTGGACGTTTATAGGAAATACGTTATTAGCCGTTGACGACTAATCCTCTATTACAAGTCCTACACTTATGGACGAGGTATATTTCTAAGGCAACGGAAATGCCCGAGCATTTACGATTATACATTTTGATAAGCGACCGCTCTTAAGCTATGAGACTGACTCGTGTGTAGTGAGTTAACAGTATGCATTTTAATAAACGACCACTCTTTAACTATATTACGAACTAGGTGGTAGTAAGAATACCGTTTTATTTCTAAGTCAAAGTTCCAAAACACAAATAGTATTATATCCAATATTTCCTTTTGTTAGTATTATAAGGTTTTAACAACAATTAATTTTGATACCTTTATAGCATCCACCCTGTACAACAAACCAAAGGTCCTTGTTTTGGGCTGTGAATTGCTAGCTTCCAAACAAGCCACACGGTTTGAAGTTAGCTCTCTGCTTTTGATGTGAAGCTAATAATGCTTGTTTAAGCTCTCTCCTGAAAAAAAAAGACCCACCACAACAGACAACAATAACAACAACAAAATCAATAATATTGAAACCCCGATCCTTAATTCTGGGCTAGGACAAGTCTCTAATAGCAATGAAAAGCAACAATAAGCTGTGAACAGGGACCTAAACTCATGACGTGTCTATCTCATACAAGGATACCATTTGTCAAGTACTAACGTGTAACTTGTATTTGTTGAGCATGTCCCCACTTTCCCATATAATGTATGCAGCGGTAATCATTTCTTCGTCAATAGAGCAAGTAATAGATAATGTAACAAGTACGTTTTGTAAGCCATGTCAATGCAGTATGGCCAAACGTCAAGTACCGCGGCACGACATTTCGTGAAGGTCTACAATGTTTCGTCCATCCGAGAGATTTAGTTTTATCCATTCAATCCAGGGCTTCTTTGCTTTAAAATAACATGTGCCCATGAAAGGCTCCTTCCCAATTGGAAATTTCTTTCAATTCATGAAGTTTTCCCAAAAATTCGATTGTTTTACCAGCTATCTATTTGCTTTTCCAATTCAGCATTTTCACCGACACATTTCCTTAAAATTAGCAAGCATGGATCTTTTCCCAATTCACGGAAAAAAGGCACTGCAATCTGTGAGGGAACATATTAAGAATATGATATAAAACTTGCTGGAAGTTCGAAAGGTTAAGTCTTGTTAACCTATGGGGCATCCGAACCGAGGCTATCTACGGTTTATAATGTAGTATATGTAGACTGCCTATTCTTAATCTAAATACGCTGGTAGTTGAGTGATTCTCTAGATCGGGAAGGCCCAAGCTGATATAGGACGATACTTTATGTCAGAGGGGTTATAAGGATTGGTTTGAATTGTCCATCCGTTCAGGAGTACACATTCTACATATGAATATACATTTAAAGGTAGTATTAGGATCATTTCTAAAACAAACACATTTCTCCTTTTTAAATAAAATTTCACTGGTAACGTCCTGGGAAACACCACCATATGAGTATGACATGAGTACCTCAAACCATATACACATGTAGTGATGGGGTACATGAACGATAAGTTTGCTTATGGACCGCTACTACGTTACTACATGTACATGTCAATGTAAAGCATATACCATTGACAGGTTGAGTGCATACAAGCGTTTTCATCTGCACATCCTTAATTAATTAGCCAGGCACGCGGTCCACTATTGACACCTGTGTTGTTGAATTGACGAGCAGGTTAACCCATATTTTATACAGAATCGCCATTTTCATTCGGTGTTTTATTTCGATTTTACAGCATGTGCTATATCATCACGTACAGCCTGTCTAGTGCTGGCGAATATGCCGTAGTCACATGACATGTCAATACATATAGGTAGTTATATTACAAATTTGTAAGATAAAATGTATTGACAGCATAACAGCTGATCCGATGTGATGTAATACATTCTTGAGCAATATAACAATGGTATGCATTTTGGTGTATCTGACGAGTTGTTTTGTGTACACAGAGATTGTTGCAATATGGTCTCTTTATACCCGAAGCAAAGGGACAGATAAATATATAACTTCAAATAACCTCATACATTGGTAATATTCTTTATTTCAATTAACATAATGTATCAAACCATTGTTAAATTACTATCATACCAACTAAGTTTCTGTTGTCTAACCAAATTTCTTGTTCCGTGTGTCAAGACACCAGCTTAAATACAATATTTGATATAATCCGAATCGATCACAGTATACTCAGATATCTGGTATGGTAGTTGTTCAATGTATGTTCCCTATTGATTAGTAATGACTTACAAAATAAAGGCCATCGTATTTCTTTTCTTGTTGCTATTCTCCATACATGTGTTTGTCTGATGAGAAACTGTATAGTTTAAGTCAATAGATTTTTCTTGATCTTGGTAAAGGTATAATGCGCGTATGTCTAACAGATACTGGTATTGACATCATCCATTTATATCTATCAAATAGATATCGATATTTATATCTATCATTCCAGGTGCTGAAGGTGATAAAACGTTGCTAGCCCATTCCAAACCACCTATCTTCGTACCGTTTGTACTGAACACTCTGAAAGCGCAGATTTTAAAGAAGAAACAATCCGTAGCTAGCTTATATCCCAACAGGCAGTGTTTACAAAGACCGACAACAACAACTACAGGACCGGTATCGGAATCAAAAAGTGTTTACCAAACGGGAATAGACAACAACACAAATGTCTGGTCCTTGCTATTGAAGAAATTGGACAGTTTTACAACAACAGACCGACCTACAACTACTACAACCGAACAACCAATCTGGCTGAAATTACTGAACAAACTAAAAGCAGAACAACTAGGCATTACAACGCCACCAACCACCACCCCATCGCCGACAACAGAGAATCCAGCATTAATATTCCTTCTCAAAAGCCTTTTAGATGCGGCCACGGAAAATATTTCAACAACTCAAATACCACCGATAGAGACAGAACCCTCAGCACCAACTATAACACCACTTCCGACAACTGTGAAAGCGCCTGGAGATTCTTTAACTGATGAATCTGTGTCGGTTCCTACTACAGACGGAGTTGGAAGTTTAACAGACAAAACACTTGTAGTCAAGCTTACAGAGAGCCAGCCTACGACCAAACAAGCCGCATACAATTATACATCGACAGTGTCTAGTGATTTCGTTAATGGTTCAGATAACACTTCTATGCAAACGACTACAACTACAACATTCAACAATGAAACATCTGCATCTACAGATGGTCGACAGCAACTACAAGCCGTGACGACGGTCCAACCTGTCATACAAACGCAAGCAAACACACAGGGTTTGTTTGATATAACTACGGAAGCAGTGCCTAATATAACAGAATGGATAGAAGCACTGTATAGAGCCGGAAATGAGACAACAACCACAACCACCATGCAGCCACCTACGACAACATTGGAAGTACGTCCGTATACATTGCAACCTGCAGATGCTCAAAATGAAAATTCCTCCGTTGTGGCAGATCCTGATGCACCATCCGTTGTAAAGCATGGTTTAATCGACACTCAACTTTTAGGTTCCAATATTGGAATAGAAAATACGGTGAAGTTAAACTTAAACGATATCGCTGACAAAACAAGCGGAAATAACACTTTATCGGAAAAGCAATTGGATATATCTCGAAACTTAACCGCAGTAGGAGTCACAAACAACACATCAACTTCATTTCTGTGGAATAATACCTCTAACGTTTCACAGTCGCTGCCAACATTTTCATCGACATATACTGATGTGTCATCGTCACAAAACATAACTGAAACCAGAGAGTATTCTATAGACTCAGCGGACAGTATCACCACCGTGAATTACCTACGAAGTGACTTAACATTCAATACGACCGAAAATGTTACAGGTGTTCCTTTAGTGCTGAATGAAGATGGCACGGGTCAGCTCTTCAATCTGAACATTTCGACAATTGACAGTAACGCAACGCGGGAAAATACAACAGGGTATCCGATTAAACTCGAAGACTTCTTGATTTCTCGATCTTATAGCAACAATGTCTCCCAAAGTGAGGGTAACTTCACGTTATTCACAGTTAAGAATGTAACCCAAGTAAAAGCTAAACAGGCATTTAATGACACATATCAGATGAATGTACATAATTCTTCTGTCAACAATAGCCTCTTACAACTTGACAATACAGCAACTGAAACTTACGACGGTTTACCGTTTGGATTAAGTGCAATAAATAGTTCTGACAATGTTTCTGTTCAACTCCGGGAGTCTACAGAAAATACGACCAAGCTTGGTAACTTAACAGAAGAAACTCTGCTGAAAGGTATCAATGATACATACATTGCCATCAACTCGACTCTGTCATCTAATTTAACACACAAGAACGCTAGAATCGACAACACCAGTATTGAACAAAACAACACGATGAACGTCACTGAAGACAAGCAAGACATTGCTTACAATTCACCTAACATGACAGGAGAATCAACATTTATGTTGAACAAAACATCAACATCACAATTTGACAATGGAAATGCAAGTCAAAGAAATCGCTCCATCGGTATTGATTCGCAAACAATTGCCATTGAGTATTTCACAAACAGTTCTGATGATGCGCAAATCGACAAAAACTTTTCCTCGCGAATGATTTACTCCTCATCAAATGAAACTTTACCGTCATTGCAAAGCTCCAATAGGTCAACTGAATATGCAACAATAAACTACGATTCATCAAATCTTACAAAAGAGATTACTGACGCAGTACTGAAAACAACTTTGCGAGATGCACCATCAATTCCCACAACAGGTAAAGCAATTAGTTACTCTTTCGTCACCGATAAACACAATACTACGCTAGGATCTGCTGTTTTGGAGTTAAACACAGTATCGCCAGTTGTAAACGCAACATCGACTGAGTCGGAATATGCCATTTTACTGAAGGAAGTAAGGAAGACACTCACGGCTACCAAAGAAAGAATTGCACGTATTGCAGACCAGCTCAAGTCAATTAACGCATCGAAACAAATCGAATTCACGTCTGCAGGAAGACTGTCAAACAACACAGTAGCCTCCAACACCAATATGTTCAAATATGGATTGCTAACAGACTTTCAGACTGACGATGTATATTATAATTTCTCAGTCGATGGAGGCGTTGGCACGAAACCTATTCTCCAAGAGGCAAGGGACGTAAACACTGTAACGTCATCAATAACACGACAGAAGATCGGAGCTTACACAGTTAAACCACCCATGGTCACTCCTACCCCCTGGTCATTCCAGACGACAACGTTTCCTTTCGACAACTTCTGGGATCCAATCACAACTCAGCCACTTTTCACTGATTCCGTATGGAACCCCATGCCACCCAATACTATATGGAGCTCGTTCTTCGACAATTGGAATTTTGGAACGATGGGTTTGCAGTCAACCGCAAAACCACAGCCTTTTTATCGAGGAGGGCTGATTGTTACAGGATCGCCTAGAACGATGACCACACCGAATCCGATTCCGTTTACGACCGAGCCAAGTGTACCAACCATAATTGACAAGCAAGAAATACCAATTGTAAGTACCCAAGGACAAACTGGAAACATACTTAAAAACCTTTTGGCCCTTGACGGCGGTCCGTCCATTTCTACGGAACGTTCAGAAGGTTTGTTACCTTACCAAACATCGCTGAATGAAGTCGCCCGAAATGTCGAGCCTTTCAGCGTTACTCCAAACATAACAATGAATTACGGTACGGATTCTCCTGGAAATGGTTTACCAAACATACAAACACCTGACAATGGTTTGACAACAGCAACCAACAAACGTATTGATCTATCAACGGGAATGACCATTTATGATAATTTTACATCGATTTCTTCCAATGTTAGTGAAAGTTTATTAGAATATGGACGACAGAATGGGAGCTCTCTTAACACAGCAGCCACCTTTGAATATTTAAATGTAAATGTCACATCGTTTAATAAAGTCCGTACAAACATCACCGATTACGCTGAAAATACCATTCCAGACCTAGCGTTCATGGATCAACCATCATTAAATGCAACGTTTCTATCGAACAATGAAACGCAGGACAATCAGGTAAATACTACAAACCCATCTGTATCTACACGAGAGGACAATGCAACTTCTACCTTATGGTCAACTAGTGGGAATGTTACAGTTACCAGAGAACAACATGGAAGAGTTAATTCAAACATAATGCCGCATGGAAATGGCGTACCAATTTCAATAGAACGATGGGGAAGCTTGATAGCTACCCGACCTTCGTTTACCAACCGCCCATTACCAACCCGACCGCCTACACCACAAGATAGTGGGTTAGAATCACAGTCTCCTCATTTTGGGAATATGATTCCAGACATGCCACCACAATCAGGTAATGCGTTCAAGATAGGCAGTCCAACAACAACATCGCTAAAAGACCCCGTTACACCACCTACATCAGCTTCAATAGATCAATTTAATAAAACGACACGATCACCATTGCCAACAGAGGATGTCACGACCAGATTTCAAGAGTTTGCGACATTAAAACTAAACATAGATACACTGAACGATATTACAACATCCGTTGTGGACGGGCCTGTTACAATGACATCTAACTTAACGGCGTTTACAGATGGCGCCACGATGGATACAGGTCGATTCGAAAACATAACGCAAGCACTTTCGATCCAACCAAGAGAAATGCAATCCACGATGCCGTCTTGGGATTTTCAAATGACAACGGTACCGCAATCAGGTGATTTTACGACAACAGTACTGCAAACTGGAGGTTTTACGACAACTGGTTCGTCACAGTTCGAAAAAGCACAACCTGCGGAGTCCTCCCAACCGGGAGATGTTATGCAGACAACACCAACATCTTTGCCGGAGGAAGTAACACAAACAATACCAACTTTACGAGGAAATGATACACCAAGAGAACCGTTACAATACGAAAACATTAACGTTACCACACCGTCACAAAGGAATGAGGCACCGTCTTCATCGTCTCGGCAATTGGTGATCGTTTCGACTACAACATCATCGCAATCTGACATACAACCTACATTGCCAACCGAATCTAATAAAGTTGCAAAGATGATGATACCGTTGACATCTGAAGAGATCAAATCCTCATTGTCATCGCAATCTGTAAAGGCACGGGCTCGTATTTCTGTACTGTTCAAGAATGACCTATCGACAGAAGGTTATACTCCTACTACAACGTCAAACACGGCCATGACGTCGACGGCAGCTCCAGATTCGAAGGAAGTAACATCCGGCGATTCCAACGATGACCTTTACACGAGGACGATAACACAAACAAGTTTGGTGAGGAGACAAAATATTCCGCAGACAACACAGAGCCCATCGTCCTTTGTACTCACGAATATATTTCCTCAGTCAGATGGCGAGGCTCGGGCACCTGCTGAAAGTAAACCCGGTAAGCGTCTAGGTGACCACGATTGGTTTGACAGAGCGTTCAAGCCAACCACGTGGTACCCTTTCGAGACACAGTACGCCACGAACACACCCATACCCTGGACCTCCATCCATAGAGAGAAACTAACGAAGACCGCCGTCGGAGACGCAGTTCCCACGACAACGGTTGCCAATGGCAACGGATGTTTGCTGTTGCAAGACGCGTCAGGTGGGTTTACATTGTTGTTTAGCTTCATCCATCATACGCACGGTTTACAATCCGTGCAGTTTGTGAGGTAGAACAATATGCATTCTGAAAGTCAGTCAAAAGATTAATTTTCACAAGTCACAAACAAAAGCGAAAGCAATAAACAGACTTCGCACACGCCTTTCCACGCGTCAGAGCAATGACTTGCATGACTACTGTGCTTCGCCCCTATTAAGGTGTTAAAACACTTATTATGATACGTCTAATCGTTCATCTACCAGCTGTTTGTTGGTCGGCCAGTGAAAGTTATTGGCCACAAACTGTTCGATCTGACAACCAAATGTGACGTGTAAGAGGTATTGATCAGGTAGAGATACTTTATGAATGGATCTGTTTGGTTCAACATAATTATGTTGATAAGCCAGAAAGATTATATATATCCTCCCTTTTTCTCGTATGTATGATGAACAAGCAATGCTTATAGATTCATTACAATTGATATTGCGAAAATCGGCAAAGCACTTCACCTTTAACTATTTCCATCTTCTTTCTGAATATGGCTAACACATTTAATTCATATTTTTCATTGGTAAAGGTACAACAATAGCTACTTACGCGATCTCTAATTGTTGTTTAATGATTAAGACATTCAGCTGAAATATAACTGTGATATTCAGATGTATCAAGATAAAAGTAATGAATTAGATGATGTCGATAAGTCTATTTAATTAAATAATCATAGTTTGTGATTCATGTGTCGACTTAAACATCTCAGCATTGATGACTCAGTCATTTATCCATGGAAGGCTTCAAATAGATGAACGAAGGAGTTCTTTGGATACTGCCATTTCAATAATTATAGGACAACACATACGGACATTGCATTATCAAATCTGTAAACGGAATGTATTTCATGATAAAAAATATATGCTTTCTTTTTTCTATTGCAGAGTTTTGCAAAGAACTACAATCCGGACAATACAAGAACCCGGACAATTGTTCTACATATTTTGTGTGTGATTGGGGAGACCTCTATCGCTGTTTCTGTCCACCAAAAACATTGTTTGACAGCAAACTGCGTGTATGTAACTGGGATTATGCTGTCGAATGTTAACAAGTTGGCGAGTGTGTCTAAACTGGACCGGGAATGTTTCTTGAAACGCACGACCCTGTTTGACTGCGAAATACACATGTGCGTGCTAATTGTAAATTTGGTTCCAGGTGAAAATTGATAATTTATATGTATTATTTAATTGAGGAATCTACACCGAGTGTTTTTATGTGACTGCCTCTTGTACAAAGGAATTCGGGTCTTAGGTGAAAGTATATTCATAAGGAAATATAATGCACGTATTGGTGCCCGCCCTTGTGTACTTCTTAAACTTCTTATAATCTTGTTTTATAGCCTTTGCAGTAGAATATTCTAGACATACGGTGTCAAACAGATTAATTGCTCGCAATAGGCAAATTGCCTATTTCTGTCACATCAATCTTAGTCAACTTAGAAAAATAGATATATATTCTATACTTAATGATGCTACTCTTGAGTTACATGCTTCCCATCTTGACCAGTTATACTGAATCATATGAGCGACTGTATTAAAAGTTAAAGATGAATAAGTTTTTAAGCTCCTAGGGGTGGCAAAATCAATTGCGCGCACTATTCAGCTTATCAAAAAGTCTCAACGGACAAGTTGTTTCTTTCTGAAGTTTGCTGTATAACCATGTACCAAGGACAAGTACAAGTGAAATTCAACCTTTACGATCAGAATTTGCGACCATTGGCTAACATGCGGGGTTTTATCCAATATCCCTGTTCGATCTTACATTCGGATTGAGTATCGCAGATTTTCGGATTCTACTTGAAGATATGTGACCAGCATTTTTCAACAACAGTTATTCATACCGCGTCCCATTAATCTCACCTCAATTCACGAAGAGATTCTGTGACAAATTGTTTAACCACAAGGCGTATTCTATTTCTAAACTGTCAACCGACTTGGCTGTTGGGGAGGCTTACCTGGTTGTTCGCAATTTCTGTGTTAAAGAAGATTCAATAAGTGTGCCTCTATCAACAGAACTAACAGTGCTGACCTGCGTAACACATGAAACATCTCAAATTTAGGACTTCATCAACCCCTGTTTCTACCTCTCGACCACCTAAATAATAATCCGCTTGGTCTCTGTTAACTCTTAGCCAAATTGTTTTAACGAGCATCTGTCATTCTAAGGAAGAGATGTTTTGTTGAACGTATAAGTTGATAAAATTCAATTGAATAAAAACCAAGATTAATCTCCATATTGAGATGCTTTGCAAAACACAAGTCTGAGTGATAAATATGAGCGGCATAACAAGTGACAAGGGTACCGTTTCAATAAACAACTTCGAAACTCATGAACATGATTTGTACCTTAAATGAAAACACAACATTATCATGTGACATGTCACTGGAAGCGTCTTAAAGAGCCGATTAAAATGATGTGTTCCTATGCAACATTGTTTGGCCCTGTATTGACATAAAAGAAAACTGACTTTTCGTTCTTAACAGACTAATTTATTTGCTGAACATCCTTTGACTCTGAAATGCCATTGTCGGTTATTGGTTGTAACGTGTACATAATGTTTCGAGTAGACTTTTTTGAAATAAAGACATGTTTTTATGTAAGCATCTTTTTTAATTAGTCTTTATGTCGTTTTGCATGAAAGTAAAATATTTCGGGACTCTGTTTTTTTTTGCGTCTAGGTATAGACTAGTTCGGCAATCAGAGGTCCGTGGGATAGATATTCTACCATATTCTATATAGAACAAAGAAGGGCTGTCGAACGCATTTTTCACACCGACAGTCCTAGTGTGAGCGGTTAGGAGCGAATAACTCGTGTAATAACGACTGCACCAAGCGTCAAAAATCATACTGGCCGAGCTTAGACATTCATTGCGTGTTTACAGTGCGAATTGAGAAATGATTTATTGACTTGCTATTGAATAAATCAACTCCCTGCTTTGTTGACACGTAGTTTGCTTGTCAGTGTTAAGTGTGATGGTGTTTACAGGCGAAAACACATCAACTTATTCCCTCATAAAGAATTTTAAGATTAAGATTAAGAGAAGAATCACCAGGGAGCCCTGCTCTGGAATTGTTTTGAAAGATGCCATTGTTACAAATGAAGATTTTGCTCGTTATGAGCAATATTTCTTTTTGCACAGTATTTTCTTAAATACATTGTTGTTTACGTAAAATGAGTAGTAATGAATTAATGAGGGGTTGTTGAATTTGGGGTTCGTGTTTTCAACATCAATTATGTAATACCGCAGCAGTCAGCTTAACTAGTTATGATCTATTTAATTCTTCATCGTTATTTGCGCATTTTTTCCAATGTGATTGCTGCTCCTATTGAATTGATGGCAGGGGTATGACGCGAGCACGCAACTATTTTTTATTGACCTTTGCATGAGAATTTGATTTCAGAATATTTCATAGAAACTGGGATGATTAATCCCAATATCCCCATTTTGAAAATTCCAAAACACTTAAATTGTTATGATGTATTTAACCATTATGCTGGCGAAACAATATCAAAATACATTTTCCTAATAATGTTGGGTAGAAACCAATGTGACAAGAAGATAAATGGTTCGACATAATTCATGATAACCGTACGGTTTGACCCTTTCTTGTTGCAGCAGATCTTAAAGCCAAACCTTCATGATCAGGATAATTGCTTTACGTTTTGTCATACAATAACATTGTATATGATGTCCCCTATTGCTGGACATGCCAAATATTATTCTACTGTAAAATGTAATTTGCGAGGGCAATGTTTCCTAGTAACGTGCTGATAGTCCTCTCAGGACTCAATGGTTGCGTGGACCTGCGCTGTAATATAGTTGAGACATTGTAGATATGACTAGATATGGCATAAAATCAGAATATTCAACAAGTCAGATCTCTCTCCTTGGACATGATACATTTGAAAGTAAAAAGATAAAGATACATACATCAGTACTAGGATTTCGCTGTGTAGTTTAGGCTGTATAACCGTATGTATGGAAGAGTGACTAACTCACAAACATTATTAGACGGGAAAATATCCACTTTGACTTTGCGACCTCATCGTTAAAAGTCCTGTTGAATCACCACCATTTGGTCAACATGAAGGACAGTGGACAGGGGTAGAGCATCGGCCTCAGAAAACAAGGGTCGTTTGTTCGAATCCCAAGAGGAGCGGGCTCCACCTTGCGATATTACATTAAGGAGAATGTGAATATGAAGTAATGTAAGATCGCAAGGCGAATTGCTGGTCATGTATCCGGCAAACAATTCGAGCTAGATTAATCAAAGATGTAAGAACTTGTTTCATAATCGATGTAAAATGAATGCGTTTAAACTAAACTAAACTAAACAAATGGCTCATATAACGTATTTTCCAAATGCTAAGGAAATGTTAGCGACGAAGACATTATACAATAAGAACTTTAAACGAGCGACGAAGGCAAACATATTTGATACAAGTTCAATATTCGTAAACCTAATCTAGTGCTTCTAATACTGAGTGATTAACAGAGTATCGATTGTTGTATTCGCTTTACCAGCCCTGTATTCAAACGTATACACTTGTCAACGGTGAAGATGAAAATGTGAACAAAAAGTACATACTTTCATAACATGCATGTAAATATAGAATTATGATAACTATCAGCCTATGTGCTTAATGTTGAATAAAATGTATGTTATGTTATGTTATGTTTTCCACTTTTATAACATGGGCAGCTGTTCAATCCCGCTTAATTGTCTTGATCCGCTGTTAATATCTCTTTGATTCGATGTCACAGAAATACCTCGCGGTTCCGGAAGTACTAGGGTGCTCTGACGCATGCGCGGTGTCAAGAACTGCGACTGCACAAACGCACTCAATTTATTCCGTCTGTCTAATTGTGATCTAGCTCGTGTCAACAACTCGATTAGCCTGGCGATTTGGCTGGGATGCATCGCCATTGGCTGGTCGGTGGTTTCCGGTATATCACGTGACACGCATGGCGCCATGTACTTCCAGATACAAGCTACGATGTTTGGGTCCCAGCGGGTTAATGGCGGACAATGGCATTCGTGATATTCGCCCCATTCACACACGATGTACTTCTCGCATTCTACTGGATGGCTGTAGTAACCGCGGTATCGCCGGCGACAGAAATCTGGAAGATAAAAAGCAATTAATTATTGGCTAAGGTTACATGAATAAAACTTTACAGAAAGCCTCCAAAGTGCAATCATCAGACTTGATCGGAGAGATCGCCTTTAAGATGCACATATCATAATGTATTAATCACATATAAGTAACAAACAGTATTTCAGACAGTGCTTATGTGCTTGTATTCGCTTTCGACAATGTTGACTGTGTACTTGTTTTAAACTGTATGCTTGATGCATGAAATATGTAACATGCGTTTGATGTCAAGCAGCCATACTACTGCTAAAATTACAATGAATTAATGCATATACAAGAAAAACAATTCATCGAGATTGCGTCTGCTCAATGACGTCTTCATCTGCTCCGGCAGTGGTGGCAAAAACGATTGTGCGCATTGTCCAGCTTGTCAAAATGGCATAACGGACAAGTGACTTCTTAATGAAGTCTACCGTATTACCATTATCCAGATTAATACAGGAAATGATTTTGTAATTAAGGCCAAGTATATCAAAATCAGATTTTGCCATCCCTTACTCTATAAACTTTGCCCATTACATGCTGTTTTCTGACGCAACGAATGTGTTAGTACTTTTTCAAAATTCTATTTTGCCAGTAAATAAATGAGTCACAACTTGAGATGAAATGGCCTCAATTATCTTAACTTACCTACATGGTGAGCACCTATTTCTACCGTACAATTATGTTTGGATGTCGTAGGTTTATTTACTCCACCATTGGCGTTATCAATCGCTGTCGGCCATTTGGTGGTTTCTGAAACGATAAAGGTAAATTAGAGAGGTGATATTTGACCGGAAATTACAGACCGGAAGTTACGACCAGAAGTTGAGACTGGAAGTTAAAACCAGAAGTCATTTTCACCAAAGTCTCTATACTCATAAATGAATGAATGAATGACATAATAACAGAATGTTTATTCTGTGATACCTTGTTATGTGCCAACACACCTCATCTTCAGATTTAAGGGGCCTCATCTGAGGAGTTATTTGAACATATATGTAATTTAACAAAGCAATTCTGTCATAGGAAAAAGAATGGTAAAAAGAAATGTTAAAGCTTTCTATAAATTGAGATGCTTCGTGATCTATCCTCATTTTCAATTGCATAATAGTAAATACAATTCTGAATAAATCGACCCATAGCTAGAGTTTTTTGTTTCTATCATTTTAACAAACGCATGTAGATTGGGACAAAGATTTCGAGAAAGATTTGGAAAGTAAGCATGCATTTGTTACATGTACCAAGCTTTAGGATTATATAAGAAAAGCATTATTCGATGAACAAGGCAAAAAAAAAAAAAAAAATTCTATCCAGAGTATTTTTTTGTTTTATATTTTTGACATTTTTACATTTCAATCCAGTTTAAGTTTTGTCTGGATTTCACCGGCAACATAGGCAAGGTGCTAGAAATCTGTGATATTTCGTTACCAAATTGTAAAACAATTATTAGCTCCTTTGAGTGCATTGACAAAACAAGTTTATGAACAGCCCTCGTGTGCACCTTACGAACACAAAGTAGAACTCATTACAGAAATCTTCCCATGCTACGCTGTATCGATCACTGCTACCACAAGATGTTCATCAAGATTTCGATGAAGTTTTTTTTTTTTAGCGGATATAGCAGTTAATTTAGTAATGTTGTCTCCTTGTGTTGATTTCCCACCAGTTAAGTTGAAAATGCTATCGTTTCTTTACAAATAAGCATAAATGGATATTTATTTTGGATGTCGTCGCCGTTTATAACTTCTATTGACGTGTCTAAGTAGACGGTCATGTGATATGTGTGGTGGCAGTGATCAATCCCAAAAAGGGACATCACAGTGGCGAGTTTGACTCAACGTAGTAAGAGTATCGTCCCATTGTCTGGTCAGGATATCAAATGCTTTTTCCCATTCAAATAATTAACAAGACAATAATGTTTTTCTATAATTATTAACTTAAACACTGTTTAAAGGAGTTTGCAAGCCAAATATAATGTATATTTACCGAACGGTGATAAATGGGGTTGAAAAGTGTATCGTTAAGATTTATGTAATTTTGTGGATCTATTTTGTCATCTATCCATAAAAGACACTTCTTCTAAAATGGATTAAAATTTCAATCTGCATGATAGCCACTTTTGAATCTACATTGAACATACAGCTTCAATACGAAACGAGTTGTTAGAACGAACAGTAAGTCAAATCTTCTAATAACCTTTGGTGAAAACGTTATGACAAAATAAGAAAGCATTAGTCTTAATGGTATTTTGATATTTCTTGAGCAGGATTTGTAAGTAAAAGAGAGTTAACATGACGTTTAGCGTTAAGGCATCTTGGAATTGTTATGATGTATTTAATCATTACACATGTCAACAACTTGTAAGCTTTAGGATTGCGGTCAACTTGAAAGTGACTTGTATCTTTTTATATATGTTCATACGCAAGTTTGGTGACTCATTGCAGTGAATTGAAGTTTAAGCAAGAACGAGATATTTCAATAAACGCTAAATTTCGATTGAGCTTTTTTGCCATTCCAGCGCTTGTCATATCGCGACAGTTACCACATATTTTGTTTTTGATAAGAACAAACGAACTGTTCCAAAAGTCCATTTTGAATTTACACCATTGAACGTCAGGAGAATGTAATAAATCTGCGTTTTCAAGTGGATAAAAAGAGGCCACAATAAGAAAATTTGTGACAACACGTAGATTGTCATGTGACGACAAGCAGATAAAATGTGAATAGATCAATTTATTATGTTACAAACAAACATTGTGACGATACGCCTATGTAATATGACAAACAAGCATGTATGTCAACACGTATATTATGTTACAAACAAGCATTTATAATGCTACAAACAAGCATATATGTTGCGACGAAACGCTTATATAAGGTGACTTTATGCATATTTGATGTAACAAACGTGCATAAATGACGACAATGAGATATAACTTGAAAAACAAGCAAAAATGATTTGAAGGCAAAAAGATACAAATAGTAGATATAATGTAACATCAAGCAGACATGACGTGGGGTAAAACGAATAGAGAGTTACGTCCAGCAGTAATAATGAAGCCATAAACTGATTTTAATGTGACGAAAAATAGATAAAATGAGGTGTCATGCAGGTATAGGATTACGTCAAGCAGATATAATGACACAGCAAACAAATCATTATGTGACGACAAACAGATATAATGTGATGATCTAGGGTTATGCCAAGCAGATATAATGACACATCAAACATATTACAATGTGACGACAGATATATTTAATGTGGCGTCAAACAGATATAGGGTTATGTCAAGCAGACCTAGTGAAACAGAAAAAAGATCATAATGTGACAGCATACATATATGATGTGGTGTCAAACAGTTATAGGGTTACGCCAAGCAGATGAAATGAAACAGAAAGCAGATCATAATGAGACGACAAATAGATATATAAAATGGCGTCAAACAGTCATAGGGTTAATTCAAGCAGATATATTGAAACAGCAAACAGACCATAATGTGACAATGAATATATATGATGTGGCATCAAACAGATATACGGTTACATCAAGCAGATACAATGATACGGCAGCCATATTGTAATGTGACAACAAACATATATAATGTGGCGTCAAACATACGAGGGTTATGTCAAGCAGATATATTGAAACAGCAATTATATTATAATATGACAACAAAAAGATGAAATGGGCGTCAAACAGATATAGGGTTACGTTAAGCAGATAAAATGAAACAGCAAACATATTATGGTATGACGACAAATATATGTAGGGTTATAACAAGCAGATATATGTTTACACCGAGCAGATACAATAAAACAGCAACAAAATTATAATATGCCGAAAAAAAAAGATAAAATGTGGCGTCAAACAGATATAGAGTTACGTGAAGCAGATTTAATAAAACAGCAAACATATTATAATATGAAGATAAACATTTTATAGTATGACGTCATGCAGGTATCACGTGACATCCAAAAAGCTGTATTATTTCATCAGCCAGATACAATCTAGCATCAGTTAGATAAAATGTTACATTCAAAAGATATAACGCAGAGACTATCAGATATATCAAACGCCAGATAGGTAATTTTGAACAGGTATAATGTAATGTCAATTAGATATAATAGAAACTCAACCATGTATTTTTTCACAAAGCAATATAATACAATGCAAAAGAATGCTTTCAAACAGACTGATTTGTCGTCAAGCAAGTAGCATGTGGCTTCAATCATATTTGACGTGACGTCAAGCAGATCAATGCAACTTAAAGAACCGTAAGGGGGTGATGCCTGGATAGTCAGTTACGGCGTCAAACTATTTTTACTCAGCAAGAACGCCAATAAAGAAAATGTTCGCAACAGTCTTCAGTTTTTGCCAAAGGATAAAATATTTAACACAATTACCGCATTATTCCGAGTTTTTCCTCTTTTGATTATTTCAAATATGACGAGTCACAGAGTTACAGAGTGAATTACATGGTAACAAATTGGTACAGCCAACCACCAAACAAGCTATATATACATATTTAGTTTTATATTCTGATTATACATCGGCCGTTTACCGGTGCCGTCACTGAATCCCACGCCTTGACAATCCAGCTCGTCGGATCCGTCTAAGCAGTTGGACATGCCGTTACACCGACTAGAGGCGCTGATGCACTGACCACTCCCACAGGTCCATTGCAGGTTCGAGCACTCCTCTAGCACCACCGGCGGTCCTCGCAGCTCGCGGCTCGGTGCGAATGATTGTTGCCTGTTTGTCCCCTTGCAGTTGAAGGCGGGCCATGCGCAGTGGGCATCTGAACATGAAAGTGACAGATAAAACACATGGAGGCTATTAAACAGGCAATTAAGATGAAATCACTATTTGAATATTTGGTGACTACCATTCGAATATATTCGAACATTCAATTTCACAACTTATTTGAACGCCTTTCATATCCGAATTATGATACACTTATTATATCAATTCTAGAATTTGCAATGTATTTACTAATGTTTGTCCATAGTAGAAAATTCTATACTAGACAGAAGACTTGATACATGATATAATGACTTATATAAATACGTACCCCGAGTTGATTTTTTGTGCTGTTGAACAGTCTACAAAATGAGGACTCTGATATTTTTCTTTTTCGTTTTCATTTTTATTTTATTGAAGCTATTGCTAATATTCAGGCTCTTGCATGTTTGGCGGCTGGCCTGAATCCAACCTGTTTGCATAATCATGAAGTCGGTTCCAGCACCCCAAGACTAAAGGCATCCACGAAGGCATATGACATACTCGGTGCATAGTTTTGTTGGTCGCTCTCGATAGGCTCTATGCTTTGCTAGAAACAGCAACGATCATATTCCTTTAAATTCCAAAAGGTGAGGGAATTTGGAAGGTATGCCGAAGGGTCAAGAAAAAGAATTCTGCAGACGACTCGTGCCCTCACTGCATGCTTCTAAGTCCATGTAGGATTGATTTAGAATATGTCCCTGTCTCAAACGATCTAAATATCTCCTTTTCAAAAAAATGTTTTTTTTTCGCACAGGGAGGAAGAAATACACAAGTAAATCTTTTTTCATTTTGTGTTACACAATTCCTACCGTTTTAAACAAAATAGAACATATTTAAAATGCAAATTCTATAGTTATAGGATTGCTTTTGTATTTATTGTTGCACTTTTAAAAATAACGCGATAAACCATTTCGTTCAATCCCTTTTATATTATCCAATTTGAGGTTCCAATCAACTAGGACAGTATTAGCTTTGTATGGGGTTTATTTCTGCGTCAACAATTCTTCATTTATATTGAGGCTTCTCTTTGATAAAGCAGTATTACTCCAGAGCACTTCAACGTCTTGCCAAAGGACGGCCCAGAGTAACCTGTGCGCCTAGGGGGATTTAACCTGTGTCTTCCAGATTACAAGTCAATCATATGCACCAAACCTATGCATTTTTTTTTTCTAAAATTCTTTAAGAATCTTTGAATGTTTTCTTCACATGCACTCGATCGGTAAGTAGGGGGCTACTTATTATCATGTCACATTGACTATATAAACTTAAAGACAAGGCGAATTATTGCTGACGAAAGATTCGAGCTTTCAACCTGTGAACGCCTTATTACAAATTAGATAACCACTATTGTCAACAAAATCGTAAAGTTAACGGTGGTGTATTCATTATAACGACGTTCGTTCATCATGAAAATCAGATTTATGAACAAATGCATAGTGTGACATAATTTGTAAGTTCCGATGAACCGAGTATACATATTAATAGTTTTCATAAACTTGTATGAACAAATATCTAGACTTATCTTTGGTAATTCGACTAATTGATTATCATGCCGTCTTCTGCATATATGCATGGAAAAAGGGGCCAACCCTTTTCCATTTTGCAAATAGTTTTCTGCAGACGCCTTCCAACCCAGTTGTCAGAGTCACAAAACTGTCTTTAATTCCTTTCATAACAAGGCCATTGACTTTTGGATTACTCTGAGAAAGGTGAACTTGCTTGTTAGAAAACATCTAACGACACTGTGTCAAAATTAGACATTGTTCGGTACATACGTCGAATTCTAACATTGGATTAAGGATCGTTTCTATATAAAAGAAAAGGACTAGTCAATAAAATAAATGTCAGTAAATATCCATTTACCGATTACTAACATTTATACTCGCTACCAGAACATGCGTATACCAATATAAAGCGCATAATTGTCAACAATTTATTGTTCTTACTTCTACATCTTTACTGGAGCTCTCTATTAAACGCGGTACCTTTTATTTTTTGCCACGAGGATATTTTGGAAATACGCTGAGACAAAACAAACAATACGTTCTATGCTTTATCTAGATATTTCTTTAAATAATTAAATAAAATAGCTCAGATCCCGTCAATAAGGCCACCCTCACCTTAGATTTAAGGACTCCTGCAAGAGAGACATTCTTTTAGTATGCATCAATACGGATACATGGGAGGAAACCGCAAGCAAACGTTCTTCATGGAGGCTCGCTGTCCGCAGTGGGGTGAAGGAGGCAGAAGAAAGTCGTTGCAGACAGCATAACCAGAAAAGAGAGGCACGCTTGACAGCAGTCAACCAGGACTGTACTATCTTCATTTTTAGTGATTGTAGAAAGGACTGCCACTCAAAAATTGGCCTTTACAGCCATCGCAGACATTGCAGAACCTCGACAGTGCGCAACTCATCGTTTTCCTAGATGGACGGAGGCCATTACTATTAAACGCGGTACCTTTTATTTTTTGTCACGAGGATATTTTGGAAATACGCTGAGACAAAGCAAACAATACGTTCTATGCCTTATCTAGATATTTCTTTAAATAATTCGAACGGTCCATCTGTCGGTCAAAATTTTCCACTGGATCAATATTGAGTTGACAATGCAAATGATTCCATTATCTTTGATGAAAATCATGCCGTATTAATCATGTTCACAATTATATGAAAGAAAGCAAATGGTTTGATTGTTGGTGTATCGTTTTGATTGTTGTTGTATCGTTTCTAGTCCACTCGTTTACAGCTCAATCCCCTCTCCCTTTCAAACTATCTTTCTACCATATTTATAAGTATTTCTATATATCTGTATTTCTACTAATCATTTCCTTTCTCCCTCTTTATCGTTGAATTTACAATTATTAAGTTTTGTAACATTTCTTTGTATTGAATTGCTTGCCATGCTTTTATAAATGTCTTTCGGGACAGGGACAGGGACTCAATAAGCTTAAAGCTTCCGTCCCAATTGTAAAAGTTTATTATTTTTTTTGTGATAAAGATATGTTTAAACAAACGCACATGATAGCCGTTAGAGTTTTTGGACAGACAAACGTATATATGACAAATCTGTCTAGAAAGAATTTGTGTCTATGTGCCTCATACGAAAGACGGTTAGACTTTAATTGGATTAATAGCGATGTCTCAGTTTTGCACCAGGCTCAGTTGACCGAATATCTACACAAATGGTACCCACAATCCTTCTCATGGTACTGCATATATTAACCTAAAAACAACATACAAGAAATAGTAAATATTCACGAAATTGCATTACTTTGTGCGGCAGATTAATATATCTATCCTAAAACACATGTCTAGCACCATATACTTTTAATAACTAGCCAACATTATTTAACACTTCTATCCAGATTGATTGGCTTTCAAACCATACAAAATACACCCTCTCCCCCCTCCTAACCTCCTTCCGAGCTGTGCTACACATTTCTATTCAAAGTAGTTTTCGAAGGAGGGTCATGGGTTCAAGTGCTGTAACACACTGGTTCACCAAGTTAGCATCTTAAAATACTGGTTATTTAGCATGGTTCATCGAGCACCGACGTTATGTTTGTTGAATTGTCGAAAACCAGCATTTTCACTTTAAAACTATGTTACTTATATGTCGTATTACGATGGACTCCGACTGAACAGCTTTTCACGCATTGTTGAAGAGTTGCCGCTTTAAGCAAAATTGACTGCATGTGTTTGGCTAACCATGTACTAAACAAAGAATTGGCAAACGCGCGTCCCGTTAAGAGCATTTGAATATATTGTATGGAAAAGAGAGGTAACTAGTTATTTTTCTCAAGGTAGCACAAATCCGATGTAAATAATAGTTCCAAATAACACGTTATTCTTTTCGTTGCCTTTCAACTCTTGGAAACCGTTTAATAAAAAGGTAACTCTTTTAGCGAATAAATCACATGTCTGCGTTTTGAAAGGGGTTATTCAAATGAAAGAATTAGCTCGAACCTTTTTCACAAATATGAGATATTTCTTATGTCATTCATTTAAATTTACAGACGACATTAGATTTATGAGTTTTTCATATGTAAAGAGAAGCAGTTTGATAGAAGTTGAACCTAACCTTTTATCTCACAACATTGACACAATGATTTAATCTCCTTTTGCAGAAATTCTCTTTTAAAGCGTTTGCGACATAGAGTTCAAAGAACTATTTTCTGGCTGCTTTCCCGCAATAACTCAGGTGTTTAATGGTAGCAGACAAATCATATATAGTCTTTTTCTGAGGTACTGTCTGCTCACCCGCACAAATAATCTTACTAATTGATAAGTTACGAATGTAAATAATCCAATGACTCGATTGAGCACAGGATTGACCAAGATTCGAACAATGAGACGCTGACACAACTTTGATTTCTTTCCAACTGAGTTAACAATGATCGAAATCGAGCGGTTTTTACATTAGGCACCAAACTGCATGTGTTGTTAATTCTATCTTTTATTTCATTTAGGGGAGAAACAATTAACTAAGAATTATAAAGTACTTATAATTGACGACTCGAGTTGGGGAATAAAGGAGTGTTTGAATGACGTAAATTTTGTAACTTATCATAAAGAAAACATTTGCAGACGACATTCTTAAACTCTTGACAGATGACAACCCACATTTCTAATTGAGTAGTATTTATTGTGACACATGAATTTTTTTTCGTTTAAAACATTTTCTGCTTTTGTCAGATTGATGTATCAAGCAACCTGGAGTAAGTGTGTTTAAACATGTATTGTTTTAAACTTCGCTAATGGAAGTTATAATTCATTTATTGTCGCACTTCATTTGTGTACATCAAAGGCTTTATCCCTTAAATGGGGGTAATTTTCCAAAAAGTAGATTTTAGTGCTGACTGCTTTCCAAAACCTTAAATTTTTGCTTGATTTTGATGATATCCAGAGAAGCAAATAGGTTAGATAACGGGCCAGCCTTTTCTTGGCGGCTGACCTGGATCGAACCTGCTTGCATTAATTAGCATGAAGTCGGTTCAAGCACTATAAGGGTTTAACGCCTAGAGGAATTATGTTTGTTAACTATCAACTATATTTATGGGTCAGTGGGCTAAGAACTGTTTTAGTTTACGCAATAATTGCTAAACGTCCTCATGAGTTATGCTATGACAGAAGGTTAAGTTGTCTGTATTAAGCTGACGTAAGCGTGTATGGTATGTTTGCTTTCGGGACGAGGCTATTTATTACGAGAGAAAATAATTATTTGCTGTGTTGATCAGAGATTATTTTATATACAGAAAATCACGAACAAGAACAAATATAATAACAACTACAATTAGAGGGAGAAAAAGAAGAAGAAAAAGAACAAAAGAATGAAAAGATAAAGACGAAGAAAAAGAAGAAAAACCACCACCACCAACAACAAGAACTGTTATTACAACAATAACAACGACATGAATAGAAGAATAAAAAGGAAAGAAGAAGGAGAAGAAAAACAAGAAGAATGAAAAGAAAAAAGAGAAGAAGAAGTAGAAGACGAAGAATGAGAAGAAGAAGAAGCGAATGATAAGGATGGATTGAGGAGGAGATGGAGGAGTAGAAGGAGGAGGAGGAGGTGGAGGAGGAGGAGGAGGAGCAGCAGCAGCAGCAGGAGGAGGTGGAGGAGGAGGAGAAGGAGAAGGAGGAGTAGGAGGAGCAGGAAGAATGGGAGGAGGAGGAGGTGGAGGAGGAGCAGGAGGAGCAGCAGCAGCAGCAGGAGGAGGTGGAGGAGGAGGAGGACGAGAAGGAGAAGGAGGAGTAGGAGGAGCAGGAAGAATGGGAGGAGGAGGGGGAGGAGGAGGGGGAGGAGCAGGAGAAGGAGCAGCAGGAGGAGGAGGAGAAGTAGGATGAGGAGGGGAGGTGGAGGAGGAGGAGGAGGAGGAGGTGGAGAGGAGCTGAGGGATGAGGGGAGGAGCAGGAGGAGCAGGAGGGGAGGAACACGGAGCAAGAGGAGGAAGAGAAGCAGGAGAGGAAGGAGCAGGAGCAGCAGCAGTAGAAGCCGGAGCAGGAGGAGCTGGAGCAGGAGGAGCCGTAGCAGGAGAAAGAGGAGCAGGAGCACAAGGAGGAGGAGGAAGAGGAGGAGGAGGCGGAGAACGCCGAGGCGGAGGAGGAGAAGGAGTAGGAACAGGTGGAGTAGGATCAGGAGCAGGACGAGGGGGAGGAGGAGGATGATAAGGAGGAGGAGCAGCAGCAGCAGCAGGAAGAGGATGAGTAGGAGCAGGAGGAGGAGCAGGAGTAGGACGAGGGTGAGAAGGAGGAGCAGGATGAGGGTGAGGAGGAGGAGGAGGAGCAGCAGCAACAGCAGCAACAGAAGCAGGAAGAGGATGAGTAGGAGCAGGAGGAGGAGCAGTAGCAGGACGAGGGTGAGGAGGAGGAGGAGGATAAGGAGGAGGAGCAGGATGAGGATGAGGATGAGGAGCAGGACGAGGGTGAGGAGGAGGAGGAGGAGGAGCAGGACGAGGGTGAGAAGAGTAGGAGGAGGAGCAGCTGGAAAGGAGGAGGAGCAGCAGGAAAGGAGGAGGAGCAGGACGAGGGTGAAGAGGAGTAGGAGTAGGAGTAGGAGGAGGAGGAGGAAGAGGAGGAGGAGATGGAGGAGGAGATGGAGGAGGAGATGGAGGAGCATGATGAGCATGAGGAGCATGAGGAGGAGGAGGAGGTGGAGGAGAAGGAGAAGAAGAAGAAGAAGAAGAAGGAGGAGGAGGAGGAGGAGGAGGAGGAGGAGGTGGAGGAGAAGAGAAGAAGAAGAAGGAGAGAAAAGAAGGAGGAGGAGGAGGAGGGGAGGAGAGGAGGAGGAGGAGGAGGAGGAGGAGGAAGAGGAAGAGGAGGAGGAGGAGGAGGAGGAGGAGGAGGAGGAGGAGGAGAGGAGGAGGAGGAGGAGGAGGAGGAGGAGGAGGAGGAGGAGGAGGAGGAGGAGGAGGAGGATGGAGGAGGAGGAGGAGGAGGAGGAGGAGGAGGAGGAGGAGGAGGAGGAGGAGGAGGGAGATCTTTTTAACGTTAACCTATACAGCTAATCGTCATATAAATACATTTTGATGAATATCAACACTAATACGTGACAAAAGTAAATTCATTTGACATTCTGACAATGAGTCATTGTTTTTAAATTGTAATTGTCACAAATTATTTGTCATTTGATCGTTTTGATGCAGCTATGACTCTTCTCATGTTATAGGGTTCATTTATTGGTCGTACGTGTAATAGCTCTTGATCAGTCTTGTATATTTCTACTTTTCCGTTGTGATGACGTATATTTAAATAGTTGATTATATGTCATTGTGTTACGCAAACAATTTGTAGGCTATAGGCGATCCTGTACTCCCAACATTTACCGACACTGTGCACATCTAACTATGCAACATGTAATGTTGCTTCGTCAAGGCATGTGAGCAAAGTTTCTGACTCTTATATCTAAATGTAAGCCTCCCCTTTTTAATCCTGATTCTTCAGGTTATGAAAACGAAAGCTGAGCTACTCTGGGAGCGTAAACCGATAAAACACAATCGTTTGAACATATGAATACGCATAAAACAATTAACAAGCAAACAAATTCAATGCATAAATCAACATACGAATGATAATAAAAAAAGTGTGAACAAACAGATCATGAATAATTAGCAATATTCTGGTCCTCTTGTAGAATACAAAGTAATGTTGGAATCGTCCATAAGGACACAAGCCAATGAGGTGTTCAATTGGTAGAACACAAATCAACATTGGGGTCCTCTGATAGAACACAAAACAATGTTAGGATCCTCCGGTAGAACACAAAGCAATGTTGGGGTCCTCTAGTAGAATACAAAGTAATGTTGGAATCCTCCATAAGAACACAAGCCAATGAGGTGTTCAATTGGTAGAACACAAATCAACATTGGGGTCCTCTGATAGAACACAAAACAATGTTAGGATCCTCCGGTAGAACACAAAGCAATGTTGGGGTCCTCTAGTAGAATACAAAGTAATGTTGGAATCGTCCATAAGAACACAAGCCAATGAGGTGTTCAATTGGTAGAACACAAATCAACATTGGGGTCCTCTGATAGAACACAAAGCAATGTTGGGGTCCTCTAGTAGAATACAAAGTAATGTTGGAATCGTCCATAAGGACACAAGCCAATGAGGTGTTCAATTGGTAGAACACAAATCAACATTGGGGTCCTCTGATAGAACACAAAACAATGTTAGGATCCTCCGGTAGAACACAAAGCAATGTTGGGGTCCTCTAGTAAAATACAAAGTAATGTTGGAATCGTCCATAAGGACACAAGCCAATGAGGTGTTCAATTGGTAGAACACAAATCAACAGTGGGGTCCTCCGATAGAATACCAAACAATGTTGGATTTTCAGATATAACACAAAGCACTGCTCGGGTATTCCGGAAGAACACAAACCAATGATGTTGTCCTCCGGTAGAACACAAAGCAATGTTTAGAACCTTCGGCAGAACACAAAGCAATGTTGGGATCTCCGGTAGAACACAAAGCAATATTGGGTCATTCGGTGGATCAAAAAGTATGTAAAGACCCTCCTGTAGAAAACAAAGCATGTTTAGGCCCTCTTCCGGTTGAACACAAAGCAATGTTTGGTCCTTCAGTAGAACATTAACCAATGTACGAATCCTCCGGTAGAACATAAAGCAATGCCGGGTCCTCCGGTAGAACACAAAGCAATGTTTTGGTCCTCCGGTAGAACACAAAGAAATGGTGGGATCCTCCGGTAGAACACAAAGCAATATTGGGTTCTTCCAGTAGAACACAAAGCAATGTTGGGTCCTCCGGTAAAACACCAAAAAATGTGTGGGTCCTCCGGTAGAACACAAAACAATGTTAGGGTCCTCCGGTAGAACACAAAACAATGTTAGGGTCCTCCGGTAGAACACAAAAAACTAATGTTGGGGTCCTCCGATAGAACACAAAGCAATGTTGGGGTCCTCCGATAGAACACAAAGCAATGTTGGGATCCTCCGATAGAACACAAAGCAATGTTGGGGTCCTCCGATAGAACACAAAGCAATATTTTGATCCTTCGTTAAATCACAAAGCAATATTTTGGTCCTCCGGTATTACAAGAAACAATGATAGGATCCTCCGGTAGAACACAAAGCATTGTTGGGGTCCTCCGGTAAAACACAAAGCAATGTTAGGATCATCTGGTAGAACACAAAGCATTGTTGGGGTCCTCCGGTAGAACACAAAGCAATGTTGGGATTATCCGGTAGAACACAAAGCAATGTTGGGATCCTCCGGTAGAACAAAAAGCAATGTTTGTGTCCTCCGGTAGAACACAAAGCAATGTCTGGGTCGTGAGAAAAGAATAACTTGCTCAATTCGAAAATAAAATTCTTTTGACACTCCGGTTTCTTCAACATTTTGTAGCTAACGCAATAAAGTGATGTGCGATAAAATAAATGCTTAACAATACATACACGAAAGATAATTAATCCATAACAAACAAATCGTACTTACCAACAGACCCTGACTGCACAGAGCGTGGAAAAAGTGTAAAGCAGACGAAAATGCATGTTATGAGCTCGAGCGAGCAGACGACAGTATACGTCGAGTACATTTTATTGTTTGTGTCAAATACAATGAGACGCTTGGTTGTAGTAACGCATCCTTTTTGCCATGTCAAAAAGCCGGCCTTTTCTGGGTCGTGCACATAGCAACTGTACATCGCAAAAAGATCGCATCGCGTCCCGATTATTGAAAGCGATGACACTCTTTGGTTTTACAGCAACGCTTAGAGGACGGGTTTTCATAATATGTTCGTTAGGTTGTATATATGATTGGGGTTTATTGACGGAAGGAGCTTTTTGTGAGACTTAATTGATATGTACAATATTTTGGCATTTACAGTGGCTTACAGTTTTACGATTTCACAAGTTGATGATATCGTGATGTCAACTTGAGGTTTTGCGTGTTGATAATGTAGAAAAATCGGTATCTGAGTCCTTCAAATCGTCACTTCTAAAAATCAGAATAACCCCTCTCACTAAAATAGAGACTTTCTCTTTTCACTGTAACACGGTTAGAGTCGTTGAAACACATTCTCGCCGATCGAAATAATTGACGATTAACATTGGGAATATGTTAAAGTTTAGGATTTTACATTCCTTTAAGAATGTGATTAAATGTATGCCCATTATTGCATCCAGATAGCAATGAGGTTAACTCCTCACAGTGACCTGTTGCGAATCTGACCACGATACTTTGTTTTGTTATAGGGAGTACCGTTCTGAATCAGCAATTGAAGTCCATGAGTAAAATGCGGAGCGTTCTTCCCAATAAAGCCGTTGCGCTGGACCTTTTCGTCTTGCACAACTGATGAGGTTGTGTTACACGCTGTAACAAATCTCTTGTTGGCACCGCACATGATTTGCTAGTTGTTACTGTTCTGAACCAAAAGTAAACGCATTTTGTGAATTAAATATGCAATGGAATATACAAGCTTTTTATGATTTTTGGTTAATACTTGTATAAAAAAGGATAAATTGCTCTTTATCATAAAATGAGGTTAAGTGATATATATATAATAGAATTAATAATTAACACACTGTGTTTATATTCTTAAAACGTAATTAATTGTGTTAATGCGTACACCCCCGAACAATTTGCTTAGTAACGGACACTAGTGGCACTAATCTGCAAAATAACAACTCAATATATATAAACAAGTAAATAACTAATTGAAATAATCGTAACAGAAAAAAGACTTTCTTTGAAATATTGTGGTTTTCTTTTGGAAAAGCATATCAAGTGTTTAACATTCCCATATAGACTATTGGAATAGGAACACATTAGTGGCTAAAAAACTGAAAAAATCTACATATATATAACCCTATTTCGTATTATAGATTCTCTTTCCATATTCAGTACCCATGCAAGCTGTCAAATGGCTTTATTACAGTTTACAGGTTGAGATACTATGTAAAAGATGTTTATTTCTAATTGTATAAATCGGTTCTGCAGTTACTGTCAGCGTAAATGTCATCAAAGTCTACACTGAACACCTGGTCAAATAAGGGTGGTAACCAAGTCAGGATCGCTGATCTTAAAGTATGAATTACCTCCCTTACTATGACACAGAACATTAGATAAACGGAGCGCGCGACAAAAAACACCAGACAAATCACAGTTTTGCAATATGTTGTAGCCAAAATGTTCTTTCAGACAATCGCTGGATAAGAAGAAAATGCTGTTACGAGAATCAGCTTCAATACGAAAAGGATGCCCTCATTTACGCCAGAGTATTATCTTCAAAAGAACTAACAGATATTTTAAAAGAACGGTGTAGGCTATTTGGAGTAAAAGAGAACGATCATCAAAATAAAAAAACCCCATATATTCTGCATTTGGCAGAAACCGTTATGAGGGGTTTCGAATCAAGAGCATTTTCCCCATTCGTCACAATGGTTTCCACAGTGGTTTGGGCAAAATGTTCTCTAATCAGTTCTGCCGCCGATTTGTTCTGCGCACATTTTCATGTATGAAGCAAGGGCATACATTGAGGTATTATGATTAAACACGAGGGGTTATACAATATGAAAGAACAGCCTAAGTCCAATGTTTGTAAACATGAACTGTGTAGACCTAATCGAATAAATATGTTTCTAAGAAGATTAGCAAACAACAATTCAATAAAATAAATTATAATTGTTTACAGATACAGATACTGTTTATTGATGTCGGTAAGATCTAACATTTACAAAATAAATGATATTTGCAATGATCTTCCTTTTTGACATTTCCTTATAAGATGTTTTATGTTGATCAATATCCAATGAATAGTGTTAAGTTTAGAAAGAATGTGGCAAAAGGAGACAATGGCATTTTTTGTCGCGTCGGTTTCTCAAATCTAATTTAGCAGGTATGTCAAAACGTATGTACCGTCATGTGTATATACGTTTACTGAAATATGTTCAAAGAAAGTTTTACAGAAATCTAACGTAGGAACAGATTCTTGAAATCTGAACAATTCCGTGCACATTTTCAAGATGTCGTTCTGGTCTTCGTGTACTCCTTCTTTAACCTTCATTTATCTTTCCGATATCGAGCTGTTGCAAGACTGGTCTTACCGGATTGATAATGAAACATTGTCTTTTATTCCACACGACCATTACACCTGGTCCATCCACTTCTATAATCACAGCTGCTGCCTACAACGGGTTGCAGACGAAAAGCCCGTCCGTACCTGGGAAAACATGGCGGGGAATTGGGGGATGGGCGTGTCCCTTGACACTCGACCCTAATTACCTTATTAACGTGTATTTAAGTGACTATTTGACTTTGTTTCCCCCATATGACAATGTATGGCCGGTCGAAATTGAAAACAATAGCCGACGATATCTTTGAAACATGTAAAACCAATAAAAAAAAATATTCTGTGTAATATTGTAAAGAAAATCATCGTGACGAAACGGAGAGAGGCATTTGTTGTTACATTTATTTCTGCCAAATGTTAAAAAATTCATAGATTATGTTTTAAGTCTGCAGTTGCTTTCAATCATAACCAGTCAAAATCCAACATTATTAATGCCTGTAATGAGTCCGAATTGAAACATGAGGATGCAGCAGACGAAATATTGTATGTCGTGAAAAAGACATTACCCCCACACACACACACACATAAACAACAACAAAAACTCAACAACAACAACAACACAGCCAACAAACCTTGTAAATACTGCTAAGAATACCTTCTGGCATAAATTCTTATTCTTTTTAAACATAATAGAGTGATATTGATACAAAAGTAATCAGTATGCACAATTTAAGCAGAAGTTTATTTCATTACGTTTAATTCTATTTCCATTCAGAAATATGATTTCCTGATATTTCAAAAAGTCTTTTAGTTTTAATTGTTTCGTTGTTATCAAATAAATGAACAGGCGAGCAATATCTATTTTTGACTAGAGACATAGATAATGATCTATGTCTCTGTTTTACGAACAATTTCAACGAACCATCGAACGACCCACTCAGAAATAAAAATGCCATACTATCTCACTTTATAACTGTCGTCTGCAAGGTCTTTCAAAGTTTCCGAAATGCATTATAGGAAACAATGAGTAGATGACCGTTCCCTGTGGAGCCATATTGTGCAGTCATAATTTGAGTCAATGAATCATTCGTAACTTTCCGGCTAAGACCGTGTGGTCTGCCAAATATCACCGAGGGGTTCCGATTGTTTACTTGTGACATGCGCACAAGCGTATACAGTTCACAGTAAATCATGAACGTCAACATTGTAACGGGGTTATTATAGGTTACTGTGCAGACATTTTGATCGCCTTTCCTAATTTAGGCAACTTTACAGGTGATTGTTCACGGATGTGAGGAAATTCGGAAGTCAATAATTAATTCCTGTAAAGCTTTACAGCGGTTGTATTGTTATATGATACCCACAGTTCCACTGTAGAATAACCATTGGAAGCAAACTTAGATCGTTTTTAATACTTAAAGGGTATATACAGTGAATAAACATAGATTTGAATCCAAAAGCGCGACACTGTGTTTGAGATATGCTGCATATAACTATATTTTATTGCATAATAAACATAACATGTTATATAGCAATACAAAATTGTACATGACAAAAATAAACATGGACCAGCAGAAGAGCTCATGATGTTAAAGAGCTTAATCAAATACATAGATAAATAGATATAGATTGATAATTCATTATGGTATTGTGGCATATAGACTGTGCTTCCTTAAATTAATTGACGCTTCCTATATCAATTATGCTTTCAATAGCTACTTTTTATTGTCAATCATACAACACTACAAATATGGTATCATTACATCGATCTTCTGTGAACTAGCCCCCCTAATCGCGTTTGAAAGACAACTCATTAGAGATGAAAATTGTCATCGAATTCACTCGTTTCTAGAGGTCCAGATCGGACGACGTTGTACTGACCTTTTTACACAGTCTGATTAAATAGGGCATGTTGCGCTTCTAAAATTTGCGACAGGTATTAAATCATACATTACCCCTTACCAGTTTGTATGGAAAGTGTTAAATGCTGTAAGCATACAGCAAACGACCATCTTTTAGTAAGAGCATAAACTAGTTTTAGACATTAGACAACAAGCAACGAGCATTACTTTTTTTTGAAACAGTTGTTTTCATAAGACTTCGTCGACAGCAGTGTCTTACCAAATAGATATGAAGTAACGTGCTGCTTGTCGTAGGCATAAATCAGCTTGAATCCTTTTCAGGAACCAGGATCCCAAATCGAATTCCGATTACCCAGTATACCATTTAGGAAAGCAACTTATCTTTGTCATAAACCAACGCTGCCTCGAACCCGAAACCTTCACTACACAAGCCGGACTTTCTACCCATATACCTGCCTAAGCAAGCAGAGGTAGACACTTCGTTGTTGCGATTCACCCCGCCATTGTTTCAGGGGGGGCGTAATCCGTTTTGTTCTGGTTCGAAAAGATGAACGGTAAGCAAACAGTTTTCCCTCTTGATATAACAATACGCGCGAAAAAGTAAACCCATTTGGTATACCACCCAGCCACTTTTGTGTCAATATTTAAACGGACACACTCCATGATATCAACAGCTGTGAATTCTTCAGATTTGTTTGGTTATTTTTTGTCCGCGCTGGTGACAGCTATAATTAAAATCATGTCAGTGGAAGAAACTTGAGTGAATCTATTTCTCGTTTAAGTGTTTAACAGGACAAAGCTCTGAAGTGCCAATTAAAATGGTACTCAAGTTCTTGAATTCCGTTTCGACGGGTAGATACTAATGTGACACAAGCAATGTATTTACGACGTCGCGAATATTGTTTTGTGTCAAACTGTAAATTTTCTGTTAATTTTCTTAATCCAAAATTAAATCGAATCAGAACCTGGCGTAAGAAGCGATTTGAACAAATACCCATTTAACTTTTTCCTTCATACATATTCCAGGCGGGCGAATCACTTGACCGCTGTTTACGATCTTTTGTCTGAACATGCCAGCAACGCCCAGGCAATTTCCTTTCTACACCTACGTTTGGCAATGATAGCAACATTGTGAACCATGCATGAGTTGACCATCAACTTTCTGGTTCTGGTGCTATATGATAACCAACGGTTTATAACGGCATTATGTCTAACATTCGGCGGGGAAATCGCAGTCGAATACCGACTGTTTTGAACATGCGCGTCCAGATAAGATGCATTTCACCAAATGCTTAGGAGTGCTTTGCCAAAGATTTCAATAGGATATTGGAATTAGTGTGAGTCTATTTTTTTATGAATGTTTTGTTTCTTAATCACCATCTGATTTTCTGTTTTGATACCGCGCACTAGCATCTCAGACCTGGGTATTATGAATAAGCAGAAATCAATTAGGCGTTAATACACTGTTTACTTCATTAATATTTATCGACACAATGTGTTAATGGTACCCATTTGTATTGCCTCATTGAGCAGTTATAATGATAGAGTATCAAGTTTAATGGTACTTGTTCACAGACGTAATGGAATTAAAAATCGAAAAATTGATTCATTTTAAAACTGCCTAACATATACACTGTTAAATGGTATGCACTGAAGAATAGTCATTTAAAGCTAGAAAATACTTGTTTTTTGTTCTCGTAAGTGTGTATAACGTGAAGTAATATGGATTAAGCCAAACGTGCGACATTGCTTTTGAGATCTACCCCAAATAAACGGCACACACATAGATTAATTGACACTTCCTGAAATAATTATTCTTTCAATGGCTTCTTATAATTGTATTTCAAATACACAAACAAAACAATGTATTGTTTCAACGACATTTTATTTTGAATTTCACTTTTTGTGTAAAAAAACATGCTCTTTTTACGGTTATCAAAATACTGAAAACAGACTGCTATGCTGCATCGCCTTGTCTTAATCTCAAATTATCCTTTTCACTTATACTTATACTATAGCGTGTAAATGCCTCTTCTAACAAACGACCCAAACTATTGTGAACAAAGAACAAACTTGCTCCATATGAGCTTATTTTATCACAACATATCTTTTACAAATAAATACAAATAACACATATCAAATGACGTATGTCGAGTGTTGCCTTCAAGATTGACCAGTACACTGTAGCAAGACGAATAATTTCAATACGACAGTCTTCGCCCCTTTTTCTTTTATTCTTAACATTCAGAACATATGCTTAACACACTCCCTTTGTAAAATATACGACCAATTTAGTAACAAGCAATTATTTTATTTTCCTTCATAAGTTGTCAATTAGAATATTAGCTTCGCAAAAACAGTCTCTTTATCAAATTACTTTCAACCAGGTTTATAATTTATTAGTCAGTGTTATGGGTAAGGCGCCCACGTAATGTACTTTTGTGTGTCTATTTATTCACATAAACTTTTTCAAAATCAGCTTTAGCATTGGGGTTGTTGTAAGCGCTCCTTTCTCTTACAAAGGGTACTCCTCGGCATCTTTTATCCGAAGAATATGTCTGTATTATCTATGTGATACTGGTCCTGAATATGAAACATATCTCGTATTATAATATACCAATAAAACATGAATGTCCTTGAAGTAGTCCTTTTAGAGTAGAAACTAGTAGGCTTGTTTCCTACAGTTATCCACATTATCGCATATCTACAAGTGATAGAATCAAAGAAACGAGTGTGATCGGGACGAGCAATTTCCTCTTTTGTCATAATTGTCTCCAACGATTTTTACTTATGGAATGTCATAGAGTTTGTCGTCTGTCGACGATTTTAGTTTGAACCAGACACAAAAACCCTTGCACGAAGACATGCCTTAAATCTCCTTTTGTCATAACTGATTCCACCGAGGTTCACAAGTATAGGAGATCATTGATTCTTTTGTCTGCTGATTCTTTCAATTTGAACCATACTCAAGATTCCTTACACGGTACCATGCCTCTAGTAAGGCTTTATGTATGCTGCTTCATAAGTCTCAGATCTTGTCAACGAGGGACATATACCCCATTATGACTAGAAAAAATAAGAATATTGAAATAATGAAAGTATTTTTTTTCATAATTTCTTTGCCCTTATAGTACCTTAATCATTTTTTACTTAACCGCGTAATGCAGCAACTTTGAGTCTAAGTCTGCCGCCATGTGGCGCGGGTAGGGGCGTCAGGGCATGCTAAGTATAACATTATAGAGATTTATCTCCCTCACGGATGGTTTCGCTTTACGCACGGAAATTCATAAATCGTCCTCGAAAAGTTCGCCCCGCCATCCTTTCATCCGTTCCCTTATACGCACCTTTCGTCAATCTCTACCCAGTAGTCCATTTTCTTTCCATTCTATGCGTATGAAAGGAACAAGGCACACTGGGTAGATATTGACCCCTCGTTTGAGACTGGTTCCCGAATCGAGGGAAACAATTAATGATGAATGCGAATTCGTGAATTGTCCTTAAAAAGTTCGCCCCGCCATCCTTTCATCCATTCCCTTATACGTATCTTTGGTTTGAGACTGGTTCCTAAATTAAGAGCAACATACTAAAGGCGTCTTTTAATTGTGATATTGGGGTTCGATTTACAGATGGAAATTCATAACTCGTCCTCGGAAAGTTCACCCCTACCGTTCATCCATTCCCTTAGATGCACCTTTTGTTTGAGACTGGTTCCCAAATTGAGAGCAACATTTGACGATAATTACGAATTTGTAAGATATCTTGCATTTGTGATGTTAAGGTTCAACTTCAACACTTCTGAGAAGAAAAAATGTGAAGGCGCCAAAGAAAATATCCTAATAAAGAGTAAATAATTCTCTATGCGTCACAATTGTTCCACTTTGATCACTGTTGTCTCTCAAAAAAGTTGATAAAGGGGTGATATAAAGAATACTCATAAAAGAAATTTGGTCAAATTTCCTTCATGGGCATTTGTTTAACATCCCTACATCAACCTTTATTTACCTTAAAATATTTTCATTTATACATATACCAAAATGTGTTTCCTTGTAAAAGGAAATCCAATAAGTATGAGAAAGCTATTACAAGACCAACTTTTCTTAATAAAGTACATCTCTTCAACACATTTGCTCACAATGTTATCAGGTTAATACACATTAATTGTGCAGCGACGATTGCATTGTGTTGTTTAAAGTTCACTGTGCTATACTAACTACTTTCGTTTCTTATGTTACCTACTTTTTCTCTATCTTTATAAACCTTTATCATCAAATGTATTAAACAAATAAAATCAAACAAAAAGCTGAAAAGAAATCGAACCCCTGACGTATGGGACCGCAACCTCTCGGAACAAACGACTGAACAACTGTGGATCCCGTCCAACATTCATCAATCATAAAGTTTCGAGAAAAATCTGAATTCTGATGGGTCGTTAGAACTTAACAAACAAACAAGCAAACACATACACAGCTGGTCTTCTTCTTTTGTATAACCCGGTCTGGTACGAGTTACTTCCCTTTGATCTTCTACAAAACAATACATTGGACTTACGAGTTTACCGATGAGAGATTTTGAAATTGTGTTTAGGTAATAAAGAGGACTCTCTTATACGAGCATTTCCTTCCCTGTCAAGCAAAAATATTTCATGTGTGAGCAATTGTAAGTTTTCAAATCGAAATAACAACTGCAAAATCTTTCATTTTGCAGAGACATAGATAACATCTGTCTCTGCATTTTGGACAGTCTGATAAAACCCCGGTATTATGCACCATCTTCAAAAGTCGGACGACCAACAATTCTTACAAATATAACGGTGTTTACTTTTCTAAAGTTAACCTGGTGAAATTTCAAGAAAACTTAGAAGTCGCAATTAAAATATCGCTTGATAGAGAGAAACTGAATACAGAAAAAGGAGAAAAAAAAACATTTCCTGCAAACGAATCAAATGCCCATGAGCCAATTTATACAGGACTGCTTAATTCCATTTGGAACAGTACTTTTCGGAAAACCTTCAATTAAAAGAGAAAAAATACATTCGCGTTTATGATATTTCCTCAATAGCAACTCAATTCATTCAATCCAAGCCGCTGAGAGTGTTCCAAATAAAAATAGAATTGCGTGAAACCACTACCGTTGTATGAAATGTGAGAGACGAACCACGTTGCATTTATTTCATTAAACATCGGAAAGAAAATTGGCCTAGTCGAGTCTTTAACTCTGGTTCCCTGTGTTCCAAACAGATCATATTACCGACGTGGGCTTACCCTTTCACAGACAACAATTTTTCTGTCTCAAATTGAAAGAGTTTGCAGACGTCATTTCAAAATTTGATGAAATTCAAAAAATATTCGTCAGATAGAGCTGAAAACCTTGTAGGAAAAGGAAATATCGCTCGTCACGAGCATTTTCTCCTTTTCCCACCATATTTTCTAAAGTCGTCTGCAACAGAGTGGTCAAATGTCGTTATTGTTTGGGAAAGGGTCAAATGATTCAGCGGTTCTCCTATTGAAAACTACCAAACAGGATTAGACCTATGGACTACAAAGGTATTTCCGATTTGACGTATCACTTAGAAATACGTATAACTTATATATATATATCCGACGCTCCCGCATCATTTCGGATCTAGAATCGCTCACGAAGTTTGCAGGTATGTCCGAATCATTTTCGGACACATCTGTAAAATTCGTAAGCGATTATTAACGGTACACACTAATAGCACACAGAACGCGAGTTCTACATTGAATACGTTTCTACTTCACTATTGCCCCAATACGGATATGCTAATAAAAGATTCGCTGAGAGAGAATTCCGATCCTGTATCGGGATTTGTGATTGGTCGAGCGCCTGAAATCGACACGGAAACATGTTCGTATCGAATTTTCTCCTTTTGTAGAGATCTAAATTGACAAGTGTCACTTTAAGCAAGTATTTTCCCCAATGCAAATAATGGGTGAATACCATACTGCGATGGCTTTCGCTTAATGACAAGGGTGTATATAATATGGATAATATAAAATCGTCACATGTCACCGTAAAGTATGTAATATCCGAAAAGATTTGATCGTTTAGATTATGAGACGGATGCTTTAACCAAGACGATCGGTTTGAAACATTGAAATAATGATAAGATGATTCGACTTTTAAACGAAAAACGAAAAAAGACATTGATAAAAGATGTAAAAAGTAAATAATAATTAAAAGAACAGTTATATTAAATCTATTTGATCTAACTGTTTCTTGCGTGATTCAACGAAGGACGTTGATTAAAGATAAAAAAATAAATAATGGATAAAGCAATAGTTATAATAAATATATTCGATCGAACTGTTTAAGAGTGTTCATTTTTTTAATTCGTACTTTGAACAAGAATTTATCAACGACACTCTTTAAAGAATCATGAACGGGACACTAAGCTTCATGCATCATCATCACCATCAGCAGCAGCAGCAGCGGTATGGGTACGAGTTACAGCAGTTACGAATGCTACATCCGCTAGGCGGATACTCGCACCTGATCGATCCGGTTACGCTGGCGGCTCAGTTGGCGCTGACGAAGAGCCAGCACTACGCGGCGAGCAACGGCTACCTCAACTCCATCTCCTCGCTGATCTCGAACTCGGACTTCCCGGTCGGTGGATACCTGGGTACTCGCTGCGTGACCGACCTCTCACCACGAAGCGATGGGGAGGGAACGAGTAGGTCTTCAGACAAAGGTTCGTGGCTGAAGTTTTGTTTAACTATCATAGGAAGCCAAGGGGTATAATGCAAAATGAGAATTGTCTTTAAGCCTTGGATTTCACTCGTTTTGGGAGGAAAAATAGTAATTGCTTGTAACTGTTCTTTTAATATCAAAAGCATTTATTGTTGAAAGTTTTTATTTTGTACGTTTAGGGTTGTGTTTTTCAGTTGACAAGAGATTATTTTTACCCATAAGAAACCAAGGAGTAAAAACTGTAATGCTATTTGTCTTTGAACCTTGCATTTTACTAGTTTTTTTGGGAAGTAGAAATTGCTTATAACTGTTCTTTTAATGCAAAAGGTAATTATTCAAAATCTTATTTTGTACGTTTATGAGACTCTTTATTTTGTTAATCATATATTATATTGATCCTTATATTTGATCAATGATGTTATTGTTGTCAATTTTCTTGAATTTCGAGAATATTTAGTCAAATTCAATAGAATCTTTGCAGGAGACTAGTTTGAAGATTTGTCCGATAGCTCTAGAACGATGGTATGGAAATAGCGAGATGGCATTTCCCTATTTCTTTTATCCAACTTTCATTATATGATTATATGTGTTTTCTGTTTATATGTCTAGAAATATTTTTTGATCTATGTAGGTTATGAACAACAAAGCAATTGTTCCTCGTTCTTTCCATCATGTCTTTCAAATTAAAATTATCATCTTCTTTTCCACTCTGAATCCATTTGTCTCCGATAACCCATGTCAATTTTAAAATATGAAAGTGGAAAAGAGCAGATGCAGTAAACTATTTAGATTTTGTTGACTTCCCGAATTTAATGTCAACAGCGAATATTTTTATCTAGAAAACGAAAAAAATATTTTTTGTGATACAAAAAAAAGAAAAGAAATGTCGTTGGAGAAATTGCTATTTTTAAGTGTTTTTCGTTTCAAAACAATTTCTAGTACTTTTGAAGATAACACGTTTTGTTTCAGACTAATAGTAGAAAAAATCATCAACACAATTCCACCGTTTCGAACAATATCTGTTTGTATACCACTATTGAAGAGGTTGTTACATCCATGTCTTGTGTCATCGCAGGGCATTTTGTGTTTCATCCTCGTTTAGAACTAGACAGAAATAGTTTTGATTGAAAGTAGGACTTTCTCACATGCATGCAAATGCTCTCTCAGAATAATTTACGATAACATAATACACACTTGAGATAATAAATTACCCAAAATATACGATAAAAGGCATATCCCCAAACTCGTTAAGGCAATTGACTCAAATAGTTGGTGAGCTTCTAAGACGCAAATAATACGGATTGTATTCTTGTGTTAATATCTATCTGAGACAAGGAATGTTTTAAGTTTGGAATGAATAAGATTTTTTTTTGGAAAAAAAAAAGAATAGAAAATTTAGCGTTGGAGTAATTGTTATTTTGGGCATGATGAATTCTTGTCTTTTTAAAGATGATATAGTTTGTTTCAAACTAATGTAAGAATATATATCGCCAACATAACCGCACCGTTTCGAATACTATCTGTTTGATTTACAACGATCGAATAAAATATTTCAGCCATATCTTGTTTCATCGCAGATACCATCCTCGTTTAGAATTAGGCAGGAATAGTTTTCTTTTAAAGCACAAATTTCCAACATCCTTGGAAAATGTCTCTCATAGTGATTAACCACAACGTAATACATACGAGTGATAATAAATCACCCGAAATAAACGATCAAAAGAATATCATTCAACTCGTTAAGAAAATTGAGTCGAATAGTCGCTGAGTCTCAAAACAGCTTCAAAGACGACAACTGTATCTTACGTAGAATAGTGGCTCTCTTTTTGTCACTAAGTAATTTTTTACCACTTTCGTACAGAAAGGGAATATGTGAGTTGTCCAAATTGAAAACAATAGCATGCAATGGAAATACCACAAAGAAGCGATACATATATTCCATTTATGATTATGGGAAGACACCATTCCGACAAAATAATTAGGCACTAGTAATAGACAATAAATTCTGCTCGCATATTAGTTTATAGATTTCAAAATAGCAAAACGCAAATGCGCTTAAACAGGTAGTATGAAGTAAGGAGTAAATACATATTTTGCAGATGAGTTAAAATGAATGGGTATAAGCAAATGATATAATGGTCCTTAATAAAAACATATTTTCAATGAAAATGACATTATTAATCATAATTACGATATTATTCTTCCATTGCCTATTGATATATTTAGATAATGTTAATTTTGATATGGTGAACGGTGAAAAATATCAATCGAACACATATCTCTAAAATGACAGGATATGATTTAGAATCAGTAACGCATAAGACAAGGCATTGCTGTATATCTGCAATTTTTTAAGAAACCTATCATTGATGTAAAAATATCATTTACAAGTAGGAAATAAAAAAATGCATTACGTGTATGGATAGTAAACATTACGTTCAAATCCTAATTAGAACTACTTTTTTGGTCCAGTCTTTAATTTCTAACTGTGAATACAGTTCAATGTGGTCTCAAAAGTAATTCTTTATTTGGAATTATTCCTACATAGATATTGCAATATAAAAAGAATCGACGCTATATAAAGACCTTTCAAATCAAGTGAAATGCATTTCAATCTTTAAGGACGTTCTCGGTAGTTTTTACTGCGCACTTCATCTGCGCATCCAAGGGAGTAGTAAATCTGTTACCGAAGATGTACTTGCATAGAAGTCGGATAATCGTTTGTATTCGGATGAAATTTACTGTATGCACTTTTTTTCAATGAATAATTATATTATCTATAAAATTATAATATGTTATAAACATTAGTATATATTTCTCAAGCATATAAAGCCCCCAGCTTTTAATTTTCAAGTTCAAAGTTATTTTAGTCGTTTTTATAAATGTTCAAATAATTTTCAAATACGGTTACAATGGAAACTGTCATTTTACAGAAAAACTAACTCGTCAACAAATACTTTTCTTTGCATTTTCTATTTCAAGATTGAATTTTACTTCACATACTGAAACATAAGAAAATTCTATGAAAGGAATTTTGAAATATCTTCATTTCTTTGTAATATACATACCAATTTTCATTGTTTTTTATTGAATACAAAAATTTGAAAAACTGATTTGGATTTCAAAAGTTGTTTAGATTGTAATAATTCAAAATATCACTGAACAATAAAGTATTCAATGTAAGAATTCATGTTTTTTTGTACTAACAAACCTTCCAGAATTATTTTCATTACCTTTGAAGATGGTATGGTCATTTTGACATTTTTGCCCCAAATGGTTACCATGGAAACTCTCATTTTACAAAAAAAAAAACTAACTCGTCGACCTGCATTTTTCCTTTCCTTTTTGCATTCACAATTCAATTCTAAATAACATATCAAAAATTCAGAACATTCTATGAAAGGATTATTTTGTTATAGATCTGTAGAACATGTCCTTAAACTGGTTTTAGAATCGTGAAATGTTTAAATCAAGCTATAATTTTGAGAACAACTTAACTGTTAAAACGACCAAATTGGAATCAGACGAGCAAGCACTGTATTAGACAGTCTTTTCACCTAGCTGTTGTCTTTTATTGACAAAACTTTCTAATCCCTGTAAAAACCTCTAGAGTTTAAGAATCCTTAACTAATGCGAAATAATCGTAGAGAAGAAGACTTTACTCACAGTCATGTGCGATACTGAAAATCTCAATTTATTAAGAGGTCCAGACATGAGGCGTATTCTCCTACTTTACTTCTTTATAATTTCTTTGAATCCTATAGAACTGATTATCATTAGATATTCTCGATGAAACGGTACTTATGGGCACCAACAACATAGGATGTGTTTTTGTTTTAGATAATCCATGTTAAAACAAGGAAAACCTGTCCGCCGCTTTACCAGATCCCTTAAAATGCAAACACAGCTTTAAAAAAACAAGTTAACACAATCCACCAAATAATTCGTGTTCAACATAAAACAAGAGACTAGCCGAAGTGTTTAAAACATTAAATGGATAGTTTTCACAATGGGGCCCGGTACAATTGGGTTTCTGTGTGTGTCTTTGGGTGGTTGTGGGCGTAAGCGGAAGACTTAGTTAATGGGCTGTAGACCCCTGTAATTACCGGCACTCGGTCAATCAATCCAGGATAACACAGGAATATATTAGCCCCGTCCTCCATTTTGGTGCACACTGATGCATTCGTATCTAGAACGTCCATTAACTAAGACTGTTTCTGTTCTTTTATTCCTGTTTTTTGGTAAAACAGAACATAATTTTATTTTCCACTTGTAATTGGCACATCATCATAAACACATAGCACGCAAGAATATATATATGGTGTATGAATAAATAAAAAAAAATAGATATATCATGAGGTTGAATCTACAAAACTAAGAAATTGAATTTCTTAATAACAAACCTTCTTTCACGTATTTAGTAACTCTAAAGAGCGTGTAGTATTTATTCCAATTCCCCCTGTCTGTATTCTAAAGGAGTGTGATGACAATCATACGCTTGAGAGTTTTATTCTTTTATCTTTTTCTGTTTTTTTTTTTATAATGGTTTTATCATTCTTATTGTTATTATTCTTACTATCATTACTATTATTAATATTATCATTATTATTATAATTATTTTTGTTTTGATATGGTAACTATTATTATTATTATTATTATTATTATCATTATTACTATTATTATTATTACTATTATGATCATTATTATTATTATTATTATTATTATTATTATTATTATTATTATTATTATTATTATTATTATTATTATTATTATTATTTATTATTATTATTATTATTATTATTATTATTATTATTATTATTATTATTATTATCATTATTATTATTATTATTATTATTATTATTATCATTATCATTATCAATATTACTGTTATTATCATTTTTTTAATTATTATTATTATTACAATCATATTTATACTACTTGTTTGGGTATGCAACGATACAAAACGTGCACTCAAAGCTGATAAGATTCATTTCAATATTCTTTAAAGACGATAGACATCCGAGGATATATGTCTCAGACAACTTCCTATGTTTACATTCTAGAAGCTTTATTTCAAATGTTCAAAAACATAAATCTAAAATTAATTACATAATTGAAGATGATAGGATCAATTAAATTTCAATTGAACATTGATTTAGAAATAAACGTTGAAATTGTATACGAAATGACCTTTTGAAAATGTTTATACTTCAATAGTATTGAGTTCGCATTAAACAATTTTGATAACATTTAATTTAAAATTCAATGCATGAATTAATCTTCAATAATCACATTGAAATCAATTAGGGTTTCGTAATTTAAACCTTGCACAACTTAATGCAATAGCATTATATATTTTTTACATTTGACTTTGACCTTTTTTGCTCTTTAATAGAATATACGGTTTCAAACGAACATTTTTTATTTTAAATTTGCAAGGGTCATGCAACACTATTTAACCAGTGCCTTCATAAACACATATTTAACACACCAATAACATAATGTTTTGAAAGAAAAATGTGACAAAAGAAGCTTTGACTTAAAACGAGCATTCATTCTTTTGTCACAGTGACTTACTTATGTCGTAAAGAAAGCGCTTGTTTTTTTTTACTGTATTTAACTCCCCTGCTTTTAGTGTCCATTTAGACAAAGCAAAAGAACTTTTGAGATGTTTTATGGGTATAAATCGAGTACGTCTAAACAATTTCGTTATTGGCTTAACTGAAATTACCATAACACATTTTTGATTAGGAGGTTTCTCGAAAATTGATCAGAACGTCTTAATTCGATTAAGTTTTGTCCATAGACCTTTAACACGATATGATAAGGGTAGAAGAAACCCTTACCGACTTCATAGAACCCATCGCACGATACCAGTTTTTGTAATTGACCATGATATTAACTAAGAGTATATAACAGTTACGATGTGACTAGAAACATACGTGACAAGAGGCGAAAATACTCGTCATAAGCAAATTTATTCTCTCTTTCTCTTGATTTACATAGTTTTATATTTTTTATGTAGATGCTCTTTCTTTTAACAATATATTTATGTATTTTGATGTGGATTCATTTCAATCACCATACACTTAATAGTGTTTCCGCGTAATGGCTTGACAAAGTATAAATGATTTGCCTTTTCACTTTGTGGTTTCCTTATTAATCTAGTTCAAGTACGCTGAAATACGCATACGTATAGAGTGTATGGATAAACAATTACTCAATAAATAATCTTTACAAACACACCATAGAAGATTTGAGACGCCAAATGTTATCACGGAAATAAAAATTACAACAATCAAGTGATTTCTTTTCTTGTTTGTTGTCACAATGGTTGACTTTCTAACCACACAAGAAGCTCACTATTTTTCATTTTCTTTGTGTCTTGAAATAACAGTCTGTGTAAAATAACGCTTCATTTTATCTTTGCCATTTTATGCGATACTCTACAAGAACTCAAAATAAGATGCATCTTAAAAAGAGATTTAAATCAAGATTTTTTTTTTAAAGATTGCAGTAAGCGATGTCTCTTTCTTTTCGTCTTTTTGTTGTACTTTCTTTTATTTCTGTCATTCTGACTCTTATGCTCTTTTTCCTCCCTTCCCGTTTTCTCTTTCCATGATAGTCTATTTGTCTATCTATCAAACCATAAACTTGTAATAGTTGTGTAGTCTTCATTAATTCATCCTTATGGTATGTATCTTTCATTTTTCAAACACCATATGATATATATATATATATCTTGGATGCTATGTATTCATGATGATGTACTATGCACAAGGCGAAACTACAATTTCATCCTGTTCTATAATTCCCGTTTACGATAACTTCAGAATGCTATGACGACGACCATGACGACAAATCCGGCAAACGCCGCCGGACGCGGACAAACTTTACCAGCTGGCAGTTGGAGGAGCTGGAACGAAGCTTTAACAGCAGTCACTATCCGGATGTCTTCATGCGGGAGGCCATTGCCATGAGACTAGATCTCATAGAGTCTCGTGTACAGGTAAATGTGTCCGAGAGTTTAATTATTTAATCTCGCAAAGTATCGCGTCCAAACTAATGTTCACGAGAGAGTGAGTCTGATGATCCGAATTTGACTTCTATCGGAGGCCATTGGCATGAGGCTAGATCTCGTCGAGTCTCGTGTACAGGTAGATGTGTACGAGAGTTTGATAATTTAGTCTCGCAAAGTCTCGCGTCCAAATAAATGATCACGAGAGGGTCACTCTGATGATTCGAGTTGTGATCTCAATCATTACATTAGAATGGAATACTTCGTCCGTACCAGCAAGTTGTTGAAATGGTTTTAAATCACAACACTGAACTAATGCAAAACCAGGCCAATGAGCTTTCTAGAAAATTGCTATAAGATAGAACACACAAAAAAAATAATCGCGATCCAGATGTGATAAGCTGTACGTGGTGACACATGCCGGTTACATTTAAACAATCGACTAGAGATGCATATTAATGAGTAATTATCAATGAATATTCATTAGGATTTACCACTTTGTCAATAACGGCAAATTCTGCGGCTTAAAACAATTGGTAAATGTCCGGGTGGATTGATCCCCACTCACAAGAACATTGTATAGCGTGAAAGGAAATTTGTCACTGATTACGATATTTGACTCGCATCTTTTATTCATAATACACCTATCTTAGCCATTGTACAACGTACGCTTTTGAAAAGAAAAAAAATGTGACAAAAGAAGAAATAGTTCGTGATGAACAATTTCTCCTTTTGTTACAATGGATGCTGGTTAATATGATAAAAAAAGGTTGTTTAACATACTGTCTTCCCAGGCTTTCACATTGGATCAGTCACATAATCAAATGTGAGTTAATTACACGTTTCACACGCAGTATTGCTCTGAAAACATTAACAGTTGATGGCATTTGAACATATTGTTGCAAAGCAGGAACTTGCTAATGATGCTTTATGTTTCTTTAAAGACTCAGAGAAACGAGTAGTGACCCTCCTTTACTTATTTTCCTTTTCTTCTCCTAAACCTTAATGTTGGTTATATAACAATACTGTTTTATTGAATTACTCTCGTTGTGACAACCAACGTGTAACACAACGCAATCGGGTTTACTGAAATACTGAACAGGCTGAACGCTGCTTCACAAGATTAGAATTAGCCTCGGTATTTCAAGTGCATAGCAATTGTTTCTCTTTGAATATAGCGTTAATTTAGATGCAGGAATTGTTAAAAACGGAAAAAGTCTATTAGATGGGATATTTCTTTCTTTTAGCAAAACTAGTCTACATTGTTACCGAGTTGCGAAATGAAGACACAAAATATGCATTTACCCAACTTCAGTAACCAATTTATAATGTTTGGCCAAATTACTTTGTATACAAGTTTAACGTTGTCAAAGGCACGCGTTTCGCCTGTTACAAGAACGGCAAATAGCCCCGAATCCGTATGTTGATACACATTGACACGTGTGCCAGACAATCGATATACAATTATGAGCAGCAGATAGAAAAGATAATGGAAATACAGTTCATTAATAAATCGTGATTAACATTATGCTAAATAGCCGTGACATCTTGGTTTTGTGTTTTCTACGAAAATTACCAATTGAACGATCAATGAAAACTGCGAATTGACTGAAACATTTTTTTAAAATGTTTTACAGATATCATTTACCAAATTAAAGTTGTCATCTGAAAGGACTGTGGCAAAAGGAGAATTTGCTCAGTGTGAGTAGAATCGACTTTTTGCCACATTGTTTTAGTGTATTTTACTTCATAGTGTATTTTGGTCAGTGTATATTATTAAGGCTTTATGGTTTCAATGGATATTTTAAACACTTAAGTAGCCTGTTTTACTACGTCTTTTCCGAAATGTTAAGATCAATGAGGGTTTTGATAAATTTCCCCAAAAGGCTACCCTTGCAATCTTGAATATTCAACATTTTTTTCTACAAGGATTTTATGTTGCCGATTCATGATTACCGCCTGCTTGTACTTCAATTATTTGCCAAACTACAACTCTTTAATTAAGGAGCCGTTCTCTAAAAGAAGAAGGGAGCAGAATCTGTAATCTAATAAAACTAAAGTTGTTTAATAGATGACTAGTTTGCTTTTGAACTTGACAAGTTATTCCTTGTTTTTCTTCAAAATGTTATTCTAAGATGTGTTTGCTTTTGAGAGAAAACGGCTTGGCTCCCAAATGGAGGATAGCTAGCAACAATCTGATCAAGATAACCATTGTATTATCCGTTGAAAGTTAAAAATGTTATGAACATATTTGGAAACTTCTGAAGATGCTTGTTCACAGATGTTAAGACACTTAAATGTTAAAAAATGATTTCTTCAAAACTGCACAACAGATGCACTCTTTGGTATTTGATACACACTGAAGAATAGCCTAATTTTTATTTCTTTGAAGGATTATACAGTGAATTAACATACATTTAAGTGAATTATCATGTATTTTAATCCAATAGTGTTACATCAATTAAAAAAGCATAAAATTGTACATATTTAGATTAATTGACGCGTCAAAAATTTCATTTTGGACCATTACAAAATAATTCTTCCATTCGATCAAAAATGCCGACCACCTAAAACGACCCGTAAAACACCTTTAAAACTAAATGAATATTTCTGATTAGTTTCACGGATTTCAACTGTATTTACTGCTCACTGAACGGATCGGAGTTTAACATTCTGTAACTAAATACGTGGTAATTAGAAGCGTCAAGCACGCGTACTGTGCTAATGGACCTGGTTTAATTAGAGGGTACCGGTGTTTTTAGTGGGTAATGCTTCCCCCCGAAAAGAAATACAGTACAACGCCACAATAGCTTTGAGAACAATATTATCTCTGTGGGGCGAAGCACTTAAAGTCTGATTCAGTGGTTGCTCTTTCGTTACTCTAGTCGCTTTCTTTACCATTTGGCCAAACTGAAATGCATCATCAAGTTTAGGTTCAAATTCCTTTTGGCAGAACATTTTTGTGCTGTAGCTTACCAACGAGCACTGTCCAAAATGTCTTAAAATACTTAAAAGTAAACCAAAAATGTAAATAGCGTAAAATTTTACGTGTTCTCTCCTTCATATCATTTATGCCCAATCTAAATTGTTTAAAAATGTTCATGTTTAAAAGTAGAACAAAAAGTTCAATTGTGTAACATTTTACCATTCTTGCTTACGTATCATTCCTTTTACAAACTAAATTGTTTTTAAATGTTCATGTAAAAAGCTTATTGGAATAATACTTCATTTACATGTTGTTCTTACAAAACATCATAACGAAACTACAATTATAACGTCTTCTTTTTTTAACCAGCTGACCATCATAACACGGGTGTGTTCAGACCACTTTACCCAGACCTGTTTGGCATTAAATCTTTAGGGTTGCCCTCTATTGATTAATGAGCCGATTATCGCAAGAGATTTTAAAAGATTATTTACAATTCCTTTTTTCTTTAAACGTTTTCATTATTCACATAATCCTGTATTGTAGATACTCATTAGATTTAATGTAGATACTCATTATAAGTAGTAAATTGAGAAGATATATACGTAAATTGACCGCATGCGATTTTCTAAAAAATATCCAAATATTCCTTCACTCACCGACTAGCAAGCTTGAGTTACTCAAGACGAAAGAAGTTTCACAGTGCAACCACTCTAATAAGATAGCTTTTTGGAATTAAGATCATTGACTTTAATTATGAAATGGCCATTTTGCATTTACGTCTGATGAGATACATTTAATTACCTTTTTTGTTCCGTCATAAAGTGGTAGGGAATCTTAGAGTCATATTTTTTAGGTTAATGTTGAGATTCGAGCTTTAAATGCACATAAGAAAACGGTTTCATTACTCCACGTTAGAGCTTATAGAATCATGTTTAATTCCAGGATGATTTCTTTTCGCCTTGCTTTTGATTCTCTAACTTTTTTACTTGTCTTGAAACTAATAAATCAAATCACTGAATATTGAACATGTTCTTTCTTTTAAATTCCAAGTAAAATGTTAATGTAATGAGGCATTAGTGATTCAAGCTACTTGTCGATATATTGATATAACTGTAATGTGCGCCAGCTAGAAGCAGTATTAAAATATCATATTTGCTTTTACTGTTTTGTTGGTGAACAATTCCGATTCGCTCCAGTGGGTAGAGGAAAGCTGTTTTGAAAACAATCAGAGAAGAAAACACTGCATTATCTAATGTATCCATAGGTATCAGTACCTCTTATTGATTATTATTGTATTGTTATAAGAAATGCCAAAAAGATTGCTTAAGTACGGAACATATTTAGATTCATTAGATAGTGATGCTATATTTTTGCGCCTTCATCACTAACTTTACTTGCATATATGGCGAAGGTTGACCAAATGTATCGGAATTGACACAACGGATAAAAATGGGTGGCATTCATCAAAAGTATCATCCCTGTAAACAAATTCAAATCTTTTTGTCTAAAACCCATTAATTGTGTAATTTTTAAAAGCTTGTGCTAGAAAATATTTAAATAACATTTCATTGTATTTTCAGGTTTGGTTTCAAAACCGCCGAGCCAAGTGGAGAAAACGCGAGAATACACGAAAGGGTCCCGGTCGACCACCGCACAATGCACACCCACACACCTGCAGCGGAGAACCATTACCAGAAGAGGAAGTCAGGAGAAGGGAAGAGGAGAGGTTGGCGAGGAAGCGGCTAAAGCAGGAGGAGAGAATGAAGAAGTTGGAGGAGAAAAAGAAACTGTTTAGCACAATGAAAGGGTTTGGTTCAGCGAGCACATGTGGTAGGAGTGAGAACAATGATAGCCCAAATACAATAGCAGGCGCTTCAGGCGAATTAGACGTTTCAGAGGTGGCGCCACCTCGAGAAACTGCGCAGCCAGAAGTTGCGCAGTCGGTTACTGAAACCGGAAACAAAACTAGCGCCATTAAAAAACGAAATCCGTTCAGCATTGACAGTCTGCTAGAGATGACAACTGTGAGGGGCGCTGGGAACGTTCTCCAAGACAATGCAAGGGTCGATTCTCCATCGAAGGAAAGTTTAGCGACGAACGAACGCGCCTCAATAGCAAATGACGTGTTGACAACGAGGCAACAGTCTGATAATCAATTTGTAGCAAACAATGACTGATTTGAATACGTTTGTTTTCACCGCCTATTACAAACAATCCCTTGAATTGTTGAACATGGCTTCTGTAGTTGAATATAAATGTATTGGCAGAAAAGGGTAGAAAGTGGGTGGTGCTTTTAGCTATTTTTCCCTTTTCTTACTACATATATTCTAGATTACCAAACGAATACAGTCCAAACGTATTTTAATCTGAAATGATGGGAATAGATATGATCGTTAAGGAAATAGCCAATCTCTTTTTGTCTTGGGCCGACTTTGGCCGGTATCTGACTATTAAAATTTATCACGAAATGCCGCGCCAAACCAACTGAACACAAAGCGTTTAAAAGAAAAGCTCTTCGTAGCGAGATAATTCGTCCTCTGTTACTTGCAAACCAATTGTGTCTGCATTGGTCTCAAACGAGGACTCAAGAAAATCAATTGATGCAATATTGCTATCGGAAAGTATGTTCTTTATTACCAATCTGAAAAAGGGGCTTATTTCGAAAGCACATGTGATGATGCCATTTTCATCAAAAAATTCGTAGGTAACCATTGATAATTTGATATCCTTTTATATGGAGGCAAGATATGCTTATTCAGAGCACATTATCATTGCTTTTAAGCGTGTTATGTCGTTTTCATTCGATGACCAGGTTTGACATGACTCGCCTTATCAAGGTAGAGCTATTTTCGATTTTTTGGAACCCTATCTCTTATGATCGTTTATGTTAGTTTACATTTAAGCTTCGGTGTTCAACAGGTTGCGTGATGTTGATACATGCACATATGTCATTGCCCATTACGGATGATGTCGTTTTTGCTTCAAACATTTGTGTATTAGGTATTTGTGTATTGGGAAGCAATAATAAGATAATATGTCTGGTACCTTTGTTTAGAGACATGATTTGAACGCTTGCTTTATTGCCCCAGCATTGCTTAATTGTATCTACCTCTTTCTTATACATTACGGTTATGTTATGTGGATGAATCTTTCTATCAGCGAGACAAAAATTGTGATACAACTTCGCATTATTTTTCAATGATGTTTCTATGAAATCATTGTGAAAGATGAAGAAATCGCACTAAATATCTTCAATGCATAGACCTGGGTTTATGGTAAGGGTCCTCATAAAGAGGCACAGCTATTTGCAATATGTTGGATTCACATCGTTTTTGTTCGCTCTCGTTGGTTTACAAATTCAGCTCGATTTTCAGACAGGTTGCAGAAATGTTGATGCGGGGACATATGTCACTGATGATTAAACAACCTTAGGTGCATTTAGGCCATGATGGAAAACTTAATCACTCTGAATTGGTGTGGTTGAACCTTGACAGATAATCAAAGCCAATTTAGTAACAGTGTCAGACATTTATCCAAACAATTTCAATATATTAATATATATAAATAGATCAATCAACTTCAATTATCTTCATTCTAGGTTAACCTTACATGGACGTTACATTTTACATGTTTTTGATTGTTTTTATTTTAGCAAAAATGGTTCTCTAACATAACTGACCGTTAAAAAGCATGTTATTGGGTAGAAACAAAGTGGGAATTCGTCTAAAACAAGATTTTTTTTTCATTTCATATTATTTTTGATGAGTTAAGTTCGCAAGTTCAATGATGTCGCTTGGGTTTCAGGTTCAAGTACACAAAAGTGCCAAGGAAACTCCGTTTCGTTCACGTAAAACGATGTCATAAAAACGTAACACTCTAATCAAATCTTAAACTTTGGTGCTATAGTGGGGGTATTATTCAAGGTTTTTATTCGCTTGCTGATTTTATACAATGTAAATAATCGAATAGGGTAACACGTCCGTCCATTATGCTAAAACATTTGTCTCAAGGATGTTTTGAAACAGTCTAGTTTTGGATAGAAGCTTTGAGTTCCTCCGCTTAGTTCCAACAAGAAACTTAAAATGTTTAAGGTCGTCCCTGAAAATTGAAAGACAATCCAAACAAGTTTATTTCTTCATGACTTGAAAGCAAAAGTGCCACATTTCAATACATGCTATTTTGACTACTGCTGCTTTTTGCTGATGGACTGTAACGTATTTTTTTCTTTTTGGGGTTATCCTGATAACACAGTTCTCAAGTGTAACCGGTGAGAGCCAGGGCTATATATTGCACCCTTTTGTGTTGTTAATAATTGTGGGGACATTTCTTTATAAAGGAATGTGTGGTAAGTTTATATTATTCTGCAGTACAGTATATGATCATGAATATTGCACGTTTTGGGTATCAGTTCAGCTGTCTTTAAGTCAAATGCGTTATGAGTTCCGACAAAAACCAAACGTAGCATGTTTGGATTAGAAACAATGTTAATGTGTATATTTGTGTAAATTTGGATATTCATATATTCCAAGTAAATTCAAGTTTTTTTTCTGTACAACAAGCAATGGTATAAAACAAGGCGTTGCTGTTTACCATGAGTATCCAATTTACTCTTAAAACTTGAGATAGAACATTTGGATGGACATGGACAGATTTCTTGCTTTCCACGAAGATGTGTGGAAGTGAAATCGTTGGCGTTAGATTAGAAATTGGTCAACCATTGCTTGATTCTTGATAGCTGTCAGCTATGCAAATTCGGATTTTTTTTTTCAGGCAAGAAGCTACTTCCTAACGTTGTATTGGTGCATATATGATTATAAAAAGCCTGAAGAAACATTGAAAATGGCTTTAAACCCAATGGAGAAAGCGATAAAGACTACCTTCTACGACATTACGCATTTGATTTTAGGCACGTATTAAAGAATTGTTCAAGGACAGGCGAAAATTTTAGAATCTATCCGTAGCAACACATATCGCACTTCGTTACAGGTCTAGAGTAAGGCTTTAAAAAGAGCTAAGCTAAAACAAGACGGAAGGCACAGTAACGGATAAACAAACTGATCCCTGAGATACGGTTATAAATATGTTCAATGGAAGAATTTCGCTCGTTCTAGTTCAAATTCTAATTTGTATTGCTGTATTGGAATTGTTGTATTGGAAATAAAACATTGGTCGAAAGGCAGGTCCTGGGAAACTTAAACGAGTCTTCTTTCTCTGTTTATTCTTCTTAACATTTATTGGAGGAGCATGGTTTCTATGTATAAAGCGACACCTCAAAGACGCGAAAGTTCGTGGGTTCGAATACAGGGAGCAGCAGCATTCCCCCAGTTAGTTTTAATTGTTTTAATTGAGTCCACAAGGTGTAAGTACTGGTTATTTATCTAGGCAAAAATAATCTAGAGAAATCTTTAGTTCAAATACCTTGTTTAACTCTAGATGTTTTGAATTAAAACATGTTTTTACGCGAAGATAATGAACTGTGTTTGGTGCTTTACTGTCCTTTTAGATGCCAAAACAGCTAGCTAATAATTTAGTTGTTCTCAGATGTAACTGATTTTTGTGGTCGTAAAGGTATCCTTTAAACAAAGGGGGCCAGGATAAACTTAAGTCTTGCATTCTTTGTTTTGTTGTTGATGTGTTTTTGTCTTCATTTTAAGTAACTTTTTTGATATGGTAAAAAGGTAAGGAGTGTGCGCAAAGGAGTTGACACCTATAAATGGTTTTAATATACTTCATGGTTTACATGTTATCACATTATTGTACAGAAGAAATAGGAAAATATGGCAAAAGCTTGGTAAAAATCAGCATCTGCATTCTGCAGATGACCTTGGAATCAAAGAAAATTGCTTTTAATTATGCATAGGTTGCTCCATTAAAGGATAAAAGGATACATTTTTGTGGCGAGCAAATAAAAAATGTTTATAGTGATTCTTACCAAAAATGAAAACTTTGATCAAACTTTGTTAAAACCTTATTATATAGATTATTCTGAAGGTTTCGGTTTGAACAAAGCAAGGAATCCCGTAAAAGTAGAACAGTTTGTTTCGTCTTTCGTAACAGCAGTGTTTTTGAAAAGTAAAACAGTATTTGAATTATATGCTATCTTATTCAAATATATGCAAACAAACTTGCGCCAACTGTTTGAAAAATTCAAAACAGAAAGCAAAAATATAACAAACAAAAAATTGGTCAAAAACATTTGCCGTTATATTTAAATTTATGCATGCAAACACACATGTGTTGCTTTCATAAAAAAAAAACTTTAAAAGAGCAAACACTGTACATCTGTTGATGGGATTCTACCATTAGAAAGCATTTCTAATAAGCTCTATATACTGGTCAGAATTTCTAAACGTCCACTTGATATTTCATTAATATCTTGGTATTAAAATATTTTGGCATTTGCATATACTCATGACAACCGTTATTTAAAATATATCCCCAAGAAACCTTTGATTTAAACAACTAATTCAAACATATAAAAGAGGGTTAACATTACCACCCTTCAAACAAGTCACACGAGTCATAAATTGGTGAAATATTTAGTAGTTCGTATGCCGACTATTTGCAGCAACACACCAAGCCCTCATAGATATTATGTAGCGAAGAATGTACTGCTGAGGCATACCAGCACATATTTGTATCACATCACGGGTCAGATCCGCGATATTACGCGGCTGTGGCAAGCCTTTCACTTTCCTTTTAAGTCAAATGTTACTTAGCCGCCTCACTCTCTACAGCATAGCAACAATCAATCAGGACAAGATGTAACCTCTGCGTTACTGAGCCGACTCTTTAGCTCAGTGGTTATGTCTTGGACTGGTCACCCGGGAGAACCACCCGGGAGAACCGGGATCGAATCCTCACAGGGGACATAAAATCCAAAGTGAATTTTTCGAGCTATGCTTCGTTGCGGACATTGTTCGTAAGATGGGGGCTCGTCCGGGATTGGCCATATGCCAATTTAATTCGTCCAAAATAGACTTACAAGCCGAAATGGCTTATATGTCATCATAAATGATGACTTCTATAAGAGGGGGTGTGTTACGTAGCCGCCTCACTCTCTACAGCATAGCAACAATTAATCAGGACAAGAGGTAACCTCTGCGTTACTGCGCCGACTCTTTAGCTCGTCTTGGACTGTCACCCGGGAGAACCGGGATCGAATCCTCACAGGAGACATAAAATCCAAAGTGGATTTTTCTAGCTATGCTTTGTTGCGGACATTGTTCGTACGACACTCCTAAACATGCTTGAACGAAAAGTGGACGTTTAAAAGTTATGTTCAGTGTAGAGTTAAATAGATAGGGAGAACCCGCACAGGTTAAGATAGGACTAGCTCGAATGATCCACCACGCCTGGAGCATTCGAACTAAGCTGACACCCGCTGATGTAGCTTCCCTGTTGGCTATTATTCTAGCATTTAAAACTTGGCCAATCAGAAGAGGTTTGCTTTCAACCACAAATATTGACTGAGTGAAACATTGTCTACATGAGTGTTCGTGCTTGCATGTGGGTTAACAACGGTTTCAACAATAATGCGATTAATTCCTTCTTTCCAACCTTTTCTTGCTACTGGGGACTCGATTTTAACCAAAATATTGTTCTATTACATATATTACTATGGGTGGACGTAATCCAATACTTGCATCAATGTTTTATGGTCTTTTGCGGTGACCAGATTCGGTTTGAAGCTGTAATCTTCAACACACTTACAAGCCGAAATCCTTACTCCTGTGACATTGGTGTAGTAGACTAGTTGAGACATTGTTTTACTCGACAAACCCTTCACTTCATATACACTCGTTCCATTATGCCCTTGGTAGGAAGTCAAAGAAACAACACCACACACTTAACCAGAGTTCTTTGTTGAGAATCTATCCTTCTGACAGCATGATTTTCACACAATATCATTAAAAATGCATAAGTATTGTTAAAGGTACTTTCAAGTCAAATATTTAAATTAGGTAAAATTCCAATGACGTAGTTGTTTATAATTTACTTTCAACATCACAAAGTCATGGAAGAAAACAAACCAATGTGTTGCGGTGCGGCAGCCCGTCTTTACGAAACAATACAGGCACACACGCATGTTTCCTAGACCTCGCCCGTTACAGCCCTGTTTAACTTTTGTCTTGTTGTTCAACTATCGCTATTACACAGGGCGATATCGAGGAAAGTCATTACTACTACCGTCCTTTGGTCTAAGATGTGACCTACCAAGGTCTTAAACCTACAGCCTTCAACACATACAGGACGAACACCCCACCTATTCATTATTTTAATGGGAATATATCCATCTCCTTTTAGCTAAAAGAGGAAAGAAAAACAACTGAAAGGGACACTAACGAAGCTTTTAGACACCATTTTCATGAATAATGCCCTACATCCAATAACTAGAATATTGATAAATCCAATATTGTGTATAGCGACAACATCATATGCGTGTAAAATGTTACTAAATACGATTTTACCTTTTAAAAAAGCTCTCATATGAACACCCGTTTCGCTCTCAAATTCAGGGATTAAAACTGCTTGTTCACATGTGGAAATTTAGGGAGACGATCTTAAAACCCATCAAAACTGAACAATACCTGTATTGCTATGTAATGTGTGCCAGAAAAAGGCAATTGAAAATTAGTGTGTATCAAACTATTTGGAGACTGAATAGATAAAAAGTGCATGAATTTAAATTCAAAAACCTTCGAACAGTTTCAAGATTTCTGCAAAACTCGTAGATTACTAGTGTAGTTTTTGTTATATGTAAACGTGATGAAAATCGTTAATAAAATGTAGGGGAGGTAACCGATATGAGGAGTTAGGTCTTTTCACATGGCCCATTGTGGCAACTATCCCTACCTCCAACTTACCAACATAAACCGGGTATCATCACCATGATATTCATCGTCTTTGAGAGCAAGTGATTCATCAATTGGCCCACGCATCCTTATTTGCGTGGACTTGATGTCTAATGGACACACAACCCATTCAGTCATCATCCTGATATAAACACGGCTCATGATTGGCTAGATTCAGTATGTTCCTTGATATTGGTCTTTTTATTGGTCCATTTTTATTGACAACATTGTAAGTGGATGTCGTTTTCCGTGAATGTGTGTATATAAACATACGAGCTTACGAATATGACAAATATTTAGTAAACACCTTTCTACATTTTCAAACTTTTTAACATGAAACCACCAAGGTATATATATATAACTAACCACTACGAGACTTGAGAAATAGAGCTTACGAAGTAATCCCATTCTTTGTCCAAACAGTGTCTTGCCTATTCCACGATAAGCTTTTCGAACAATGGTATTCACGATTACGTTTTTTTTGGTAAGACTTTTATACCCTTTTTTTTTTTTACAGAATATTCATTCTAACAAATCTGAAGTTAAATATTGACGAAATAACTTAGGATCTTAGGGCGAACTTGCTTATGTTGAAATGCTCATGTAAAACAATTCAACATTTTGTTTCAATGGTGTTCTTCAATTTCTACAGCACACTTTCTTTTTAAAACACACTTTATGAGTAACGTAGGTAATTGTCTTCAATTAAGAGCACTCTCAAATTCCGATTTGAGAGAGTTGGTTATTGTAAATAAATGCCTAATAAGCGCGATATAAATACACATATAGAACCAGAATTGTCTAAAATGTGTCCAAAGGAGAATATCAGATAACACATCACTCCAATGAATTCCGTGTAGTTAATTAATCATTCTATCGTTAAATGATTTGTCACCAAGGAAATGGGGAGGGGGATCCATCCGGATTAGGGACAAAAACATTTCTCTATTAAGGATAACAGATGGATAGTCCCGCTATGACGATCTGATTTTACAAATCCCACCGGACAACGAGACCGGGAAGTCAACGGATTATTTTCATTAAACTGTCAAATTGATTCTTATAAAGTTACAAAATATTACCCAGTGGAGCACCGAGACACCGATCATTGTTTTAATTTTCAATCCAATGCTCATCAAGCGAACATCTCGCCTAATCTCGTTTTTCCAGTGAAAGCTCGCGAGAGTCTCGCGAGACCGGAGATAAACAGCTGTTTGATTTGTGATTATAATTAATCTTTGTGTTTGTTTCTTGGATGCGATGGCGAATTCTACGAGTTTCGGACAGACATTGCCGTACTGAAGGTCCCAAGAACATCAATAACGATTTGAGAGAGACGACCATACCCTTTACATTTCCGAAGCATTCATTGTATCTTCTTTATCACACCAAAGAACACATAAAATCATAACTTATTACAAATACTCGTAACAAGTCCATTTACAGATCAAACATGATTCAAATAGGTGTATGTCTTCTGAAATTTTAAACGTTGGTGCTTACTCGAACTCAAAATATTTTGATGTCGGCCTCGGCGGTTAGCCCAGGAATCCTTGTGTATTGTAGGAAGAATTCGAATGAATTGGAAATTAAATTGAGACAAGACTAATTCCCGCATTACAGACCGCCCATCAATTGCAAAGTCCCCAAACGAGGGGGGACATGTTGAAATAGCGGATCCGCGCTCAATTGGGAAAACAGCTTAACGCTTTACCATAAGCCAAACTTTCGACTGTCCCAAATTGAACGGGTTATCAGACAACATTTAATATTTGATGAAATTGATAAATAATCTTCTAATAGGGCAGAAAATATTGTGGGAAAAGGAGAAATTACTCGCAATTTCTCCTTTTCCCACAATGTTTTCCAGAGTGATAAAGTCACGTCTGTAGGCAAGGAGTGTATGAAATTTTATTATTATCTTTGTGTTATTTGAAGGAGACCATTGTGACATAAGAAAAAATTGCTCGTCACAAACACTTTCTTCTTATATCACAATGTCCCGTCCTAACCCGTATGCAGGATGTGCATATGTCAAAGAGCATACATTTATATAAAGAGCATACATTTATATAAAGAAAGTTCGAGAACGACAAAAACGTCATCAGCCACGTCATTAATGGCTGATTACGTTCTATGACGTATCATGACGAAGAGTTGTCGTCACATGACTTCCATTTTTAATATAAATATACAATCTGAACACATCGGTTTATCAAATGAAAAAACTTTTGAAATGATAGGGATGACGCCATATTGGTTCCCAGCGGAATGACGTAACTTCACTTTCGTGTTTAAAAATAGATCTTAAATGTGAAATCTAAAAAGTCGTTAAATGTGATTGAGGAATCAACTTTACATGTCACAACCACAATTTTGCCATTTGGTATGAGTTACTGATAAAAAGTGATTAAAAAGGATGTCCAACACTTCCATACACATTGAACTACTTAACGTGCGCGCTTAGAAAATGTGTTAACTGCCGGATCACGATTTACCCGAATAATTATAACCCTACACTTATGTCCGAGCAATCGGGACTACTCGGGTATTTCCGTGAGCTGAGAAACACACCTCGGATATAAGTGTAGGGTTACAATTTTTCGGGTAAATCGGCATCCGGCAATTAACACATTTTCTAAGCGTGCAAGTTAAGTAGTTCAATGTGTATGGAATGTGTATTATCAGTAACTCATACCAAATGGCAAAATATGGCGTCATCCCTATTATTTCAGAGGTGTTTTCATTTGATAAACCCGATGTGTTCAGATTGATGTCCGAGGTGTATTTCACAGCTCACGGAAATACCCGAGTAGTGCCGATTGAATAAATATACACACGCCCATCCTGTTCATCGGTCTACGTCATAAGTTACGACAGACAACGTGCACCTGTCGAACATAATGTACACACACGCCACGCTTCTATCGTTCAAAATTGTCCGAGGTAAGTCCAATTTGTAGCACCACTGTAGTTTCTTCTTGCGGAAGGATAGAACTTGTTGAAAACACAAGCACAGTCTTATGTTGTATCATTGGTCAACGTGCAGTGCTTGTCCATAGGCTTGTGTTGAGATAGGAGGTTCCCCTCTCGTATTTCTAAAGTTGCTGGTTTTAAGATTCCGTCTGTTTTCGTTTTCAATGGCTCAATTAAACATAATTACACGTGATAGATAAACTTCCTTTTAAAAAAACGAAATTAAGAATTAAAAAAAAAAAAAAAAAGAATCACATGAAAAAAGAAAAAAGAAAAACAAACACTTGATTACTTGGTTATTGATAATTTCATTTGTCATGATATTCAATTATAAGACGATATTTTCTTTTAATGTATGATGACTTTTCAATGATGATGTGATGTGAGAATGCAAAGAAAATAGTGTCATACATAAGCGTTTTTGTTCTCATACCTTGTTCAAGACCAAAAGTCTTTCTTAATAATACGAGAACAAAAGCATTATAACACTTGCGTCTAAAACTACTTTCTTTGCATTCTTGTACACCGAGCAAATGTTCTTGTTTAATGAATAAATCCGTGAAAAAAAAACCACCCTTGTCAATCTGAGCCTTTGATCTAATATCTTTTTAATTTGACTAAACCCCTAAACCACTTGAATTGGTTGACATTTTCTTTACAAAATGCATAAATCATATAAACAAATCCTTCGCCAAACTAGTTCATTGGTCTGGTGGGTTTTACATTTATATATCATTTTTCATATATGTAATCTGTCAAATTGATCTTCGTTTGATTAAGAAGCAAACAGAAAGATGATATTGATAAAAGAATTACGAAAATAATACTCATTACTCTCAAATGACATACAGCTGTAATCGAAATCGAATTTACTTTGAACTATTGAAAGATTCACCGATTAATCGAAATTTGTAAAATGGTAACGATTAGTTAATTCAACAAACTCAGTTTTGATTGGGATTTTATTGAACAAGTAGATGTATCTAATTATGTCTTAAATTTAAATATACAACTTGATGGTCGTTTCATCTCCCCCATCAAATCTGTCCACTGTTTCACTCTCCAGGCACATTTGAAAATTATGATGTCATTAGAACTTTCATGTTTTTAACTAATTTTGGGATTCTCTTTTTAAATTATTGATTAATGTTACCATGACTATCGATGTTAACGTTTTTTTTTAAACATATTATTGCCTTTTTAAACTTTTGTAAAGAATTAAACATCATTTAAAATTTACGTATATGAAAATTCGTTCCCATATATCAAATGGGTAACTCAAAATTTAAATTTGAATTGTATTTCCATGAAATTATCAAAAACATTTGAGAACAAACTTAAATCACCATCAGCTGCATTCAAATATGGTGGGATATAATGAGAATATAGCTAGGTTTGATATGAATATAATCATACTTAGAATGTTTGAATATATTCAATTTCGACAAAGATTATTTGAGACACAATAAGTCAAACATTGCTATCAATTTGCAGGTTTCGTAATTTTGTACACGCGGATTGTTTTTGTTTTATTGTGTTTTTTTTACACGGATTGTTTTGAATAACCACAGTATGACGGGTTGATTTCAATTAGAGGCATATTTGGTTCTCCTAAAATTGAATTAAAGCATTGCTCTTACGAAAGGTTCAACCGACACCGTACCAGTAACACGAGTGTTTTTTGCCTGTAAATAGTTATTATCTAGAAAATCCGCCGTGTGAAATGTAAAAAGTTCGTTATGATTCAATGCACATTTGTTCATTTGTTCTTGGTTTTGATTTTTTGGATATCAGATAGATCGTTCGACGGAATAGTCAACCCTTAACAAATCAAAGGTTTGGTTTTCTAAATGAAATACTTGCAGCTTCCTTGAAGTAAAATAATAAAAACTCAAATGAAATCATGAATTTTAATCTTAAATTGAACATACACTAGTATTGCTAAAGCCACAGTCTTAACAGTTGGCTTTTGTTTAAAAGTAAAACATGAATTATATCAAATCGTCCTTAGATTGAACTCGTTCCTATTCACGGAATGATTATTTCTTATCGCATTTAGTCAGAAGTCTAACAGAAGATATCAAAGCTTATACTCAAGTGTTCGAAGTTATTCATTTTAATACAAACTACATAGGCATTCATAAAAAATGACATACTTAAGAAAAACAGGATTTTGGTTTCTTGTTAAACATATTCTAATTTTTCATTGCATCGCCTTATAGTTTCATCAAGCAACAAGATGGTTTACATTTGTAGAACTTATTAAATGGTTAATGTACATTCGTTGGTCCCTAAATGCTTCATACTATAGCGGAAAGTGTCACGAATATCCTCACATGTTGTTTTGGTAAGTCTGTAATAATGAAGGAAAGGAAAGCAAAGTTTACTTACAAAAGCCTTTTGGGGGTAATTAGAGCCTAATGAATGTCACTTCATTGAAATGTGTCTAAAGTCATCCCCTGGTCTTTGTTCAATGCCGGTCGGGTGGAAAACGAAAATCCCTATTGACGTTATGTTCTAATTGTCTACCGAAATGTATGGCAGATTGTATGGCGTTCTACAGTAACGGGGGTATGGCGGTTGACAGGAACGAAACGAATACCTGACAAGTAAATGTGCCGAAATGGAATAGATTGGATCAAGATCAGCCTGTGTATTATGAACGAATATGTATAGCAATATGTGTTTTTTTTGTAAAGAGCGGATACTTTACCATTCCTTAACCTTCCCTGCCATTGAGTGTTCGGAGGACCATAACCTTCTTGAAAAAGTTGAATGTGTTATGAAAGAAGGATTGAAGAATACATCTGACTGGGTAACATGCCAAGATCGTATTGGAATTCAATACCTGCTTTGATTTCTAACTTACGTCATCTGGGGATGTTTCGGCGGATTGTTTCCTGTCTGAATGCTTTCCCATAAGATATTTTGTACTATGAAGCAGGCTAGCCTACTTATCCCTGTAAACCTTTCACCGTTACCGTTATTTGAGATCCGTCTTCCGTTATCATATCAGGTTTATTCTTTTCCTCGTCAAAAATATGATTTGGAACCGTCGTCTAGAATGGCACACATCCTTAGGTGGCCGTGTAACTGTAGTCTTAAACTGACGGGGGAACAGTGTTCAACTATCTAAAACATTCAACCAATTGTAGAATTCAACCAACAGTGTCACAGTGTATCCAAGTGGTTTGTTTTATGTTCTCAACAAAGGACATTTCTTGAGGTTCGTCTTGACGAATCCATGCGGGATTTTAACTTCACTCGTCATATCTAGGGACCGATAATTTAAAATGGCACCCGCTTGATATATTCTTCAAGCAATTGTAGTTAGTTGTAGTTGTAGTCTAGTTATTCTCATCAAATATGTTTCGAGGCCCACCTTAATTTTAACTAAGTTGGTTATGTTTTGAGACCTGTACTTATGAATGGTGCCTCAACGGATGTATTGCTCAAGGAATTGTTAAATTCCACCGATAGGCTAAAGTATATTCTTACTGGTTTTTCACTCTCTTTGCCATATTGTGTTTGTTAGGCTCTGCCTTCTGGTATCCTAGCAGAATTTCGATATTTATTCGTCATATGATGTTGTGTGGTATGTTGTCTAGTATGGTACTCTGCCGAATTTATAGAATACAACCGACGCGGTAACGCTCAAGTGTCTTTGCTTATTTTTCATTTCCCCATCGTTGAATATTTCTTGAGGCCCGTCTCCATCTCTGGCATCGTTACCCACGGACCATAATTCCCTTTCGCAAGGCCCGGTAATCTATCGGCGCTTGTTTATCTCTGATTACGGGGGACAAGTGAAGCATGTAAGATAACCAGATCCGCCCAGCCCTCGGAGATCAACGTCCAATATACATGCAAATTACCGCGGAAATCCCAGGCAGTCGGGAGAAGCCGACAATTACCAAGATGTCGTGTTTAATTCAATACCATCGCTGATTATTCCTGTTTGGGGTCTGTTGATTAATTCAAATTTAATTACTTTCGACAATAAAGATACGTAGAGTTTTTTGGGCGCTCCCTCCGTCAATTGGTATTCTATGACCCCTTCCATTAGCGAGGGGATCCGAAATAAACCTCGGTGCTTACGCCGCATTGATCATGGTTATTACGTGGGATCTCGTGGACGCTTGCTTGTCTCGATGCGAGGACCCAGGAACGAAACCATCTTTAACACTTTACCACTTGACGCCACATTTTTGCGTCTTGCAGCATACGACTTTTGAAAAGCATTTTGATAAAATGAGAAATTGCTTGTAACAAGCAATTTCTCCTTTTGCCACAATGCCTTTGCAGTCTGTGCAACAGAAGAATCACAACAGAAGAACTTAAAGGATTTTTCCATGTGTACAAAGCTTTTCTAGAGTCGTCTGCTTCAAGTAAAAAACTAAATGTCGTCTGTTGATTGTAAAGGGTTAAACCATTTAACCATCTGGTATCTTATGGATGGTTCAGGTTCGAATCGTACGCATTAGCAGTCGAGATGTTTTACGAAAAATAACTCTGTTGGCATATTGGGATTACAGCTCTCCCCTTCTGGTATATAAGTTGGAACAATGGTCATGGCAATATTTCATTGTGTTATAAACATACCATATCCTTGTAACAAATATAAAAAAACTTAAGCAATGATGAAAGAGAAATAAGATACTTGATGGGAGAAGAAAAAAGCATTACCATTTGATACGTTAAACACATCTGGATGTAACAAAGATTCATCGATAAGATATGAAAGAATGCAATTTACTAGCATTATCTCTCAATTTTTAATGACATACAAAACAATCCTTTAAGTGCACCAACAAGTAAAGTCATGGTAAAGAATAGTTGAGGTTTGTTATCTATTTTGATGTCATTTGATTTCTACAGATGTTACTAAGTACAACTGATTTACCCCTGTTTGGCTTTTAACTCGAAGTGAAAAGCGTCCTTTTAATTACGTTTTCAGTATCCAACGATATCTTTGCTTATCCTACCAAAACATATATTAATTGATTTATTCGTGATTACCCGTTTTATGATACTTTGTCAGTACTTTCAACCGACCGGGTTCTAATAGTACCATCGGGACCGGGCATAATTTACGAGCCCCATACATACACGTATTAATGTTTATGTCGCTCATGATTGACACCTGTGAAATGTACAGAACATCTTAATTATATACACCCAGCCACTTTTTCTTCTTCATCTTTTCCACATTATTGCTTTTATATTATACAATAAAAATTGAAATATTTGATGAAATCGCTTTATTGCGAAAATTATTTTACACCTGGTTCGGTCGTAAGCTGATGGGTGTGGGACAAGATACCACATTCGTAACCCAAATTCAGTATACATTAGCGGGCGTATCAAAAGCTTTTGAAGGCAATACATGGATACCAATCTGACAAATCTTATATTGTGGGTACTCATAAGAATCGTTTCTGTAAGACGTTTCTTATTGTACCCATGCTATAGGATTTAGAAAAGCGATACATAATCTAACAAGGGGAATTACATTGGTACCTACTATCTTGTTCTATGACAAAAAACTTTAACACTGCATTCTATATACCAGTTTATTCTATAAAACTGTGTTTTATCATGTAGCTTAAAACAAAGAAACGTCCACTCAACCTACCCCCCATTTAGGAATTAGTGACTGGTCCATTTGAAAAGCAACACCAAGGGATATGTAATGATATTGAAAAGCCACACTGTCATCGTGATATCGGGAAGACCAGTGTGAGACCAGTGTGAGACCAGTATGAGACCAGTGTGAGACCAGTGTGAGACCAGTGTGAGACCAGTGTGAGACCAGTGTGGCGGTGGTAATTTTAGTTTTATGTAGCATAATGATTCATAGAGTTGGAGGTTAAAATATCACGTCTCTTCTGTATGTGAAAGTCACACAGGCTTACTTATCATTTTGTATTGCCTGTCGTAATATACGTTTAGCAAAACTATAGCAATAAATAATTTTCTTATGCATACGAAATTATCAAACCAAACATATTCTTTACAAAGTGACATTGTTTAATTGTTGGATTACGAAGCTTGGTAAATTGCCGGCTACCAGGTTTATTGGATCAAATTTTAGAATTATGAATTTTATATCTAGCAAACCTAGTTTGTCGCATAACACGCCGATAAGAACGTAATCCTTATAAAAATGACAGTTAACATTCAAAAAATGTCATTTGAAAAAATAAATCTACAGAGAAAATGCGTGAATGTTATTTGATACACATTTGCTCGGAGAATCAAGCCCAAAACTAGCATATCTTTGGTTCCAGGGAAATATGTTGGCAATAACGCTCGGTAGTTGATTGTGTAAACTTTACAAAGACCGGAGTATGGTTTATTAAACATTTTATGCTAAAAGGTTGCGTAAGTTCAAAACAACATTTCCTCTTATTTCAGTACGGGGCTAAGCAACATTACAAACAAACACAACATTGGAATCGTCTCTCCGAGACGCTTCCAATGACGTCTCACATTGCAATAGTGTACTCTCATTTAAGATACTATCCATGTGCATCTGTTTTGACTTACGCTAAAGTTTTGAATTTCATTAAGTTGTTTAGTTAAACGAAACCCTGGTTGTCTTGTCGTAAGCCAAGCGTAGTTCGCCACAGACGAGGACGTGGTTCAAACGTCTTCACGCATAGCTTGATTGACAGCGAGCTAGTCGAAAAACCATTAAAGTAGAAAGAATTAACTCGTTATAAATGGGTTAGTCGAATATTATTTGTCACTTCTAAAGGATAATTTGCGATATGATATATCATTTTAATCGGCGAGATCAAAAAATGAAATACTTTCCAGTTCAATTTTGTTCACTCACTTCTAAGGGGTAGAAGTAACCTCCATAGAAACGCCATTTAGAGGAAATAATATCACGAAGCATGACCTACCTGGCATATCCTCTTATACGCAGGTTGCACATTAAACTGTTTATTTTAGATAGTAAATTTCATCAAACGATAGGTTAACTTTTATCAAAGTGACTAAATGTTTCCAGGAAAGCTGTGTAAATCATAATCACCGATTTTTAGAGACTTTGAAATTATTTTGCAAGCCATTAGACATCTTTACGTCGACCTCTCTTTATGTCGAACATTTTCATTATGTCCTCAAAACATTGAGCTTAATAGATTCTTACTGTACCTAAAGAAATATCTGTATTTAAGTAATAGAACATTACATGTATCACTTATCTTGAAGGTATGAGGGTAGAAACCATCCAAACACAAGGAGATTGATTTCCTTGTGTCGCTGATAGTTTCTAGACGGGAATTCATTATCCCATACAATAAGGAATAGGTTTTAAAAAATTAAGAAGGCATTTTCCCTTTTCCAAACGCCAAATTATCGACTGTCCCAAATTGAAAGGGTTTGCGGACGACATTTCAGAATGAGATGAAATTCAAAAATAATCATCTACTAGGGCAGAAAACTTTGGTGGAAAAGGGGAAATTGCTCGTTGCGAGCAATTTCTCCTTTTCCAACAATGTTTCCAGAGTCATCTGCAACAAAGTGGTTAAATGTGGTTATGGCTTGGTAATGGGTTAAGAAAGTTAGAGTAGGCATATAAATGAAACATCATTACCTGTTTACGAGACAAGCGGTTTGCGTGACGATACCATATGTTACAAATCTACTGGGTATATAATGACTCGATTATTACTTAAGCAGGGTCTTTTTTATAATCATAATTGATTGTTTGAAGAGGGAAAATACCTCTTTATTGAAATAAAATCGGACAAAAAAGGAACAACCCTGACAACACCTTTTGTCGTATAACTTGCCGCCCTAATCGTAATGGTTTTTTGGCATATATAGATTTGTGGAATTACCAAACATTAAAAAAGATTATAACGTCTTATATTTCGAAGCGTCTTCGAAAACGTCGAAACACTTGCTATCAAAGAGACCGATCGCTATTTTTGAAAATTTGTAGAAGATTGCAAACAAATAGAAATCTGGACCATTGGTCTAAAGACGAGTCTGACCTTGTTCTATCTACTATAACTGTCTCACTTTCAATCAGTATCTTTGAAACCTGTTAAAAAGAGATTCGATCTGGCGACGTTTTTCATTTTATATCAAAATGATATTCCACTCAATTAGGTAGGGCGGTGTTCACAAACAATAGTTCGGTCTTGATTGCCAAATTCAGAGATACAGAGGAGTAGATTAGGGGAATTTCTTCATTGCTCATTCTTTAACCCCTTCAAAATCCTCTTAAAGAATTGTATGTACATGTTGTTAACTGCATGCATAAGATAATAATGTGCCCTCGTTTATCAGCCTTTGTTTTTGGCCCACAATGTTTTAGATCAGTTCGATTTTAAATTGCACCATACCAACGGAAACATAAATTAATGCTATCTAACAATCTTACATACAGCCAATGACACAGCAGGAAACATTCAAAATGCCAAAGCACAGAGAATGCGGCGTAAGACTAACATAAACTAGCCGTTGCAGATCCATTTCTTCATTAACCAATAACCAAACAATCACCACATTTGACCAGTCTCTTGCAGACGACTCTAGAAAACATTGTGGTAATAGGAGAAATTGCTCATGACGAGCAATCCCTTTTCCCACAACGTTTTCTGTCCTATAAGAAGATTACTTTTCATTTTTCATCACATTTTGAAATATCGTCTGCAAACTCTTTCAATTTGGGACAGTCGAAGATTTGCTGTTTGGTAAAGGGTTAATGGTGTTGTTGTTGGGCAAATCGCACCTGATCGATGTTAGCATAAAGGTAAGTTGTCCCCCTTCGACGGTAACTGTGTACTTATTTATCGTTTTTATATATTTATGCGGTGATCATAGATTTATTTGGCAACGATTCGTACATTTAATTTTCTTTTCTGTGAGGTAATCCTTTTAACTATTTCACACTTATTTATCGATTTCTGGTTTATCATAGAAGGAAGATCTTAAATCGCAGCAGTACAGGACATCCTAGATACAATTCTTTTTAGTAGCAAATTACACGTCTTCCAACGCGGCCTTGCTCTACAAACAGTCCTCGCACTTTAACTAGCCCTTTAGAAATATAATATTAATAAATAATAAAATCAAATGCATCAACCTGATTTAGTGGCATTCGCAATTCTAGCTTCTTCGATCACCATCGAATATGTATTTTCAATTTGAAAATACCGTTGCGCAGTAATAGCGGGGATATACATGGGACAATGAAAGTACACGAATTATGTGATTTAACTATGATATGGTTGAAAAGGGCGTTAGATTCCCATATAGTTGTCAAAACTACTTAGAAAATTCCTTAACAACCCAGATCGAAAGTAGCTAACTAAATAACGATATACTAAAACAGCAATGACATGAACCACGCGTGTCTGTCGTATTACAAACCAAGTATCCAGCGACCGTACTATGTAATTTCGTCTATTAATACGTTCAGCGAATTTTTCTAATTACCGGGTTCTTATAAAATATTGAAATGCACGGTATTTAAAGAGGAACGTATTATAGAATTATATGACAGATATAGCTGATTGTAGCTGTCTACAACGAATATTAATTAAAACATATTCTACGTATGACTCACTGCAAATAAATGGTACCAAAATACACAAGCCCCCTGCTTGACTCTAGCGGTGTCACATTCCTGCTCGGACAAACCGCATTACCGTCTCCCCAATTGAAGAGTTTATCAAGCGAAAACATCAATACTTAATTGATATCTAGACAGTGAAATTGATATCAAAATCTTCCCTTTCATTAACGCTTGATTGAATGTAATATATGGGTCGTTTGGACTGGAAATGTTCCCTTTTATAATTTTGCTAAAAGTGCTACCCAAGCAGCCTGTTTTTGAAGGACATGATGACATGTACTTTACGCTTCCAGAGAAAAGAGATCAGATTAATTGTTTCTGAAACAAATGGTTTCCTCGAAACTGATTATAGTGCCTAAGATTAAAGTGTTGTTTTTACATTTTGATTAGGAGGAGGTACACAAATACACAAATGTTACATGGTTTGATTTTAGATACTATTTCTAATACGACGTGGTATAATTTACGTGTCACTCATTTTGAAGTATGGGGGATTCCGTTAAATGAAGATATTAATACATATTAACGGGGCATTCAGGGTGCTCCTTATAACCACTTATAACGTCAAAATTCGCGGATTCTTTAACATCGAGTGTAATTAGAACAGCTTACTTCCGAACGGAGAGATAGTTTGGTATATGGCCAAGGTCTTTGAGTTGTCTATGGTGTAAACATTAGCAACACGAAGGAAATATAAAATTAAATAAAACACGCACACATTTTGCCAAACATACAACGTTTTAGAGAAATTGGCTTTGTGGTAACATGTGCTTGGTGTTTTGTCATTATATTAGGCTATGAAAAAATACTTCAGAAAAACGCAAATGCTCTTATAAACCATTGAAAAAGGACTGTATTGTTAACGTGGACCTGAAACGCAATGTTTGTCATGTTAATACTTGTACGTTTATCCGATTGTTTATTAAGTACTTCTCTCGAACAAACGTTGAAACATTATTTTGGTTGTATCCAAACTACACGTAACTGTAAAAGAATGTTTGCCATTATATTAGGCTATGAAAAAATACTTCAGAGAAACGCCAAAGGTTGAATAGGTCACTTAAATGGGACCGTATTGGTGGACTGTTTGTCTTACTACTACAGTGAAGCCCCGTTTATCCGGACCCCGATTATCCGAATGTCTCCCAATCCGAACGAAATTGTAAGGGAACGGAATTATTTGACAAGTTTGTTGCAGACGACTTTTAAAAACATTGTGGGAAAAGGAGAAATTGCTCGTGACGAGCAATTTCTCCTTTTCCGGCAATGTTTTCTGCCATATCAGATTATTTTTGGGACGGTCGACAATTTGGCGTTTGTTAAAGTGTTATAAGTATACACGTGCATACAGACCGTTTATGTCTTTATGTGTATAAGAACATGCGCTACTTCATTAGTCCGGATGAATCGGTAATCTGGACATTTTGTTGGGAACGGACGTATTCGGATTAACGAGATATCACTGTATATGTACTCGTACGTATAGCTGATGGTTTATTTAGTATTTCTCTCAAACAGACGCAGAGACAACAATCTGGTTATAGTCACACTATAAGCAATTGTAAACGAAAGCTATGGAATATAAAGTTAATTGAAAATGACAAATCCCTAATGATATTATTTTTAAAAAAAAAGCAATCTTTGTTACAAACTGAGAAACGCTCGTTAGGGGTATGGTATGACTTGTTAGTGACCACTGAAGATTGCCAACCCAAATATAAAACATTGTAGACACCAGTAAAAAAAATAAAGTGATCATATATGTTTTTGTCTCATGTTAAAAGTTTACTAAAAATTCGTTTTGTCTTTAAATCGATATACTTAATCGTGTTTAATAATAGCACCAACTGTAAAACCGTTTTTAAGAAACAATATGGAAAATACAGCTGAAACAATGCACGTTTATCAGAGGGAAAATGCAATGATATATTACATAGAGATTAACATAGTAATTATCAGTTATTACATATATTTGTTTGCGTCATGTAGTATAGATCGATTCATTTGTATGATCTCGTTCAGAGCGAGGACTAAATTGACAATATGTGAATTATGGATAACCAATACTTCTCCCATGAGAGTAATAGGGAGGGAGTGCATTCAAAGTAATATTATAAAATAACACCAAACCTTGAGGAGTGCCTAGGCCTAGAGGTTCTTATGGTACAGAAGCGCCAATGAAGTTCTCTAAAACGGCTCGATTCCCAGTTGATAATGAGGAGGAGGGTGTCCCGAGAAAATCGGTTTACACAAACAGGTGACGTCAGGAACACTCATCCATGTAGATATCCAAAAGGATATATTCGTAATTTAACGGACATTATGTATGTATGCATGTATGCATAACGTCATAATTAGGTATAACTGATTCCTCTGTCGTCATCGCAATAAATCATCGATTAACAACAGAAACAACATGTTAACGTAAGAATATTTACCCCTTCTCTAATCAAGAATACATTAAACAGGAAGTTAAGTACTTGTTTTGATCCAGAAATTACATGAGTATAACCGAAAAAAGAAAATACAAAAGCGGGGTTCAACTACAAACAGATATTATTCATACAACATTAAATAACTCCGCCCCATGCAAAACACCGGACTAATTACCAATTTGTGTTTTTATCGAATGCAAACCGTTTATTTTACGTCAGTTATAGTTAGTCTAGTTAGTATTCCGTTTTGTTATGCGACAATTATTCATTTATACAAAGATAAATCACAATGCAGTCTAGACAACCATTTGGAAGGTCAGTGATATTATGATAATTATTGCTATAATTTATAGAAATATAACACGTAACGAAGCGTCTACCTTGGTGACGTTTTATTGCACAAAAATGTTGATTCTTTGCCTCATACAAACATCATGGACAATTTGTTTGATGGGTAAATAGTTTGGTGACTATGAAAATGTCTACAACCGGGTGGAGCCACCGATTTCGTATTTTCTTTTCGATAACCAATTAGTAATACCCCTGGCGTTATAATACGCATTCCTTCCATTTAAGATTCATTAGAGAACACTAGTCATTAAACTTGGTCCTCGAGGGACTTTGTGAGTGATACAAATTAGAAGCAAAATAATGCAACAAAAAAGCATGACAAAAATACTTCTAAAAACATAGGGTTTGAACCGCGTTTGAATTTTCATGTTTTTATGTGTGTGTTTGTTAGCTCTAAAGAATATCATGTTTTTGTCGCAATCAGACAACAAGCCCTTATGCAGCCGTTTCGGGCAGTACAAAATACAAATGCCATCGTGTGCCTCAACTTGTAAGTTTGAAACCTCTTATTACTTTCTTTTTATAATGCATAAACCGCAGAATTGTTTAATGTCTTGCGACCCTATACTTAAAAGCCCGTTTTCTATAATGTTATCTTGTATTTAACATCGGAGATGATTTATTCATCTGGCACGCGAATGGTACCAAAATGTATCGTTGCTGTCTACTTTATAATCGGAGCTTTGTACCATCTTGCGGTCATTTTCACAAACATCATTACCTATGAGATTGGTGGAGAAAAGTAATGTGTCTGTTTCATTGAAATGTTGCGGCTTAACCACACCATTTTAGAACGAGAAAAAGTTTTCGTGTAGAAATATTTTCCTAATGTGCATTTGAGTGAAAATAAAGGATGATTATCGATTTGGTGGAATCTTTAAAAAAAAAGATTCGCTACGATTGATTAACATAAATGAAAAATAAAACACATATAAATTCAAGCGCAAAACTTGAACTAAATTTCATTTTACATATAAATAACAACATTATTGCTCTATGTTAGTGCTGGGGGATTCTTAACATGTTGTTTGAAAAGAAGGAAAGGTCGAATGGACAATGTCCTTCTTCCACCAAGGTTTTCATTCTATTAGAAGAATAACCCAGGACTTCATGTCAATATCAAGTCATCATCCACACACAACAAATGATTTGAAGACTCAGAGAGTCGTTATTCGGATGGCTCGGCGCAAATAAAACAATCTATAATCGTCATGACACCCTATTACAATGACCAGCGTGCGACAACATTGGTTTTGTCAGCCTATCCCATGTAAAGATATTATTGTAATGTAAACATTACGAGGTGGGAGTAAACATTACATAATTCAGTAACGTCTCTTGTCGAATCGGTAATTATTGAAGGACCTTGTATGCCTTCTGGGCTTGAAAGGAAGACACTTTAACGGTCCCTGTCCCTTCCTATTATGTGGGGTTACTATCTCTATCGTTTAATGATATAAGGTTACTTAAAAATGCTAAAATAGAGTTGTTTTCAGTTGCTTATGATAATAGATTTTGAATGAAGGCCAGGAAGCTCTGAACCAAACGTAAACAGCACTACAACCTTTTTAGAAATCGGAACCTCTAAACATATTCGGTGCGAACAGATAGCGATAGTCCGAAGGCCCTGGCTAAGGTAAACGTCAATGGTCAATTTCTTATTTACTATCTGATCAGTATAATGTACATCTTAGACGGTCATTTCATTTTTACGACATGCGTAGGTGAATCAAACAGTTAGGGCGCGCGAATGCCGCCTTGATGTACACCGCGGAAAGTCTTACGGGTGTATTTTAATGAGAATTTGATTGGACCACCATGATGCCTTTATTAGCGAAACCGGGTAAACAAAACGTTACAAGGGCAAGAAAAGTCAGTTTCTTTGAAAACAATCAGATGATGAATTGAGGATGATTGCATAACTGCCAGAAAGTTAATGTGTTTATTTAGTCGTATAATCCGTCTTGCTTAATTGCCTCGTGCTGTTGGAAATTTTTTAATGTATACAATGCACAAATACATATCTCAAAACGATATAACACTTTGTAATTGTATCATAAACAACATATCTTTTTTATGTACATGTGTATAAAAACTATTCTGTATCACAGGTAGTCACTTTAAAGTTTAGCAGAGCATATTTGTATTTATCCGCTTCAAACTATTATAAACGTCTTGAACTTAATTTGAGATAAACTGACTACCTATACATTTTTTAAATGAAATTTAAACCAAGGAAGAAATTCCAAACAACAACAAAAACGGACAGTTAAAAGAATTATTTTGGAATTCAATGAAATTAAGCTTCCAATTCAAAATGCTTATTTGAGCGTCATGTCGAATTCTGTGAAGAAAAAAACCCTGTCAAAACCGATAACGGAAGTTATGTCTAATATTTAAACAACACAGGAAATACTGGTAGCTATAAAATCAAATAAAACCTAGCACTAACGCTCTATTGTGGACATTTGGTCAACATCGTTCATTGTGTCCAATCTGGCAGGTACTATTGTAGAAAATAGGTACGCGTGTATCCTTGTATTTGATAGTAAATGTAAATACCGGTATCTATTTTATACTATGCCATGGCTAGCAACCCGTGATGCGTGTTCATTGTCTCCAATTTGGTCCCAAGATTGAACTTAAAATCATATTATATTTTACAGAACAAAACATGCTGCTAATCATTTGATGTTTTCATTCTTAATTGTTTGTTTTTTGTTTCGCGCTGAAATGGTTTGGGTTAAAAGAGGTTTATTTCACTTAACAAACAGGCTTGTATGGCAATGGATTAAAACCCTGCCAAATGACAGAATATATAACTCATTTGTTCCTATCAACTCAATTTGCGGCGCATGTAGCGGTCGTTTCAGAATCGACAAAAGGATAGATTGCTAATGACTAGCAGTTTTATAATAGGGCAACGCCGAAAGTATTCACATTCTAAAATGATTTTAACTCAACACTACATACTTAGTTGAAATAAATAGATCAATAGATTGTTACAACAAAAGGATTTGCTGGTATATAGCTGCTTCTTTTCTTTATTTATTGACCATTTGATATAACTTTTTTGAGACCATGGTTTGTCCAAACTATCAAATGGAATATTAGGCTAACCCTTGTACATCCGCCATTTTGTACCAACTCTAATATTTGGCCTTTTTTCGTTAATGGACCGACGGCGTCAGTGAATTAGCCCGAATGTTTTTATATTAGCCAGGAAATGATAATGTATTAATGTTTAATAGGGAAGCGCAAACAAGGTTTCCTTTCACTCTACGACCGGTGACGTTTGCCTGGTTTCCACCTAATTGACATTTGCAAATACCGGGAACCAAATTGGAAACGCTGGCCTTCCGGGTTTTTCTTACAGTTTATCGATATTGGTATACTCTGTCAAATATCTCTAATTCAGTTAATGTAATAGTAAAATTTCTATTTCAAATTGCTCAAATTTGATTTTGTATCTGGCAATATTGACATGATGACACGCTTAAAAGGTCTATTTGTTTTCGTCAAGAAAGAGTGACAAGCTTAGAGGATATGACCTGTAGCGGCATAACACATGACTTTGGTCATACTGCTATGTGCAATGATTAAATGTCTGAATTTTAACAGCCTGTTTTTGTTCTGCTACAGCATAAATTAAAGTGAAAAAAATAAGTTACAGCTTGATGTTGTGTGAAGTATAGATAAATTAATTACGAAAGGAAAAGTGAATATGCATTAGAAAATACGAGTAGCAAATATAAAAAAAAAATGTCGACACGATGTGGTCACTTTAAAGATCCTAAATGAAATGAAACCAAAGATATTCCAAACGTTCCGCTGATGGACATAAAAGCGGAAGTTGAATTTTCAACACTTTACTATCTATGTCTTATATCATATCATGTAGCCTGATTTTCAGTGTAATACATTTAGGATGCATCTCGTTCGAACAATTTGAGCAGGAGAATTCAACCCTTATTTGTGTTACAGGGACGAAATCATTCGGTGCTCCAAACCGTTACCGTTTTTATGTCATTTTTCACTTTGCTCATGTATCAAAACCTTACCGAGCCAATGCCACTTTGTAATTGAAAAAAAAGGAAAGACTGCTTCAACACTAGCAGTGGTAGTCATAATGGTATATATTGCAAAGATGTTACAAAATCGGTGTAGAACATACGTGTTCGAGGATATGATATTAACATTTATTTTTCTTTAAATATTCTCCAGTCAGGCTTTCATTTATTTTCCTTATCTAAAGCATCGGCAGACAGGACTGATACAAGTTATTTTTCATCTTTTGAATATCAAGGAGAGGGAATAGTGACAAAAATAAACGTAACATGCACTTGTCATCTTTTGTCATTCAATGGTACTCTAGTCTTTCGTGACAGGAGCGTTTGTATGGGTCATGGTAACCTTTCCCGGCAAACAGCGTTTATACAAGTTTTACAGCCATCGTTAATGGCGAAGAGGCTGGGCGCGAAGGGAGAAACCATTAGACCCATAATGACTTGTCTAATTGGGTGATATCGACACCAATAAAGCCCAATAAATTACCGCTCCCCAATATGGAGTGGAACACCAGACCGAGGCTAGGGGGTCCCCGTTGTCGACATTGTAGCGATATAATGCCCATTGTTGGTGCAATAATGGCGTGCAACCGGCACCACCATTGATAGTACAGTCCCTGGTAAACAGACCGCACTTTTATAACATTCACAGCACGTGTACCGAGTACGCCCTTTCATAATGTCGCCATTAAAATGGCAAACACTACTTGAACACCTTTTGACACAGTTCCCTGTTAAGGATGATGCATTATGGGAGACAAGTATGTTTGATTCGCCCGCGTAAAAGGCGGCGTATACCGGATCATTAGATATACTCGTATATATGAAGATCTAATTTCTCTTTAATTTCGAGATGGAACTGACTTACTGACGACTGTTATGTTTACACAGTTTCTGGATTGAATCCTTATTTGCAGTTATGTTTGATCATATTGTATTGCCATTCTACATGACGTATACGGCATATTTACATCAACAGATAAACACGTTTTAAAAGATGTAAAAAGACCAAATTAAATGCAATTGAACTGGGCAACAAGTCATTACAGCATTATTGATTAGGGCTAACCTTCGCCTTTTTTGTAACTTAATGTATATCTTTGCTTTGACGATTGGAAAACTGATCGGTAAATAATGATATAAATGAACTAAAAGTGGTCTTTTCACAAACTATATTATGTGAAAAACAGTAGGGTATACCTACATTACACATTGCTCCTTTTCCTTAGAAATGTTGCATCTTTTAAGTGTTTCCACATTTACAATATGTAATTACATGTGACCGAAAATCAAAACAAATTTAGAATACACAGTAAACATGGGTGTTGATCCAAGGGAAAGTGAGTGGATCTAAATATAAGTTTACTTACAGTTACGTATTCGTACTTAGAAACAAACTACATTTGCTTCCATTGGCTATTCTCACGTGCCCATACGATTGTTACAACGGTTCAGTTTTGGAACAGTTCTAAAGAAATACAACTTTGACATCCAAGTTTCTTCTCATATGATAACGAGCACCTTTCAATATCAATACGTTGGAATAAAACGTGCGCCTTTAAGGTGAGATTGTTTAGTATTTTTGTCGACGACGTTCGACCATTATAAGCACTAATCACACGGCGCTTTGTTCTTACATAAAGTCGTAACGAGTTCTTTAATTGACCGACGCACAATAGTCGCGTGGTTCTCTCTTTTGATCCCGGAGGAGCACATCGTTCCCTTTGAAAATACGACATAGTTGTCTGAATAAAACTAACAATTTTAAATACTTTCGCACTGCAAAAACCGGTGTAAGGGATATTCAATTACAAGTACACCAATTGAATAACAAAAGTAAGAAATTAAATTACAGAGCTCTCAGTTTCTTGAGTAAAAGCAGGTATGGAAATTGTCCCGTATCTCTAAAATGTGATATCTTATCTGGACTGTGGCGTGTGCCGGTGTTTAGTCAACTGTTATCTCAAACTTATTAAAACATACCTATCCTGGACCCCTATTGACTCGTAAGCGAGCGACACACTTTCTACACACTTGTTGAGTGTCATGTCTTTGTTGAAACTTTTGTTTTGTTTCAGGATTGAACGTGAACTGTCCAGAGGGCTGTTTTTGTACCAAATTTGGATTCTCTAAGAGACACACAAGCTGATCAATGTTTTCTCCGTAGGGAAAGGCTGACCGTTTCTTCAAAATTCACATTCCCATAAAAGAACGCGTTGCGTTGCATTTTAGTTAAGGACGTTCTCGGTAGTTTTTTTTCTGCGCACTTCATCTGCGCATCCAAGGGAGATAATAATCTGTTACCGAAGGGGCACTTGCATAGTTGTCGGATAATAACATTATTATATATTTCTCATAAATATTAAGCCCCGAGATTCTATTTTTCAAATTAAAAAATATTTTAGTCGTTTTTATAAATGTTTTTCAAATAAGGTTACCATGGAAACTGTCATTTAACAGAAAAACTAACTCGTCAACATATATATTGTTTTGCATTTTGTTTTTACTTTACATACTGAAAAAAAAAATCTATGAAAGGATTTTTTAAGTATCTTTATTTATTTGTAATGTACATATCAATTTTCATTGTTTTTTGTTGAATAAATATTTTTGAAAAACTGATTTTGATTACAAAAATTGTTCAGATTGTAATAATTTAAAAGGACATTGAATTATAAAGTATTGAATGTATGACTTCATGTTTTTAGTGTTAATAAACCTTCCAGAAATTATCTTATTACAATTGAAGATGGTATGGTCATTTTGACATTTTTGCCCCAAACGGTAACCATGGAAACTGTCATTTTACAAAAAAAGTAATCGGTCGACCTGCATATTTCTTTTCATTTTTGAATTTACAATAAAGTTTTAAACATTGAGAAAGTTCTATGAAAGATTTTTTTTTATATAAAACTGTAGAAAATGTCCTAAACTAATCAATAGGAACTAAGTGTAACAAAGTTCCAGTCACAATAAAATGGACTTTCTAGTAAAAAAAAAGTTAAATCAAAGGGAAAGGAAGAAGTCAAAAAATGAAAAAGAAAACAAATCTTTTTGGCCGTTTTTGAATGAGATAAACCTGCAAACTTCAACCATACGCACTTGAAAACCAATACCATTTTGCCCAAAATCTGTACATGGAAGCATCAGCCCACCTGCCCACCAATAAGACAGCTTTACAGTACTTTTAATCAGACCGACAAAATTAATGCTTTGCCAATTTTTTTTTCTCAGAAAAACTTCGCAAGAAAATAGTAATTGCAATGAATCATGATTTTTCAAATTACTTTTAACGTTATGACAACACTGTTTTAAAAACAATTGACAACGATTGTCTCTTCATCCACGCATCGAAATGGTTTTTCAAAACGTTTTATGTTCACGACGAAGTCGAACCCTTATCTAGAGGTAAAAAAAAATTTTCAGCAGTGTCCTGGGTGACTGTATGTGAAGGACAATGGTAATATATGGAGACCACGCGAGCAATTAACGTGCCTGTGGTGAAGTGAAGATAGACAGTAAATGGCCCGTCTTTAATTGTTGAGGGCTAACGGGACAATACACACAAACACGGTTTGCCAAAAATAGTAACATTTTTAAGGTGAAGGTCATTTTGAAACCAGGCTTGCGAGTAAACAAACCGATTCCGACGTACTACACAGTACCAAAATGATCTGTGTCTCCTAGATACAGCGTTCGGACACCTTTCGGTGCCGAGATTTCAATGAATTTTGATATCCTGTCTCAAGAGGGTTTCAAGTTTAAGCGTTTGGCAGCGCTTTATATATATATAGCTGTGTGAATACTAACCCATTACCCCATTATACCACACGTTACCGCACCTCTCACAATTGACTCTAAAAACCACAGCGGCAAAATGCAGAATAACTCTAGTTGTTACAATGGTTTATAACTTATATCAGAGGGAAACTATTGCTTCTTAAATATTATATTTTTTTGCTCTTGTGTATGAAGTTAAATAATTCACAAATCCCCATATGGGACAATGGGTTAATCAAAGATAGTAGTATCATTTTATATGAAATTAGTACATAATTGAAGGAATAAAACAGTTTCAGTGGCAGATTAAAAAACATTTTTTGTTCATGTTGATGATACATTGTACATAAGAGTTGATGATACATTGTACCTACATAAGATGACCTTAGAAATTATATTTAAAAACGTCTCATAAAGATCCTATCAAATACCACAAACAAGTCGGATTTTCATATTTTTTTAATTATTGTCTGTCATTACTAGTTAGATCTGCCCGAAATCAAATTAGAAGGAAAGAGTTAATGTAAGTTGTGACATTTTTCCGAATTTTTCTTTATTGCTCCTTGGTCACATAAGTATTAAGTCCTTATTACATAGGCTATTTCCAGTTCACCATTCACCAGTTCACCATATTTGTTTTACATCGATTGTGAAGGAAGCTTAAAGCTTGTTCAAAATCACTTTCGATGTCTGCTTCCTGGATACTAAACCAGTAATCGCGCCGGTTTTGTGGGTAAGTCCCGGAATTTTCACCTCGCCTAATAGGGATTCGAACCCGGGACCCTCGGTACAATAGCCCGACGCTCAACCACTGCACCAATGTAGCCCACATTTCGAATAAAAAAAGGACAGAACAAACTAATATGGGGAATACACTTGATTGGAACCGTCTTTTGATGATTCTGAAAGACCTCAATTGCCTTATTATAAGTCAATCAGCTAGACAAAATGAGCAACCTACTCATCATCTATATCAAATCATTTATTTGCCTGTGCCATGCCATAAGGCTATAAATAATCCAGAAGAATGTGTAGGTAATTGGTTTATCAGAAGCACTTCCATTGAATATATATGATAGCAGAAAACTTCTGAGTTTGGGGCAAATGCTTTAAAAAATCGGCAATGTTGTGATGTTTGTAAACAAACCAGGCTGGTGCTTGGATGAAGTGGTCTTTCGCGTTTCCTCTGAAAAGTCCAGAAAATTCAATTGTTGCCCAAGGGATTGGTAGTTCTCTATACTAGTAGAGTTTTAGTAAAATTTCGTACATTATAAATTTACCTCCAGGATTCTTTTTGAAAAAACAAATGTAAAGCACCATGAGAGTCAGTGGAAATTCTTTCTTTATAAGAACAAAATTTGATGAAACTAAGGGACTGTATGGTAAACTCAAAATCGCTGAACATGTTTTAAGAAGTAAGGACATCTTTTGGACTAAATATGGCCCTAAATGCATGACCCGTCGTCTTATAAATACCAGTAGTGAAAACTACGACGTGTAACGGTACACTAATTAATGCAACATGTACAAAGTTATTTTGGATGAAAGATAAGGAAAAAAGATCTGTTTTATGATAGAAAAAATATCAAATTCTATAACTGTCTATATCATTTCTTTATCTTTTTGGGTGTTATAGAAGAAGTCTTTCGTAGAACAACCCCTTTACGCGATGCAATTACAGTGGACGTTTGTCACGTGACTATTTGTTTACTCGCAAAACAAGATGGCCGCGAAACTGTGTTTGTGTGTATGCTCTTGTCTTTAGGCAGGGTATTTTTCCCCGTGGTATAGTACCGCTTCAAATATTAGGAATCATTCTGTTCGAGTGGAGTCCCGCCGCTTTATAACTCATAAGTTAACTAACAGAAAACATAACAACTTCATTCAAATACTATAAATCTGGTGTGCACCCACATATTTTTACGATTAAATTGGATTTGATTTTTGCGTCTTTTTCAGCAATATTTCATTAGTTATCCATCTTACATTTCCTTACAAGTACTGAACATTATTATTTCTATTTGACCGACTTCTTCTCAACATAAACATTATTTGGTTGAGACAAATGAACAAAATTGCTAAACTAGACTAAGTTAGAAATAGTGCATTCTTAAAGATTTCTTATTTCCCTTACTCTTTCTCTATCTAACTCTAAGTAACACATTTTGATAATGCTCTGTGTGTATTGCTTTCATATGCTTGCAGTCTGAATAAGGGTTAATAAGTAAGACATTTATTCTACTTTCATATAAAATATACTTTTATCTCAAACGTATTTTCGGAAGCTTTTTTTGACATTTGCTCGGAGCTTGCCACTTTTACCTCTTATAAACTTACATTTACACTGAGACGGGTCGTAAATACAGCAAATGTGTTCATATTTCTTTTACAATCAGAAATAAACACACCCATTTCGTATTACTAACAAGACCTGTAATTGCATTGGTCAAACCGGATATGGGGGTCAAAGTTGAACGTATCCAATTACTCTGGATCTTGGATGGTGTTTCCGTCTTGCATTAATGAAATTATTACTGACGTCTCCCAATTCCTTTATATGGTGATATAGGGCTGAATTAGTACTCATTAGTGGGAAACTGAAACACCCTCTTTATGGGGATTTAATTCACTTGTACAATTACTGTAGATCGCATTTTAAATGACTTCTTAATACGTACGTATTAAATAAAGTCTATCATGTTGTTTGGAGGGTCACCCTTTCTTTCTAGACATCTGACTGCGTCCGGCCTTTTATATTTTAAACATTAGGATGAAACGTTTGTATACATTAATCAATCGTTTTTCATATTGTACGATATGTTGTGTTTTCTTTTTTATTCATGATACATGGCTCATGAACAATATTCTTGATGGTATTGAACTAGTAGAAAGTTCCAGTGCATTATTAAATATAGATTTGCCATGATTGCATTCAAGAAGCGTTAGTTTTGATAGCCCTGAAACATTACAGGTCCAATTGCCAACGTTAACCATAGCACTAAATTTAAAGTGGATACTACTGGACTATATTTTAAGCATGTTATCTCAAAAGTCAAAGTCTTGATGCAATGTTATATGAAAAATACATAGAAGAGCTGATAGGTTTTGATCGAAATCTTTGATTTTCTTTTAACTTTTATGAATGCATTAAAATTAAATTGCTATGCATGGGTATTGTAAAGTTATTGGCTCTAATTTACGGACAATTACTCTATTTATACATATCAAATTAAATTTTCCCGGAGAAACACCCTCAATTTTTATTTTCTCAATTGCTGTATACAAGCTCTTCCAGTTGGTACGGTACCATACATGAATTTGACCAGAAAAACTGTAAATATCACAGTATTTTCGAATGGTATTTGAATTTGATATTGTGGGGAACATAATTATTTAGAAAAAAGGAAATGTTAGTAGAAATAGAATTATTTTCAATTATGTGCATGTCAGTAGGAATCCAAAGGCAAACATTCATTTTGTCCAATGTTTGTCTTCGTCAGACTGAGCGTAGCCGTTTTGAATGATATCCCGTGCCTTTTCCATCCCCTCTGTCCCTACTTTCGTCAAAGGATGACATTTTCGAAGAGACGGGGAAGCTCAAACTTGCTCCTTATTAATTCAGATTTAATAAGATCTATCGGAAAAGAAATCACAGAGCGGCATTCCTGAAATTAACAGGCAGACAATTTCATTGTTGTTATTCTATTTCGTACTCAGACAATGAATAATTTGTTTCAAGTGTCTAAAAGATATTGCACCGCTGTCTCCGGAAAGACGTGTAGGGGGGCGCTGATGTGACGTGAAGGTCAGAATAATTCAAAGAAACGAGACAAGGGGGTGATTAAATTAAGATCTTATGTCATATCTACGAGAATGGATTCACCGGACCATTGATACCGTAATTCCTTATGAATTGTTTCAATCACAAGCGTAGTCACACTATCAACAAACGCTAATTGAAGTCAACATAATTCATATTTACTCAAGAGAGAGAAAAATTCGGTTCGTTCCGGGCGGGCTCCGCGGATCATGTTCGAACACAAATGTCCGAAATCAGGCCTCAGACGACAGTTAATTTCCTATTTTCTCCCAAATCATAATTGCCTTTTGTTATCGAGCCCATGGTTCGCTGGTTTCTTCATCAACAGAGGGAGCCACGAAACGCTTCCTCTGCGAGGATCAAATTGTCCTATTTAATATAAGACGTATAATTGGCTTCAGCGATTACAAATTGGACAATTAAGAAGTATAAAGGAATATAATTGAGCTGGTTCCATCCCCCTCCCACTTCTCTTGCCACCCCATCTATTTCTCCCGAAGTTGATTTAGTCCGTTTTGTAGTAATAAAGAAATATCTCCGACAATGATAGCATCTTAATCAAATTTCTATAACAATAATAACTAGAAGATGATGAATTCGATAGCGGCAATAACCGATGGTAGGGTCGAGACGAGAGACAAATTGTTTGTCGCCGTAAATGATGGATTTGGTCGTTTTATTCACTATGACTTGGGTTATTAACAAAGCCCCAGGAATTCACATGGATTCCCCAAACGTTCCAGCTCTAATCCTTCCGTTTTTGTCCACATTGTCAATAGTTTGCTATGGGGGTATGATAACCCACTCAATACACTTTAGTATAATATTGAACTGTTATAAACATGGTGTTGTTAAAAATGTTGACTCTTCAATATTTTGTGACTGAAAGTGTACACATTAATGCCAATCGTTATTTAAACAAAGAATTGTGGAACAAATTCGTCAATCTAAAATCGTAGATTATAAAAAGTCTTGAAAAAAAGATGCATGGCTAGATGTATATTCAAACATGGTGACGTGAAAAGGCTCGCTTTAATTTTCATTTGGTACTTTACGATTAAGCCTGTATCAAAATTAATAAAAGTCATTCGTAATCCACAAAAATTAAAAAGGAAAGGTAAATGTGTAAGAAAGTCAGGATGCATCCAGGAAGAATGTGCCAGTACATTTAAAGTGTCGATTTTAACATAAACAAGATTAGTTGTCGTGTGCCACTCTAAAAAGCTGACAGGAATATTATGTGTCACCATTTTATGACTCAAATGAAAATTCCAGACGTCTTCTTACCGTTACAAATATGCGAAGGTATTGGCGAAGATAAAAGCATTTGGTACGTTTTACTGCAAGGATGTCATTAATTGTAATCATCTTGTTTTGGCTTTACACCTCGATCACAGTAGCCGGCGACTTGCCCAACATAATCATCGTTAAACAGTTGGTGACATCCACATTATACACGATGCCCCACGCCAGGGTTCAGCATTGTGGCCTTAGTTCGTGGTGATTCATTTAAGTGTGAGTAGATAGCTTAAGAAAACCCCTTTAATACAATATCAATTGCCGGCTATTGATAACCACAGTGTTTTTATCTCATGATTGGGCTATTGCAGGTAAATATAAGTAATTAAAACATGTTCAACGATATCCTGGTGTCATACAAGTGAACATTTTTTCTGTAATACATTTTTCGTACTATGAACAGTATGCTTTCTACCGAGCGTACAGACTGTGAAATGTTCTTTTGCAGACTTTAGAGAAATCAACAGCGCAAACAGAAATCAAATAGCGTTTACATTCGAATTTGAGATGGTTCAATGAATAAATCTGCCCAATATAAATCAATGCCGCTTTTGTGTTGTTCTCTATGTTTCTAAAGAAAGACATGTAGAGGAGGTCGCTACTATTTTGTAAATTTATTTTATTAAATCATTTCATTTTATGCCTGTAAGTTTCAAAGGTGTACTGCGACGCTCGGCTAGTAATCAATGAGGGAACACACGAGCTTAACTGTCCGCAAGGGTCAGGTAAAACCTTGCAGAATCATTGGCATTTTTATTTCAGCCAGCTTATGAGAATCCAAATATGTCGGTAGATTTCATTTGAACACAGAGAGGGAGATGGGTCCTGTGATCAAACTACTTTCATATTCAAACAACAGACCAACGATGGTCAGCACGATTGTTCTAAATGTCGATTCCTGTCGGTCTATTTTCTTGGCACAATTTCGAAAGTATTCGTAGCGTTTCACCCAATGATCCAAAGGGCGAATGTTTTGTCCTCCGAAGTATCATAAGCTATTTGTAAGACCATAAATCATAACCTATTGTGTCTGGATCATACACTAGTGGAATATAATTTTGACATTGAAGATGAAATTACAGACTTTGGAAATAAACAAAGATTTTTAACTTAGAGGTTAATGGCATAATTAGGAACAGATATTATCAGAACTAATGGAAAGATCTCCGATTTGGGTTCCTTTGTTTTTAACTTACTTGGTTACGAACTTTCTCGTTAAAATCAAATTGACCGTTATAGAATATTAAATATTAGAGTATTGCTTTCATATTTGATTGAATAAAATAATCTTCAAAAATATTTTTTTAATGAATCATGGATAGAAATTGCAAAACGTTTACATATCAATGGTTGTAAAAGCAATTCTTTAAACATCATTGTACATGATTTACAAGCGTTTACAAGCGTTTATATACATGCGATACTTAAAGGCAAATTTCTACGCAAGATATAGTTTCATATTCTAATACATTCACTGTATGGTTGTTTGAATCACTTGCATAATACTTTTCACATATAACTATTGAAAGTTAAAAATACATTGTAAAAACCTTTTAATCAGATACATGACATGCAGTTCTAACAATTGGTGTAAGTTATTACATGATAATCTCAATTCTAGAAAAAGTAAAATATCCCATTAAGTGTTTCATTTTACTCTAACAAGATTAAACAACTTCTGTGATCAAAGCTCTGATACTTTGCAATGACCCAGCTCAAAATTATATTGAAGGTACTTTACTTTAGTTAAAGACTAACGATATTATCGCACTGGAGCGTCTTTTTCGACCAATGAAATCATTTTTAAACAAGGACGGTCAGATGAAGATGACCATTTCGTTTGTCATTATAAAGATGTTCTTTTTTGAAAACGAGATGATTGACCTGACAACTCGCGTTAAAGACGGTCCGTGGATCTCTGCAGGGGGAGGTCGACGCGCCGTTTCTGTACGTGGAGATTGATTTCGGACTAACAAGACGACAACAATACCCGGGTCTCATTAATGTGTCAATCAGTAAAGCCTTAACGACCTGCCAGCCAGATTGTAATAATCATATAAAATTATTAAGCCCATACTATAGTTAACTCTTTACCAAGCGACACTATTTTAAAGATATCTTATGTCGCAAATTCAAAGAATCTTCACACGTTATACCTCAAGTCGAGTAAGTTCGTTAGAAATTGATTCGGTTTTATTGAAAATATTCCCGAAAAAGGGAGAAAGTATTAGAGTTAATTTTCAACATTCAAAAATAGTTTTAAAAGTCAACCAAGTTGACTCTCGGGATTGTTTAGGGAAGGGTTGAAGTCATTTTGACATTAAAACTAAATCGTTTGATAATTTATGAACACTGAAAGGACCACCTGTTTAGAAAGGTTAGGGGACCTATCATTAATCCCCACCACGCATAAAACGAAGAGAAGGGATTCGCCTGTATGTTCGGAAGATGAAATTATCTCTTTGGACAACGGTTAACCATAATTTATCTCCTGCTTGTAAACGGCTTATTTAAAAGGCATTAAACTGGGGATGCGAATTTAAATACGGAGTGTAAAATCGGACAACGGAGTGGAAAGTTATCGCTTTCTCGTGTGTAATAATGTAATTATTAAATCCGCCCTATGTCCTTTATGCACACACCCTGTGCAGATTGTGCAGACAAATTTCTTCAATGCTGCACTTCCTTGATCATGGGCACGGTACTACTCATCCCCGTTCGTGTGGGTAAAAAATATCCGAAATAAACAAAATCGCTTTGTTTTAGGGGGAGTTTCTTTCTCTTGAATCGTCTAGCGCTTTAATTGCTTTAACTGTGTGTTTATTCCAAACCAAAGGACAAGGTTTATGACCCCGGTGCATCGTCTACAATAGCATTTAAAATATTACAAATCAGACACATTAGTGATAAAGTAAAAAAAAGAAAAACACATAAACTGAATATTTTAATTCATAGTTTATTCTTTGCAATGATGGTATAAAAGAGGAATTTGTTTGTTTCGAGTTATTTCTCGTTTTGTCATACATTTTTTAAGATACGTTAGGCCCAAAATCATACTATTTTGTCTACAAAAGGGAAAGAGCTAATGAGGGTGCTAGCTCCCCCTTTAACTAAATACAGACTGATTTAATTCCTTCCGACTTTATGGTGATTTTATTGCAGGTGAACGCTTGAAGATTGGGACCATCTGAGGAACATCTTATAATTTTCAATTAGACCTTGAAACCCAAACTCGTTTCACATAAGGACCCTTTGTGTACCTATCTCTTTAAAGTGCAGCGTAGATTTTTTACAGTCTGTAATCAGCTTGTAATGAAAAGAGAAAGAGACCTCTGATGGTAGCAAGACAGGGCGGTGCGACTTAAATGGAGGTAGTGTTGTCGCTCATGGCTCTGTAACGTCATAATACTCGCACAGCGGATAGGTCTTTCCTCAATCCCTGCTATATACAGTGTAGTTGCCATTTCACTAGACATAGACTCAAATAATGCCTAATAAGCAGCATGTAAAAAAGGCGGAAAAAATAATTCTTTCAACAAAAGACCTGTAAAATAATCATCTTTATTTGTTTTTAGTGGATATGTTTGTTTTTCGTTGATATTCTTCTTTAACTCAATGGTATTGCTATTTAAGCAATATTGAATTGTATTTTCTGAATCTATTTCTTTTTATTTTGTAGATTGGTAAGCTAATGAAACAGAAGTGAAAGGAAAAAATGATGAAAAAAGCATACACTTAATCATTCTGGCAAATTAGTGTCCATCGTGTAATCGTACAAAAATAGTTTTGATTCTTTTGCTAGGTTTTGTTTTACATATAATGATGCGTTGATTTGTCACTTCCTTTACGAGGGATTGATTAAACATTATTCAAACGAAGTATGACACCCATCACATGATGCCTTAGGTATTCTGCAAAAATATCAAAACTGATTCACTCCAATAATATTACAAAATAATGGGGATGATATTTAAAAAAAAAAATGCAAGATATTTCTTTTTGAATAATATCAATGAGCGTTAAGAAGAATGTCATGTGGTTATTAATATACCTTTGAACTTTCAGGGAATGACTTAATTTAATCTGCTTATCATTTGCACTATACACTGCAATAGACTCGTTTCCGAAACATTCAACTACAAATACAACCAAAGTAACAGCCAAAAATATTTAGTATTGACTACACGTGGCATATTCAGGAAAGAAAACTAGTCAACGCCGATAATTGTCCATATCGCATGTGTTACCAAAACGGAAAACAAACAAAAAGAGATGATGCGTATAACTAAACATTTTACGAATACTATTCATAAATAACTTGAAAGAAGGAGTGCAAATGCTAAGGGAGTATAAGTAAAATAAGAGATATTAATATCAATCAAATAAAAACAGCTTGTCTTTCTTCTTTTGGAGCCCCCCCCCCCCCAAAAAAAGATAAGATAAAACAAAAAAAGAATGAATAAAAGCTAATAATACAAAAAAGGACAATTAACGACAAAGTTTCTCTTAGCCTAAAAAATCTACTATCATTTATCTTTTTTTTTCAATTTAATTTTTTTCTTTTTCAATATAGAAATGAAATATATAACACTTTATGCCAATTTGCGTCTTGTGAAATATTCATTTAAAATCTGTGAAATGTTAAATGAAAGAAAAAAACAGATTTCGTTGTGATGTCAAACTAAAGAAAATAAAACAAATTTCAATATGTTGGATTTTACAAGGCTTGAAACAAATACTCAAATTACACTAGCTAATTAGAGACATTCTGCCTTCTCAATTAGTATGATTAAAGACACCATATAATACATATACCCCACACCTGGTTTACTCTTTGACCTTTACCTTGTCTTTTTGTAATCAAAATAGATAGGGGCCAATATCTCGACCGAAAATCACCCGTTACCCATTCACTGCAAATACTGCCCTGCACCAGTAGTTAAACAACAAAAAGCTTGCATATAAGAATGCCATTCCTTCAACGTTTGGTTAAAATTGACCTAACTAAATCTGACAAAACATTTAGCAGGACAAACACCAATCCATTTGCGATAAGCATCCATTTTCTGAGAGAATTGTCCGCTGGGACCATTAGTTGTGGATTGACAAATCGAAGTTCTTTTACTAATAGAGCGGTTAGATTACTGCAGTGCCATATCGCTAACGATCGGGTAATTAATAAAAGATCCATTCCCACCCGATTTAGCTATGTGACTTGCTATGTTAGAGGTCAATAAAATGAATACTGATACACGATTGTCTTTGTTAGACGTCATTAATCCCTTCATTAATTGTTTTCGTGAAACAATATACATTGATGAGTTTACCGACAATAACCAGGTCATAGGGGGCACTATCTTTCAATTAGATTCAGATTACAAAAAGAAGTGTACACAAGAACTATACAAAAAATGTATAATGAATACAAATACCCTTTGATAGATGTATCTGTCTTTCAAACTGCTGTTCTAATTTGTGATAGGAATTGAATACCAAAGAGGAATTTAGAACACTCCTATTTTATCCATATGTCTTAAAATGTGACAAAGGTTACTAGTACTTAAAATCTTGTAAAATACTAACAAAATAATAAACAAAAACAATAGAATTTTTGCATGACAAAAGGGTCTTTTTCTTTCTATTTTATTATTTTATAAAGCTTCAAAAGATTCTGGGTACCGTTTTACTAAACAGTTTACGCTTAAGATTTGCGTAAGTCTAAAACAACAATTCCTCTTATTTCAATATTGGACGAAGCAATATTGCAAAGTGACACATCATTGGAATCGTCTCTCCGAGACGCTTCCAATGACGTGTCACATTGCAATATTGTACTTTCATTGAAGATGTTATCCATGTTAATCAATTATGACTTACGCAAACATTTTCCGTAAGTTGTTTAGTAAAACGGGCCCCTGTCCACTAACTATTTTATTCTTACTCATGCAAAAATTACTTAATAAAAGCTGATATTATAAAAAACTACAAAAGAAATAGCAGCAGCTGAAGAAAATAAGGAAAAAATGATCGAAAATATCAAAATTGTAGGATGGCAACGCGTACTGATAATGTTTTATAACAACAGGTAGATGTGAAGTATAACAAGCTTCATGATTATTCCTTTTCATCTTGAATAGAATTCCTTTCAAATATCGAACAATAACAAAGACAAAAACAAAATTTAAACTAAATTTGATCACCAAAACCCGAGAAAACTTGCAAGTCATCACCAAAACCAAGAAATGTCAAAGAGATCATTACCTGTAAATAGCGAGAAAAAATAAAAAACAATTATGAAACAATAAACATTTGAAACCTCGTTACAACAACAACTACTTGTTTGAATATTCTTTTAACACCTGTATTTATTACTGGCATATTAAAGTGTAAATACTAAAACATGCTTCTAGGAGAAAAACTTTGATTTTGCTAACATTAGTTAAAACAAATGAGAACCAAAAGAAAATAGTAAAAGGGAGTAAGTAAAATCTCAGAAACGCATTGAGTACATGCACTTGCGATTTCCTGAAATTTGGCCATCGGTACACGTATCGTTTCAGGTAAGCATTCTAAAGGGTTGAACTTATAAACGTCTGCAACAGATACATCTCGTTTTATATCATGTTTCTATTGCATTTTTCATTGAGAGGTCATGTGAGGTACTCAAAAATAAATATTTCTTTTTCTTTGAAAGATTGTTCTGGACGGCAATGATATGGCAAAACAATGAATGGTATCACGGGTAACAACATAATTGAATTGCGTTTCATTTCATTGCTTAATCCGGATAAAACTATTCGAATTATTCCTCTTTTTCGTGTTAACATATCTGCATCTAAGAGGCAACATATTCACACATACAAAGTACTGGTTTTGAACATTGTTTTCATGAAAATACAGATTACAAAAGTAAATTTTACATTGTAAACGTAGAGGTGAACTACTTATCATTCTAATACTTTGGCATAGTCAGTGTGTTTGTTCAGGTTACTTGTTTTTATATTATCATATTATCAGACTTTGAGAAAAAAACCGAATTTACTTAGTTCCATCCTTGCATTTTTAATACGCAATCTTTTACAACATTTTGAATTCTTATAAAGTGTGTAAACTATGATAATAAGACCCTGCAAATCTTTCGAACACTAATAATGACAATACAAATATCTAAGAGCGCCTTCATCTTTCTTCTTTGTTTTAACGCAATTTGAACATGCTATCTAATTAAAGTATTCAAATTCACATTAATCATAAACATTTCAATTACATATCTGTTTCATCACTGCTTTGATCATTGTAAATACAGCTAACGTGTATATACAATTTCAAATGAACTCTACATGTCTAGCATGATTTAAACCTGACTTATTCAAATCCAGATTCTTAGAGACCGTGTGCTATAAAGATGTAGTGTGTGCCTAATTATAATTTAGGGTCACCAAGGTTATGTTTTCTAAGTTTTCAAATTTCTGCGCATGTCTGACTACACTTTATGAGCCAATCACAATAGAGATTAGCAGATATTTCTCTCGCCGAATTTGTTTCATTAGACGTCAGGTATTTGTCAGTTGCTAATCTATGCATCTACATTCTTTAGAAAACCAAAAATAATTTATTACACTTCGCCAAGCAGTTTTCAATAAATGACGAGGTTTTCTATGGGTGGCATTCATAGTTCGGGTCAATTAGCATAGCGTAACGTGAATTTGAATGGACAAACAATGCAATCTTCATCTATATTGGTTGTAAATGGAACAAAACGTAATTGAATCCTTTTTTGGCATTCGACCTTTGAGAAAATTAGGGTCATAGGGTTCCAAAGCGTAAACCAATCATGTTCAACCAAAAGCCTAACCTTTTGTTGTATTCGGTTCTTAATAGAAAGGTGCTCCGCCCAATATTATTTGGCATTTTGCTTTTTAAAGAAAAAATATGACATATTAAATATATGCGAACTGTGCAATGTGCAATTAAAGGCTATGAAGATCGACCAAGGGAAATACTGGATCGAACTGTGTAGGTCGAGATCTTCTGCCTCAGTTTGGATTTTTATGTTCGTTAGTAGATAACAACATATACTATTTTATATCATACTCGTGTTGGTTGAATATACTTTGTTTAATGTGGTTAAAGGCTGTTCCAACTGTTGTATAATTGTTATTTTGGTTTGCGCTATTTCTTCTAATCTAGACGGCATAAGAAAGGTGGTTCAATTATGAACGTCAAAGAAGGCAGCGTTATATACACTGTTTAGAGTTAATGAACTACATATAAATATCAATTTCACTAATAATTATAATCAGTTATACTTTTTGATCATCTTAATTATGAATTCATGACACAAGAAGTAAAACAGAGGCATTGTACACATGCAATTGAATGAATGCTTTCTGACAGATGAAATACCTGTTTGGTATGAATAATATGTATGCCTTTTTGGTTTTGAAAGATTTGCATTTCCTGAAGAAGTTACTTCCGACGACACGTAGCCGAATATAATAGGACATAGATAGATCTATGAGCATGCTATATACTTCGTGACGAAATCTAAAAGCACCGTAGCAATAGTTTCTTATAATGAGCTTACCTTTGTTTTAAAACGAATATTATCATTAGGTGTGTTCTTTTGCAAAAAAGGTTGCCCAAGAAAACCATTTTATGTCAGTGGTGCAAGAGAAATTACTGATTCTGATATCTAGTTCTATTACTTGAAGCTTTCAGTAGCTATCCCTTTCCATGTACATACTAGAATAACTGAATATATCTACTATATATACAAATAGTATGATATATAATATCCAATCCTTGTAACGCAAGGATTAGAGTAGTTGACTTAAAATCACTTAGCAGTTCCTTTTAGCCCCTAATCCAGATAACTTTAATTTCGTATTACAAAAACATTAAGTCTTTTTCTTACTTCACAAAACGCTTTAGGTTTGGGGTTTTTAATACCGTTTAAACTGTTTTTTATGTGGCATGTGCCCGAAAATGTTTCTTTCATTGAGGAGCTTGGGTTGATAGGGATGTTAAATATTTCAAATCAAGGAAGCAAAACATCCATTAGTTCCGCACGAGCCAAAATACAGATATTGTACACTTATTCTAAAATGCAAATTTTCAACAAAGATCCACAGAGGTCCAGAGGGAAGGTAATCCAGCTGTGAAATTACTGTTAAAAAAACAAAATCGCGAAAGATTCCTGCTAAAAATGTTTTTCTGTTTTGCCGACGACGATTTAGGTGGGTAGTTAAAGACAAAATCACGGATAATTATTCCCGTAAACAGTATACTTCCTCTTTCAACCTTTAACGTTTTAGGTGGTTGTGTTTATTACTAACTGCCAGACTTCAGTAAAGCCCTCACAAAACATGAAGAATTTATAAAACAATTTTGAAGCGAGCCAGAGAAGCAAAGAAAAAAGCGGAAACAATTTCCGTCCGAAAATTGTATATCGCTGGCGGAACAATTGATGGAATGGCGCTGCACAGGAAGGTCGTTATGGGTACACACCGAAGTGCCGGTTCTGACAAATTGCAAGACAGATTGACGACTAGTATATCACTGTGTTTTCTTCTCCCCGCGAAAATTCGAGTGATATACGGTATGGGGATGGCTGATTTAATTTTCCGCCATGTGCGATCTGCTCGAGTTAATGTGTGGGTAATACGTCGGAGTCTTTCTTCACGCACGTCGTATTGCCGTATATCATACTGGTTCCGATATACCAGAACGAATTGTCTTGGCAAGCAAAGACGATATAACAGCTACACTGTATACTTCATTTTTGTGGCCACTCTTCTCTCTGCATATCAATTCAAGAATGTAATGTTTTTACAAGCCCGGAAATGACGAAAGAATCCATATATAACATAACCATACTCTAACTATTTCTTTTGACAATATCTTGTTTTAGTTTTCAAAAATTTCGTCTTTTAATAGGCGATCTTCGATACATGTCCACTGTTGTTTCGATACAGTAGGACCAGTAAAAGAAATCACCATAGGGCTAAATAGAGGGGTTCTTATAATAACTTTAACCCAATTTTTCGTATGGTTTGAAGTGAATGGCTTAAATGTATACCAATCTCAGAACACAGTCATGCCCTTATCGGGTCATTGTTTGGTACTTATCATGATTATAAATGTAGCAGTTGGTCACAAAATGTATTTTCCTCTCAGCGTATTCATTCACTTCATGTTAGAATGCAGCAAAATTTAAAGAGCATGTGATGGTTCGATACTAAATCTCACCCATTGACAGTTCCACACTAATTATAGATGTCTGATTAGTATTAAACGGAATGCAAAATGGGAAAACAGAAATAGAATGGGTGATGCTTTTGGCCTTTCAGCGAAAATATGCATGTAAAACCCTAATACCTCGTCATTAGCCGGCGTTCGCACACACGACTTTTTTCATGTCCTCTACTTATCAAAGCATCAAGATCGGCTATATAGTAACGTCCATTTTGATAATTGTCAGCCACGTTTGGATTAGCATCCGCACGGCAGAAAATAAACGGCAAGGATGCACAACAAACTCGGCTAAATCAGATCGGAGTCTCGAGATAGGGACAATAACATTTAAAATCAATTTCTTCAACGATGTCGATAGGATCTGTCAATTAGAAGGAAATGGTTGTTTCAAAGACCTGGCTATCGTTATTGAAATAAATCACGTTTAATTATTAATTAGAGATTTTAATCCGAATGACGAATGCCTTGGTACGCAACCTGAATCGTTTTAAGGTCTAATTACGGCTGATGGTCTATCGCTGATTCTCGTGAACTTGCCGTTGCCGTAAATGGCTCTCAATTCCTCTAGGAGACAAAATACACAGACTTGAAACACTTAATAAACGGGAACTATTTTCAGGGATCGGACTTTAGTGATCGATCAAAGCATTTCTATATAGTAGTCGTGGGTTTAAATTCAGCTACACCAAGCCGCATTTGAGAACATTTCAGCAAAAGGAAATGCGTTAATCTATGTTATTTCAATGATAAAACAAGGAGACACATGGAAGTGTGTTTCTCTGAAACCACCTGCAGACAGATTTTGCTTCAATTGGCATAACTTTTGTTGCCATGTTTATCTTTAACAATGCACGTATCCTGTTAAAGGAGTTAGTAATGTGGCACGGTTCTTTGAAAAATGCATTGAAAGAGCAAATGAGCATTACTGCTGATGAAATACATTAAGCATGGTTCGATACCGCAGCGGTGTACCTGATATGCTATTGAGCGTTAAATCTAAATCAAATAAGCTAGCTTAACATTGTCATGATCAGAGTAAGTTAACTTTTTTAAAACCTGGTCAAGTTAAGTATGAAGATTCTTGATGATACCATGACTTTTAGGTAAGGGATGCAGATCCCAATGCATGTAACGTGTGCTAATTCCCCAGCTTGGTATTTTAAGCGAATTTATTGCTTCTATGATACCTTCATATTGTCGTCATCAAATCATTTTATTTCGGATATTTAACAAGGTAGCAAATATTAGAACTGCTGCCCAACACCATAATCTATCAACCACAAGATTAATTCACAATTTTGTTTTAACATACCTTTCAGAGGCGAATCGACATTGGTGTTGTGATTCTTATACCATACAAAATCTTACAAATGAAACTGTGTTGGCTTTGTTTGTTCTTGACGTAGTATTTTGAAATGTATAATTTCCTGTTAGGACCAAAGCTTAGACCTGATTAGTTGCCTTCGTAGAAGGAACTTATAGGTTTACCAGTGATGGTTTTGAAGATTAAAGAACTGTTGAAACAGAATCTTAGACGAAACAACGATTTGAATTTTTGAAAGCTTTCCTCTATGAGTTTCTCGCCCCATTTAAAACAAGAGGGACAAAGCTACAAAAAGTGAGGAAAGGTGTCTTTTTGACACACCCATTTCTTCTTCTTCCTTTAATTGCTTATCGAGGAGCCCTTTCTCTGCAGTTCTAATTAACTTTTTAATTACACATTCTCGATGCGGGGTGGGTGTGTGCCCTTAATGGACGCGTTTGTACTCACATTTGTAAGGCAGCAAACACAATTTCCAATTAAACCGCGCCATGAAAGAAAGGTCACCGGTTTTGAAGTCCATATATGGTTGTGGCGTATCAGTGCCCCCTTTCCGATCCAATGCTCACTCCTTAGCAACAGGAACTGGCGTTTACTTTCCTCGCTTGAAAATAAATGGCGTTAGAATGTGCTAGCAGAAAGTAACCAACCAGCTGGTTGTCTTACGAACACATATTGATAGATGCAGATAGATGTAAGTTTGCAGGTCGCAATTCAATCTCGAACTGCGACCTGCACTCCCAGCTTCACACACTTATTGCATATTCAATTGTCATGAGCAACTAGTGTGTGAAAAAAGAGTGCAGTTCGCTGTTCGAGATTGAATTGAGAACTGACTACAAACTTCACGGATATATAAATGATAGTCTGGATAAAAGAATACAAGTACATTATAGGGCGGTTACTTAGTACCTATTGACCAAACCCTATGGTGTTGGTAAACATTCGATTCGTCTCGACTCGACGAAGCAATTGCGTACCACTTATATAGGATTTGGAAAAGATAACTAATAAGATGATCGAATAGTAAAAACTGATATGGCTGGTTATCCACACAGCCTCCAAATCGAAAGTTCTGGGTGAGGTTTTCTTGTGTTGCCTCTCATTAAGGGTCTACCTTGGGGCTAAATTCGTCCCCTTTACCCTTTATATTTTGAAGAACTCTTTAATGGCTGAAGTTTTTGATAAAGATAAATACGATTTTCAATGAAGGATTCTATGTCAAACTATTTTGTAATGTGATCTTTGGTCCCAAAACGAAACTGGAATTCTTAATTATCGTATTACCATTGTCGTATCGTATTTTGCATCACATTTTCGCACACTAAACATTCCTATTGTAGGGAAGGTGGAGCTTTAATCAAGACAGCTGTACCATCGCAAATCATGGAGGCGGATCAATGTGATAAATTAGAAGGAAATTAAAAAACAAACGGTGTAAAACAAAAAAGCGAAGTAAAAAAAGTTAACCAAAGTTATTTGGAATGCTTACGAGATAGATACACATGCAAATAATGTTCTTGGGAACATTTATTTACATTAACCAAGCATTTATCAACCTTCAGTCGTGTGCCTGAATTCAAGAAAAACCGGATCAATTTGAAAAAAATCCCAATCTAGACAGAATTGCGTTTTATGGAGAAAATTACACACGTTTTCTCCCTTCAACATCTGATAAGATTCGCATCAGTTCTGTTGCTGTAAAAACCAAAGGAGACCTATCTCCCCCTTGGAAACGAATGAAGTACGACTCTTTTCCTGTAAGGCGATGCTGTATTAATTTGATTTAAGCTTAATTAGTAATGTATGGGGTTGCTTTGTGTCATTATTTTGTATAACCATATCACTATTTACCATCAGCAATGTAATTCGACTCAAGTTGACGTTTAGTCTTTCACTAATGATGGCAAGTGGTCGTTTAAATCTATCGCGCACTTTGTTCATCAATTAACGAATGGTATTTAACGACGACATTGAATCCCCGATGGCAGCGTTTTTACCAATCCAGTTGGTAACGCACTATTTTGTAGTGCTTCTTATCTGTGCTTCATGGAGACTTAGTAATGCACTGGAATATTTTGGCTTGTTGTATACTGGTATATAACATAGACACAGGACTCAACCAACGCTTAATATAAAGTGTGGAATTAAATTGAAAAGGCGTAATCTATCGTTGAGACCAAACCTTTTTAAAACAAGCAAGTATGAATCCCTGAACGACACAATTCTATCGTCAACTACAAGAAATCATCCGTGGGCAACGACCGTTGGAGAAACGGTACCATCGTGAATCAGCGGGTTGAAACTACTAGACAAAAGTGGTAACTATGAAGAGATATTGCTTGCTTACTTTAGATAAGCACGAAACGGATCTTTGTCGACAACAGAAATCTTCCTCTGCATCTTGAAAGAATTGTTTTGCCACCATATATACCAGCGCTTAAGTTTTGATTGCTTCTATTTCTCTGCCAAATAAGAGAGTTCTTACAAATACAAAATTTAAGAATAAAAAAAAAATAAACATATTGAAAAGAACATGTTGACCGAAAAAACAAATGCGCGAAGACAATCACAAGTAAGACTACTATTTAAAACACATTTACACGCATTCATACATATTCTCAATTGCTAGAACATATCTTTAAAGGCACATAAAAGGAGAAAAGTACAAATAAATTACTAAAAAATATATGGAATTCTTTCATTATTTTCATAAAAGTCATGAAATATGGTAGTCTCCAATTAAATCATGTTTATCAACAACCTTTTTGTTTACATATTCAAAATAACAAATTCTGATTGGTCGGTTCAAACATTTGTGTATCAACGGTCAAGGTCCGGGGTGAAAAATCACACATTTAAACTGGTTATTGTGGGTTATTTTTTGTCGGCTTTCGCGTTTAAGTTGTGCTGATGGGGATTTTTGGTGATAACTATTTGAATCTGACCAAAAGTTTACCAATTAATATAGTTTGATATAGCACCAATCTCCTTTTATGTGCCTTTAAACCTACATAAATACATGCATACAAACAAACACACAGATACAAAGATGCAAACAGACATAGATTGGCATATATACATTAATACGGAACATTTGGTCAGTCGAAAAGTGTGTCTATTCTTAAGCAGTTTTGAATTAAACCGATTGGTGAAAATCTTCTTTCATGTACCCATATTTGGAGTGAACATTTCTATAAAAGCATGATTCGTGTAAACATCAACAACTTTCTCGAAAGTAAAATAAAAAATCAAAGGTTCAATTAATGATCAAGCCTTTGAAGAAATGATGTGTTTCAAAATCAAATCGATTAATAATAATTCGAGTGTATTGACCCTTTCTCTTATTTGGGGTTCGTATATTGGTCCAAATAGAAAGCAACACAAGACGGTACTTATAATGGACAACCAAAAAGCATGTTCCATGTGGTATTTGGGAAAAACAACTGTGACCCAAAGGAAAAATTGCTCGATACGAGCAGTTTCTCCTTTGAGTCATAGTTGATTTTTTAATCGTCCCCTACAAGGATATGTTCGAAAACGTAAATATAAGAGAAAGCGTTAATCGATCCGAATCAACCCAGGAGCGCGGTTTGGCGCATGTTACGCAGTTCCACGCAGGCGCGTTCGCGATGTCGATTCGTGCCCGATAAATATCGCTGTATCCCGATATATATTTGCCTCATTTAATTTATTACTAATTCACTTTGTGATAAACCCCGGCGTTCCTTTTTAAGTTAAATTTCCTTAATTTCACTTATTCTTATCAATCGGTTAATGTTTAACACGTTTAATGTCTTTTCAATCTAGGGGAAATTTATTTCTATTTAACTCGTTATCACGTCGATATAAACACTAATTCGGGTCGAAACGTATCAGGTACGCGAGTCGTGGAAAATCCTTTCATCTCTCGGGTCGGAGGCTTGTCATATTTTTATGGGATAATTTGCTATTTTCCTTTACCTCGAAGCCTATTACCATCTATTTGTATGATTTATATTTGGGAAAAGTATCGTTTTCAACAAACGTCCACTGCGATGATCATCTTGCTCGTTTGTGGAAGGTTTCAGATATTAGGACCTGTCATACAAAATCCAAAATGGAATTCATGACTACCCTATAAGGCTATATAGTTAAAATACATATTTGGTAGTAGTGGTTTAAATCCGAGAAACTATGCGATGGACAACCAATCTTGTTTCAAAAGACTATAGGAAAAGGAGACAGAACCGTGATGTTTAAGACAAGTTCGACAACAAATTGCTAAATACGGACGCCTGTCAAATAGGAATCTTCCGAACGATTTGAATTCTGCATTAAGAGAGCCTTTACCTTTATAGCTTTTCACACACTGTTTAAGAGTGGCCGTTTGAAATATCATAGACTGAAATTAAAAATCAATAATTGCAATCAGCGTTTAACCACAAGCGACCGTAATTGGACTGGGCCATGTGTAATTGCATCATTTGATATAAGGTAATGGGTTGGGACATCATAGTCCATATTACCGTGCCCAAAAAATGTCATTGCGATGATGATATGAAAAAATATAACAGGTATATATCCTCAAACGTGATTACTTCAAATGGTGCATACTTATAGTGGGTGATCAAAGAATACAACTTTTATTGGAGAATCAAAGTTGATACAATTTTATACATACCTAATAAATCCTAATTTGAATCATATTTATTCGGTTCACGTCATACAAAAATGACTTATTGAATTTGATAAACTCATATCAAAGGCGAAACCATCAGCACATCTTGATTGTAAACTTTAGTTCAGAAGTAATATTGAGAGATCAGGAAATTCGCTTTTACGACATAAATAATAACTTGGTTGGTTGCATGGGGGTTTACGCCTTTTTTTCAAAACCTTTCCCTCATCCATGCTTGGTGCTCGAGTTGGTTTGGTATCAAGGAAGCCTTCCGAACCATGATTGCTTTGTAAAAGGTGTGAGAATTGCTTCACAATCGATATAAAATAAATAAGTTAAAACATTTCATCATATTATTGCTGTCAGTACACCTACACGTATCATTCCCCCACACAATACTTTGCCAGACCTTCACAATATTGTTCTGTTGACAGGACATGTACATACTTGATAAGGCATGTACAGATAAATCTTTAACCCTTTCCTAAACAACAAATGTTCGACTGTCCCAAATTGAAAGAGTTTGCAGACGACATTTCAAAATGTGATGAAATTGAAAAATAATCTTCTGATAGGCCAGAAAACATTATGGGAAAAGGAAAAATTTATCGTCACGAGCAATTCCTCCTTATCCCCACAATGTTTTCTAAAGTCCTCTGCAACAAAGTGGTCAAATGTCGTTATTGTTTGGGAAAGAGTAAAACTAGGAACCCTTTCCTTTCGAGTTAGATAAGCTACCGGCTGAACTATTGGAAATCGACAAACATGTCCACGTCGATCATTTGGCATCAAGAAGACATGACAAAGTTTGCCATAGTATATACATGCTATTAGTTTGATAAGCAAATGCAGAAGTATCTTTTTCCATTAAAAGTAAAAAGCATTGGGTGTATATCTTGAATAAACTGTCTAGTCCTGAATTCTCAATATCGACCTGTAAGAAGGTGTGATTATTCTTTTGTATTGCGAGAAATTCTAATTGTTTGATCACCACTCTTGCCTAAGTGCATTTTCTTGATGATTAGTATGGATTTGTAAATCTACACGAAGAAAAACATAATAAAAGAAAAAACTCGAACCTGCACGAGTGGGGACATTAAGAAACTATTAGAAAAGTAATGGAAATTACTCGAGACGAAATGTATTTTCATTTTGAAAAAACGACGGTTTTAATGATTTCCACTGAATAAAATAAATGTTGCTTTAAGTTCTCTGTAACGCCTGCTGCTCTTTCTAATCTTGGCTAATCGCTAACTACCATGTGATGAGTTGGTTGAATTTTTTGAAAGCCTAAAAATTAGTTTCACAATCATTGTAAGAACTACAAAGCTTTACGCCATTTCAAACTCTCCACAGGTGTCATCAATAATAAACTCCAATCGTAACCGCAAACACCCGGGAAGCAGCCATTTTACGATCGGCCCCCAAAATGCTCCTCAGATGATGTCTTTATTTGTTGATATCTACCCGCGATGATTGGGCTCATAAACCACGAATCGTTATGACAGTCACAGCGTAATAATTGACACATAAAAGAGGCGAACTCCGCTATGCAGCACAATAATACTGCCTTTTTAATGGTGAACCGCGATCCTTTACCGAATGGGTGCAAAGATTGCATAGGTGTTTCGCATTTTACTGTCATCTTTCCGTAGTATATGCTCTTTTTAGCGCATCAACAATAGAAGATTTTAAAATTATCTCTGGCAAAAGCAAGCAGGGTGTCTGCTTTATGATAAAGTGAAACCAATGTGCCCAAAGACGAAAATAAGAGGATAACGTATATCACGAGATTTCAATTGTCTAGTGGTCAAAAGAGCTTAGAATGAATCAATATGAATCAAAGAGCTAACACGATATGTTTCCTTTTATCACAACTGTTCCTTGAACTAACTTATATCAGTGAATTAAAATGAGTACGCATAAAAAAGACGGTTAATCACAATGCAATGTGGTGGTGGGCGATAAACGGTGTTTTAAGTTTCATTTCATATCAACGCGTTACACCTAACAAAATTGAGACATCATTCACGTATAAAACTTAACACCTTAAACAGATACCCTTTTTTCGTCGAGTAATACTTTCCTTTCCAAAAAAGAATGATCATCTCCGAATTAAATTTCAAAATGAACTATCGTCTGAAAACTGATGTAAGAAGGCTATTTTGTATGTATTATGAAGAATGTTCGACTTTATTTTCTAGTCTGCAAATGCTGACTTATTGCGTTCATGGGGGAAAGAAGGCAATAATAAGAGCGAAAATTGATATTGTCCAGTAGTGTCCAGTATTTAAAGGTAATACTGTACCATAGATGGATGTTGTGCTGAATACGGAAATTTATTTTGAATACTGTTAAAAGCGACGTAAAACTACTCTGATTTGAATGGCCAAACTGATCCAAAAGACACCGTAGATCTTTACTGACTCATCCGACACACATCGGGCTTTTTCGTAAGGTTCTTTTAACCCTATTGTGGCGACACGGTTTAGTACATTATATTATCAAGCTATTCCAAATAGAATATAACATAAACGTAACTGTTTAAAGAAATATATATGTTTCCTTTTTCTTTATTTCATTCTTCACTCGGTTAAGTTTTATGGATTTCGCAGGTGTGAATAATGCCATCAATAAATTGCTACACATTATTGTGGGTATAATCCACAATGCGTGAAATGCTCCTGTAAGAAAACAGTGACATTTCTTCTCCCAAAAATTCTTACTTTACTCTTTTCGCTTGAACTTATGATAAAGGACTTTTTAAAAAAGAATTATATGCGACAAAAGCACTCATTGGTCTTGTTTCGTTTTTTTTTTTTTTTGCAAAGACATTGTTAAATAAAACCATCATTGTTCATAACTTATTTTTATCCATCGCTTATGCCAACTGCTGGCGTTTTAAATGCTGTAGCTGCTCTTCAGAATTTGAAGACTGAATTCCAAATTCAGCGTTCATGATGTAGATAAGACTTTGTGGTTCTGCAGTTATATCTACATGTATCATATTCAATAAAACGAGAGGAAGTAAAATGAAAACCAGACATCGAGACAAATATCGACATCGATTATAAAAGATAATTAAATGGTAAACACATATGTTAAAACAACTAAGGATGACTGAAACTCTTAAGTTATCACCAAATACTGTATACTCATATTCATTTGCGACTGCAAATTTGCGAGGCGAAGCTTCTAAAGATCTGATACTGTTCTGTGCTGCTAATTAATCGACCAATTTTACCTGAGCCTTTCTTGAAGGAAACGGTCGTGGGAAAACGTATGATGTTCATTTCGCCATATTGAAAACGTCGTGTTCAGATTGAGGCTAATTGACGGGTGTTTCCGGTAATCAATTCATTAGGAGCTCCTTGTGCTTCGTGTTAACTTTTAATTTCTTCCCTGAAAGCTCTTTCTGATTGGATCCCTGTCACGCAATGCCTATTTGAACCTCTCACATACCTCCCATTGGATAAGTTCCCTGGTATATATCCATTCCAGGGCATATGAAGCAAATGGAGTGAAAGATTTACAAAACCACTGTAACAAAAGAAAAAGGTTTACTAAATCCTCTTTTGGTATGCAGTATCACAAATGCTTTGTTGCTTTTTAAGAAGGTTCATGAAATAACTATGAAAAAATGACGTGTCGAAAAGGACAAATTGTGGAAATCGAAAAGCCATGCTGACAGTATGTTTCTTTTTTTTTTTTTGTAATTGGTCAAAATTGAAAGTGTAGTATGTTTCACAGATTTTCATATAAGAAGAACTTTTCTTTATCAAAAATTATACATTATAAAAAAGAGAAACCATTTTTTTCAGTATTTCATTCTTTTTGGTACGAACTTTATAACAACCATGTGATAAATGACTTAGATTAGTTTTACTAATGCGATCTGCATTTGATAACCTAGAAGTTTCCTAATCTATATTTTGTAGTTCGGTTAATTTAATATGATGCTTTCAAATTGTATCTTAATCGATCTGAGTTTGTTACATGGCAAATGCCCATTAACTAGTTTTGTACAAATCTTTTTATTTTCTTCATAGAATTCGTCTACAATATGGTGTCAAAATCACATGTTTTTCTTTCTTTCTTGCGCGTCACATTTGAAGTTCAAACAAAGCAACCAGTATTAATTGACATATTGATTGGTTAACACCAGAAAACGAATTAAAATCGATCATATCGAAACTTTAAATCAATCGTTGTGAATTTATCGGTCGAAAGGCAGATTGATTTATGATATTTGATAAATAGAGTTCTTTTCAAATTAACTTCAATCGATAAACTTGTAATGAGATATCAACACAATACACGAGTGCTTTCCCTTGACGTTTGTCGATGAAACATGTAGTTCGAATCTTGTGTCTCAAGAATAGCTCATTTGTTTATTTGACTTATATTACGTCGACTGTCCATTTACCAAGTCGGGACGATGCAGAAAAGATTAACATGACATTTGCGGACGGTATTTCATTTTTCTCCCGCTGTTGCTGTAAATCTGGACAAAAACACAAACATCTTATACGTTAATGTGTTACGATCAACATCTATAATAACCCTGATTCTGCAAAGACTAACATTAGTGCCTTTTCGAAATTCTAAGGTGACATGTAATCTTTTGGCATTTATATAGCGTCAAGAGCTGCTGAAGTATATTAACATAGCTGATACTTTGTCCTGTGTCATGTCAAAATAAAAAGACGATACAACTTTACTTATATTCGTTGAGGGAAAAAACCGTTGGAATTCCGTCAGGAGACTAGCCTGTGGTCCCGGCCCATGCGTAAACTCCTAAAGCAGGGTATACAGAGGGGCCAGGACCCCATGTACTATGTACGTAGATACAACAAACTAAATCGAAAATAGGATATAAACTAGCACGGGGTCCATCGTGTGACTAACGCTAGACAAATAGAAAAGTTATCTATAGATATAACACTGTAAATGTATTCTTTAAAACTCCTTATTCTACGTATAAAAGTAATATAACAGGATATGAAATAATCAGATATGCAAGATGTGACCAAGACTAAACGAATAAAAAAAAAACCAATAGATCTTCCACTGCTAATGTATCCTTTAAAGATCCTCAGCTTAATAAAGTAAAATTAAGATAGCAAAATGCTTACCTTACATTGATTATAAATCGTCTGATTATTAAGATTGTAATCTTATATATGCCGGCTTTCTTACTTGTACATAATGTTTATAATGATATATCGCAACATATGTTATTGGCAATTGTGTATTTTATGACAAGAAATTATAATGCATTCGTCAAAAAATAAATAAATCAAAATTGGCATTATGATAGTAATTGCTAATCCTAAATTTAATTTATACGCACTTCGTTCTGGTACAGATTTTCTGTATTTGAAACTGTTTGATCGTTCGAACTGTTTGCGTAACTTGCAACCCCTTCGACCCCCCAAAAAAAAACCCTCACTACTTGAGGACTCCATAAAATATCAAAAGAAACGTTCGATGCTTAAACTAAAGTCCATTTTCAGACTTGATGCCCTCGGCTACAGACTACAGATTAAAGGGCGCAGATCACATAGGTCTTCTTGTTTACATTCGTTGCAGAGTAACCCGATCCACTGGGCACACGTCAAGGCAGGGCGTTAAGTCCGCACCGATTTCTTAAGAAACAAAGAATATTGTCCAAATTAACCTCCGGGAATTTTAAGTGGCACTTTAGCCTGTCGGCTTCGATGGATTTGAACGGAAGCAAAGAGAGCAAGATAAACAGGTTTTTTCTCTGTATTAATTGGACAACTCTTCCATTTCAGAATTAATTAGTGAGGGCAAAGATCGCATAATTACGGGCACACGATCCAGGGAAACGTGGTCAAAGGTTTCTTAGCTGTTGGCTTGAATAGAAGACCCACCGAGTCGAGAAACGCCATAAATATCAGAGGAAAACCCTTCATACGCATTCTTACGGGTCACACAGATCACATTTTTTAAAAACCATTTCCCTGATATTTACTTTATTACCCACTATTTCGTTTTTCTTAATAGTCGTTTTAAGATTGGACATCTTCATGTTGTTTTCTCTCCGTTTATCTCGATTATTCTTTTCCTTTTTACAAAACAAGCTTGCTATTTTCTAAAACATTTAGTTATTTTAGAAGAGTGCGTGGCTTTAACTTCGTCCGCTGACCAGTTGCTACACGCAGAGGGCTAATTGCAAGGATTACGTGGATTTCTTGACGGTAGACCCCTGCATGTTTTGAGCTTTGTCGGATGGAAAAGGGTTATTCATACCTATAACATGCTCAATGGATAACGTCATTTCACCACAAATGCGAACACATGACCTTAGAAACAATTTCGACACACAAGAAAGAAAAAAGAACAGTTTTCAGCGATGAACCATTTCCGAATGAAGTCGAACTTGTATTTGCACCTTTTTCACAAAATTAAAGCTAACATGGACAGTCTATCACTGCATCTATTACATTTGTTTTGCTTTTATTACTTCAACTCATGCTGTTTCCTTAACAAGGTAGTTATTTTATCATATTAGTATGAATTGAATATACTTTTCCATGTGATTCATCTATAATGAGTGCATCGACTAATACTTTATCAGAGGGAAATGGTCAGTACGGTAGTAAAGCGTTAGCAGAGGTTGCTATCGCCAAGATTAGACACATTTGAATAGAGACATTTCCTATATGTGAAATGCGACAATCGTCTTTATTAACACGACCTCTAGGATAGATTCCCCAGAAATTGTACAAAAAGTTCAATTCCACATTCGGTTGATGACCTTTGAAGTTTTCTTTAACCAGATTTTATGAAAGGTTTGCAGTCAGCTTTACAAGAATTAACATAATTTCAAACGAGGGTTATGTAGTTACTTAATAGTTTGTTGGGTTTAAAGACATAATCAAGCTCTGACGTGATGATGCCTTTGGGTAATCCAAGGAATGTACGTATACAAACTAAAATACAATACAAAAATACTCGACATATTGTATAAAATTGCCAGTCACGCACTCAATTATCATTGAATGACTGCAGAAAGGTCTGACACTCGGAATTCATAATCATCGTAGACATTGCAGAACCATGGCACGACACAAACCATCGTGTTCCTCGACGAACGGAGGCCAACAACATTTCCATCCTCACACATGTTGTACTATTAAAGTTCAAAACAGATTTCGTTTGTAATTACAATGAGATTTGAATTGATGATAACACGTGTATCACCTTGTATCGTTATCTGGTCATCAGCTCATTTGACGATATAAACATGTTGCCGCTGGCTAATTGGAGCTTTGCTAGTAGTAACGTTTAACATGATCTCCATAAAAGTTCAACAAAGCTATCATGTACTCTTATAATAAAGACAAAAAAGTAACATCTTGGTAAGAGGCGACAAGCAGCTGATATTAAGTCAGATAACTTTTTTCGCCCATTTACAATGAAAGAACTTCAACTGTCGATGTTGATAATATAATGACAATCATGAAAACGGGACCTCTGAATTTGTTAATAACTCCATAACTAGCTTTTTTACAAAACAGAACGATACCTTGGAACAAAAGAACTCGTATAAATACGTCATTTAATGAAGATATGAAGACATGAAAACAAAACATAAGTTTTTTACATCGACAGCCTGTTCGTTGAACATCATTGTATTTGGCAATAAGCTTGTTCTGAAAAATTCAATATTTTGGTTATAGTATCTTCAGAGCAAAAGCAAAAAGGCAATATATGTTGTCTTACTATAGAGTGTTTTCAATTTCCAAAGACCACGACATACTTACAAGATGATGAAAGGTTATATGTTATATTTCTATGCCAAGAAATGACATATGTATCTTCAAACCCTTAAACATATAAAATATTCGTTTGTACATTTCAAAGACCATGCACTAAAATGTAAATGGAAGCTGCAAGGTACATAGAATCAAATATATGTAGATCAATCGTGAACATATTGAAATACCATTGGAAGTGTTATCATTACCTTCACTGCCATTAAGCTGCATGAAATTACGTTCAACCACCATAGAATTTGATAATGAAATTCTACAGCAATCGAATTTCACATTTCGGCTCTATTTGTCATGAAAAAAATGTCTATTAGAATTTAGCCTATTACAATCAATTTCTATATGCATACTTTCAGGGAAATAATACCTAGAGTTTTCCTCCATTACAATGGAAAAATTAATATATGAACTTCCAGGGCCATGATAGTTTCTATGCTTACTTTCAAAGTCAACGAATGCATTAATTTCCACTGTCATGGAATTTTCATTACATGTACGCGTAAGCCAAGACTCTAGCCCAATGCTATCCCATCATAAAACACATGCAACATACCTCCGTTGATACATGTAAAATTGTTAATATTTCTTTTAGTTCAACCACTCGATTCATTACATAATTAGTAAACAAGTTAACGGTAAATTATGGGTAGATCTAAGAAACAGTGATTTCATTTATGATATCGAGATAACAAATGTCCCGCCTTGAACATGTATCTTGATTGTTTTTATCGCATGTTTGATATCAATACGCGAGCCCCAGGATAAACTTTGATTCGATACTTTTGATAAAGCAGCATCTAAAGCGACCGACAACATTATCTCCGGGAAAGTATAAGATGGTAATAACTATTCCTGTTGTTTTAACTTACTGTCCTGCGAAATTTCAAGAAGTTGTCAGTTGTTTTAATTACACCTTTCAGCTTCTTTTTTTTTTTTTTTAAAAGTCGAGTAGCAATGTATTTGCTTCTTTATTGATTAATGGTTGTCCTTAATGTCAACAAATTTCAGATGGATTTCTTGAGAGATTTGAAATTGTGAACTTTGGTATCGAAACTTCTTAACCGATGTTTTTTATTTTTGTCTGCCTGTCTCGAGGGACCTCCTGACGTTTATATCCATTCCATGACCAAATTCTTTTTTATTTATCATTTCATGGTCATGCAACGTAAAACGTATATTTCAAAGGCATCGAATTCTTTATCCAAGATCTAATACTTGTATATGTGTGTACTGTCTTGTCAAGATCTACATGCAAAGATAATTTATGAATGAAAATATATAACATTAAACAATTAATACCGTTGTTATTGCTTCGTTTAAATCATATGTTCGACATATGACGCAATTAGTAAATAGGTTAACGGCAAATTATAGGTAGATGTAAGAAACAATGATTTTATTTAAGATATCGAGATAGCAATTCCCCCACCTCTAACATGTATCTTGATTGTTTTATCGCATGTTTGATATCAATACGCGCGCCTCCGGTTAGACTTTGATTTGATACTAATGAGATAAGAACCTTCTAAAGAGGCCGACGATTTAATCTGTGGGAAAAGTGTAAGATGGTAATAACTTTATGCATTCTCAGTGTTTTAATTTACTGCCCTAAGAAATTTCAAGACATTGCTAGTTGTCTAAACTACACCTTTCAGTTGTATCATTGATATTAAATATAAGTTAAGTTGAAATGTATCGTCATCTTGATTAACAAGTCCTTGTTCATCATGTAAACATATTTTGAATGGATTTCTGAAGATATTTGATATTGTGATATACATGTATTTAAAAAGGATCAGGTTTTTCTTTGTTCGCAGTCTTCTTCTTTCGAAAGCAACACTGCCTAGCTATTTTTCAAATTTACAAGGCTGTGTTTGTAGCTCTGTTAGTAATAATGATAGCCTTGAATACCAAAAATGTTTTTTCCATATGTGTCTACTTCCTTCCTTATAAATACGACGATACGATATTCTCAAAAAGATTCAACATCTACTTATCACCTTGTATATCAAAAGTGCTAAAGCAGTCATTATCAACATCATGGCGACAAGCCTGAAAACTACAATTTTTGAATGTTACAATTAATTCAAAAGCTTGTATGACCTTTCGCCAAAAAGGCATTGTGGAGATATGAACTTTTCTTCCAAGTTATCGTGATTTATGTATTGACTTCCAAGACTAACAATGTACAAACAATTCCCACGTCATGACATATGAAGGAACTTTTAAGGCCAACTAGTTCATGTCAACTCCAACAGAGATACGGTGTTGACTTCCATTGCAATAGACTTTTGCATTCTAACTGCCACGCCTTTTTGGATACATATTACTTCCAGGGACATGTCTTTGTAAGTTAGTTATTTGGCATTGCTATTTTATAAATTGGAATGAAAAGTCATAAAAAAATAAACGTTCACTTTCAAAGTCATGGAAACTTACTTATAAAAAATAAGACATTAATACCACTGTTATTGCTTCGTTTAAATCATATGTTCGATATATGACGCAATAAGTAAACAGGTTGATGGCAAATTATAGGTGGATGAAAAGGACAGTGATTTCATTTAAGATATTAAGATAGCAGTTCTCCCGTCTTCAATATGTATCTTGATTGTTTTATCGCATGTTTTATATCAATACATTGGCCTCCGGTTAAACTTTGATTTGATACTAATGAGATAAGAACCTTCTAAGAGGCCGACGATTTTATCTTTGGGAATAGTGTAAGACGGTAATAACTTTGTGTATCCTCAGTGTTTAAATTAACCGCCCTGAGAAACTAGAAGTGGCCTGTTGTTAAGATAACATCTTTGAAAATATTTTTCCTTGAAATCAAACCGCCTGGCAATGATTCTTGATCTGGATTTTGTAATTTTCCCTGATATATTCGAATTTAGTGTGAACTTGTACCTGTTGATATTTGAAGTAAGTGTGACGAAGGGATACTTTGAAATCCTTGGTGCTGGGTTTCTAAAGGGTCATATGGACTCAAAACATACGAATTAAAAGGTTACATCCCATAGAAAAATGCTGAAATACTTTTGCTGTAAACGCTGTAATAACTAAAATGTTACGTCATGAAAGTCAATACTATTTTCAAAATAAGAAAGCTAATTGAAAATGTTAACATATGTCACAATTTGGCTCCAACTGCTGGCGAAAACTGTTATACGCCTCGTTTTACCACTCCTGAATGTAACACGAAAATCATGGTAAAACGTGTTCGTTCATTCAGTAGACAGTTTAGATAAAACAATAAGCCGACGGACATCGATTTCTCTGACCAGGCCAGGCATCTTTGCAACAATCTTGATGGGACGGTTTACTTTATTTATCCACGTAGTTTCAAACACTTGGCCCGCGACTTGATGTTATCGCTTTAATAATTTACATAAATCAAAGTAAAACTTTCAGCAGTCTCCAGAACGTGTTATATCATCGAACATCTTGTTAATTGTTGCCCTTGGCGACCATCTCTGTTACAAAGAATAGATAAAACAACCAAGATACACGTTTCGGGTGAATGAATCGTTATCTGCTACATCAGCAAATTATTACTTTGCTGAAAACGTTCAAGAAAGACATTGAACTTGCATTGGAGATAAGAATAACATAAATTTTAAAAGAAGCATAGCTCTGTCATCTATCTGATCGTTGGGTTTCATCCGATACTGCTTTAACAAGCCTCTTTTGAGGACGTTTTATTGATCTTTACTAATTCACTAAATAGAAAATGCTTGTTCGAAATAACTCTGAGTTTGGATCATATATTTTCATGAGGTTTAGACACACAAACATACACAGGCTATGTAAGAACTACAGAAATCGTAGGAACTTTTAGCAAGAACAACAATAATCAACATTTGAACGCTTAAAATGTGTTACGAAACCAACATTCCTCTTGAATGGAACATTGCGTTGTTGTTACGAATAAACTCGGATGTCGATCATTACGATTGCTTATTCCCAATTAGAATTAATGTATTAACATTAATTCTGTTTGATTTAGCCCATACAACTCTTTACACATCTATTTTATCTGGTCATAACTGACAGCATTCACAAACGAAAGTCTTCATCGTTCAGATATAACCTCATTGCATTAATGTTTGTTTGAAGTTCCTTCGTTTCGTCATCAAGTAGACACATATCTAAGATTTTTTTTTTATGTAAATCTTGACATTCCTTTACAAGTGACAATTATTGGACAATATCCATTATTAATAACCACAATAAACGACGATGGCAAATTAATATTTCATTCAAACACTGTAATTAATTTTAATTTTCGGTGATGGCGACGTCTCTTCTAGATATTACATACGTATTACAAACTATATCTAAGACTTTGTTTAAACCGAAAAGTATTGTGGGCGTTTGTAAAAGTTCATCTAAAAGAAGCAAATATTCATCATCTAGATACATTACAGTATCGTCATAACTTAGCGATAGTTTCCTTCTCGAACCACCTTCAGCGGGCACCATTCAAGTCGACTGCAACGGAAACGAAAGGGGTTAATATAAAATATGGATATTTCCAGATTCAGTAAACATAAAAGCTTCTCTCCTATCTTAAAGACCAGACTTCTAGACCACTACATAAATAACTGGAACCAAGATTTAAACTCAAAAGCATCACTAACACTGTTTAGGGACTTAAAGCAAACTTTCGAAATGTCATTTTATATACAGAATATTTACAACACGACTTATAGGAATATATTAGCCAAATTTGGGATGTCTTCTAACCAAATGAATATCGTTACCGGTAGACATAGAAACATAAATCGATTCAATAGAAAATGTACACTTTGTGATTTAAATGATTTGGAAGACGAATACCATTTTATACTTATTTGTCCCTACTATAGACTATTGAGAGAAACATTTATACCAACCTTCTATTTCACCAGACCAAGTATGTTTAAATCAATACAACTTCTTAATTCAACAAAAAGAGAGTATTGCATAACCTTTCAGCATATTGCATTAAGGCATCGAATGAAAAGAAAAATACACTAAACCTTCAAAATGAATCTGTTACCAAATAAAATGAGAATCCTTTCAGTTTTTCTTTATATTCCCCCATACATGTGGTTTTTCTTTTTTAAACTGCTTCCGCAGTATAGATATTGATTGACACACGCACGTGTACAATTATTGTTTAATTGTTTGTACATATGTTAATAAATGTAATTGTTTATAGATACAATGTAATGGACGATGAGCATTGCCATGCTTAAGTTCAATTTTGAAATAAAATATATGTTATGTTATGTTTATGTTGTTATAAAATGAATGGTTGGTTCGTACACGGTAATGTCGTTTTCAATATAGTGTCAAATAACATTTTATATTTGAGTCTTCTATATTGAAAAAAACAAATATTTAAAAAAGCACTTTTTTTTGAGGCGACGTTATTTTATTTAATGCGAATCTTACAAACTGAAGAGAGCTATTCAAGAGAAAAATTACATGTGCTCACTAAATTGTTGTTATTTTTACCATGTAAACAGTTGCTTTAAAATCAGATGGCCTGATATTTTCTTTAATTAATATGAATCTTTTGTGTATGTAAATCTAACACGTGAAGCTAATTCTATCTCTTTTTAAAGACAGTTGTTTGTTTACCCTCGTCTTTAATCGTGCATATTTCTACACAACATCTTTAATGTTAAATGACATCGATTGCTAAATGCAATGATGTTAAAACGTGTCAACTTTATTGACAGAACTGCAATATCATTTATCTATGATATAGCTATATATAGAGTAAAATATTGATGTGCCTCCATCTACCTTGCAAATTTTGGAAATATTTGTGCTAAAGCTTTCAGTGTGGATGATGCTTTTTAATGGTATCATTTCCCCGTATATGTCTTTTTGTGGATGTTGTGAAATATCATTGATGGATATGGTCTGTTATGAACTAGGTCATTTACGCCAATAAACTTTTAAGTTATTGAGATAAATGGATGAAAGACATGGCTAGAATGCCTTTGATGTTTAAGTTTTTAAGAAAAAAATGTCGCCAGTAAAAATGGAATGGTGCTTTTATATCATATACAAGCACTTATTATGACAATTTGATTCATTTCTTTTTTTATCATTTAACGTTTATTATGTAAAAAAAAATCTGAAAACTTTTGAATACATAAATAATGTTCTATGTTTCCATCTAGATACTTAATTAGCATTCAATGTTGATGCAACATATGTCGAAGGTTGGATCATTTTTTCAAAGGGTTTCAACTACGACCCTCGTATCCCTAGACTGACCAAATGAGAAATATAACAATGTTTCATAACTTGTAAAATATTGTTCGGTTATTTTACACGTCGACAAATACAAGTCAGTCTATGGAAAATGTTGATACAAGTATAAGTATGTTGACAATATTTCCGATTCGAACCCTCCAAACGCTGTATCGCCTTTAAGCATGCTCCTTATGCGGGTTATTTATCGTAGACTCCAAATCCTCCTTTTCATATACAATTTGAAAAGGAGGATTTGGAAAGATACATCCATGTGTACAGACAAAATGTTTTTTTTTTATTCTTACATAATTTTTACAAATGAACGGAGCAGCTGTTAACGACATTGCGTGCTCTCGCTATTTATGAACGAATGCAACGTTTTTTCTCCCTGTCAGATGTGCATATAAATGAAGCCAAGCTTTGTTTGTCGGTCATCGCACATGCCTGATTGCACCGGGATCAACTCAGAAAGCCGGTTTGTTCTTGGTGGCGCCTCGAAGCTTTCTTTCCACAAAACGACTAGCTCTGATAGTTTGCCTGACTGAACTCGATCTAGGCAATCGACAGTGTTCTGCATATTCCCTATATAGGGGGACATTGAGCATACATCGTGTGATGTAAGAGGTAGTATTGTTCCTCTCGTTTGACTTCTCTTCTTGACTGTTCTTGCAGGCGAAATTAAACAAAAATACCAAAGGAGAGAACATTTTAGCCAATATTCTCTTTGTACTGCAATTGTGAACATTATATTGTGTGTTACAATTGAATTGGACTGAAAGATGTATTTTCAAACAAACTCATCTATCTTCCTTTGATAAAACGTTTGATTTACATCTTATATTTGATAGGTCTACTTCCTGGATATTAACTAGTAAACAATTTAAACTCGCGATGAGTGTATAAAGATGACTTATTAAGTAACTTGAGCTATATTCAGAATCTAAACCAAATTTATTCCTTTCCCGATACAAACACTAATTTCATGTTCAATTTTGTTATCTCTGGCAATAGCTACAATTTTAGTTACTCGGATGATCCATGCTGCAACTGTGTAAAATGAAATATCTACGTCTGGGTCATTTTTACTCAATCCTTGGTAGAAAAAGTTATTGATATCCATATCAAGCATGTACTCAGATGACGTGTATATATAAACATTCGCCACAAGTACATTGCTTAGCCAGATAACAATATTGCAGAATGGACAAACAACATTGTTAGTAAATGTAAGATCGGATTAGCCAAAATCATTACAGTGAGGCTGATCCCCAACCACGTGTTGATGTTTCTATTCATCAGGTACATTTTCACAAAGCTGGTGGCCTCCCATACATCTTCTTCAACTTACATCAAAGCAGCTTGATGATACATTGTAAACAGTGTGGTCGTGGCATACGTTGACCTTCAATGTCGTTTAAGATACACGTACCTGTTGGATCGAACATCATTGCTTCGAGGACAGTAGTCCAGGGCAGAGATAAAGCGTCGGCCTCAGAACAAAAGAGTCGTGGGTTCCAATCCCGTGAGCAGCGATGAGTACAAACAATTGTAAAAACGCCTTTAAGGCTCATTCGTACATACAACTCTACCTCTGAAAGACGGCGGGCAAGCGAGGCTGAATGTAAAGGTTTATTTTTACGTAGAGTAACGTTGTTCAATACCACATTGATTTGTGAATTGGATACCGTGAGAAAAATGCAACAATTATGATATATTGTAATATTGAGAGGGGAAGTTCGGGCATATGATCTATCTTTACCAATCTTCGAATACATCATTTAACAGACAGATGAGTAATTTCGACAATTAGTCATGTTGACCCCTTTCATCATGTATTTGAGATAATGATTGATCGACAATGATAGCAAAACAAGAGTAGACGATACTTTTCGAACAAGTTAACTGTTTTTGATGTGAAATAAAGCAATAACCGTTTTGAGATCACCAAACATGGTCAATATGATATGTCGTTTCATTTTCCTCTAGAAAAGGGTATCTTTCATGAAAAGAAAAAAACCTTATGAATCATAGTTTCAAATGCTTGTAAAAACTTTTCGTTTTATCACTGTCTCTCATTCTCGACTTTTCTTCATGTTCGCTTTTTCATGCTTACTGAAATGTGGACCAAACGAGAATTCATATTTTCTTTTAATAATTATAGGATATATACAAACGTAAATGATGCTTTTACATAAAATATCAGAGCGAAGCATTCTGTGCCATAACGCTTCATTAGGGGAACAGCAATTGAATTAATGACTTTAATAAAGAAAGTAAGAACAATTGAATTCCCTCAGGCCATTTCAATATACAAATATTTTCATGTCAGTTTCAACCAATTTCTGTCGATGCCAGTAAAATTCAAATTTGAATCTCACTGTCAAATTAAATATTTGTTTAACTTACCTGTCAACTCGATCACTGTTTATCGATTTAAAATCGATGGGTGAACCATAAATCACCTGTCAATTTCAACTTGAAATGTACAAATTTTCTATTGTCATCTGTCAAATTTTGATGGTGTCATTGTCCTATACGTAAAACAATTGGTAATTTGTATATTTCAGCACAGTAACTGTTAATTGTGTCATAAAGTTACGCAATATTAAATCTCAATTTATTTCGAAAAAAACACAAATGGGACGATGACAATCCGACTTTGAATGACAAATTAATAGCAATAGATCAATCTATTGCAAAAAAGGTGTTACAAAGGGAATATTTATTCTGTCTCACATACATATTTTGATAATGTCACCTGCAATTACTTTCATACATACATAACATCTATTGCATTTTAAACATAACATGTAATATAGCAAATTCAACAAAAATTTAAAACAACCCAATGATATACAGAAGAGTATTCATTGAATAGTGTCATTCAATCCTTTTTTTTTCAGCAACATACTTGCTCTTTGACAGATTATTGATGGTTTTCTTGGAATGATTTAATGTCAAAAGTAAAATAATGTATGCATGTTTCACAATGTTTTATAGTATTTCCTTTTATCCTGTGATCTTGAACATAAATACTTTGAACATATTAGTAAAAAATGACATTCATTTTCAATTTGGACCGGTAACGATAACGTCATAGAAGGAAAATGGTTTATAAAGCGGGATAATTAGCATAGCGATCAGACGACTATTATGTAACTAATGATACCGACCGACGGGTCATCAACGGCTTCTCAATAACAGCTTTACCTTGCAATACAATCTCCCAATTGACCAAACGTGACGGTATGCAGAGGGTTGCAGGTTCGAGTCATGACAATGACAATATTTTATTCAAGACGTAAACTATACAGTTTCTTGTCACATATATAAATACAATTGATCAATAATATAAAGTACATGTAACATCATGATTTTTTTTCATCGTATTCACTTTTGAAGTATCAAAATAACCAAATGTGTTATATTGTTTTTAGCTACTGGAATATTACCGTAGATTAAAACACATTATTAATAGGAAAAATCTTGCTCACACAATCTCGAATGACTGCTCTTACAGGTTAAAACAGAGACTTATATACATCATCAACAAAAACTGCTATAAACTTCTCGTTTTGGCTTCATAATTTCTTGAGTGCCATGCCACCCACAGGTGCAGCAAAGAGAGACTGATAAACATATTTTCGTCTTTGATCTAGACTAAACCACTCATTTGATTTATATTTCTTGTATTTGTAATATTTAATGTCACGGGAGAAACGTATGAATGAATTGATTGCCATACTTATCGCATTATATGTTATCCGTATTGAATACAGTCATAAGTGAGTAACGTCATAATAAAGTAATGTTATGTTTTGCAATGATGTTAACTAATAGGTTGACTGTCCCACGTAATGCATATCCATACGTAAGACTTCATCATCGATGGATTGCGACGATCATCCCTTCCTAACGATATCATTACATTCTATTGTATATTGTTTTAGCCTAGACAGGTGGGGTGATTTATACCTTCTACCAGACAAATCAAATCGTTGTTCTTGCATAACAATGGTAATCGAAGGTTATACATCATTAACCTTGCATATACTTACAGCGGTAAACCCATCACCCTTATCTAAGAAAACATGTGTGTTTTTTGTAAATCACATTCATCTTTTCCTTTTACATTTCGTTGGATAAAATCGCTTGTATTTGGAAAGGAAAAATATTCTATTGACTCCTTCCTCGTTGATAACCTTGTTGTTGATAATGATAATGATAGCATTATAACTGACTCAAAGGTCATTGTCAAGTAAACAAGGTACCACTCCATCTCAAGAGAACGCCATGTTGTTGATAGATTACAAATGGTTAGAAAGGGCAAACCACAAAGAAACAATCGAATGGTTTGTCAAGAAAAAAAGAAAGTTGTCATTGTGTGCACCAGTTTGATAGAGTAGAATTGATGCGTCCAAACCACAGTGAGCTTCTGAACTTGTCTATCTGCATCTTCAATACAGCATTAGTTGACACAAGACACAATTTTCATGCGCCAATTGTTTGAGACCTACTATATCAGGACAACATTAGATTTAGCACCAGATGTACCAGCAAAATCAAAATGAAAACCTTTACACTTCTGTATGCTGTTCATTGCAGTCGGATATGCTTTTTTTCTAAATTCCCTGTAACTCGTGATACATTCATATACGTACAACTCCAATGTGATAAATCTTTTCCTCAGGTATTAGCATACCTGTTTGCATCAGTTCATGGCCATTTACATTTAAAATATATCTATTTTTCACATGCGCACGAAGACGGAAGAAATCGTTCAAATGATGTACAGCGTATATGCAAACATATTCGTTTTGAGCCAGCGCCCGATTTTATTAAAAATGGTTTGTGATCTTGTGGGAGCTTTTGAGAATTGCTGAGTTCAAACCACAGTATGCCATTTTTCCATTACCGTTTCCCATGTTTTACCATTTGTTCATTTTTCAAAGCACAGGTAGGTGGGAAATGATGTTTTTAATCTGACATAAGGTATAAGGAATGAGGACTGTTTCGGAACTTAAAGAATCTACTTTCTTCAATATTTCCTCTTTTGCTTCATCAGTACCTAAATATTTATCATCAGTATTTGCTTGTAAAGGACGAACGAAGTCAAAAGGGTTGATATAGAAAACTATGACATTGCATAACACACAGGTCAAACCCGACTTATGACCTAGCTTACAATAAACAAAGGTCAGTAATTATTCTGATGTAATATGTCTGTGATCAGTTTTACTGATCACTTGTCATATCTAATACGTAAGGCGACGGTTCAGCGCTCTACGATGTCCAAACAAATATGTCAATGAAGGAGTTACAACAGTTCTCGATAAGTCGACAACGATGCGAGATATAAACATCCATTGTATCAGTCCACTTATAGTACATATATCATTGAATTCGAACCATTTCGAAACAGACTGTTTATAGTTTAACTGTTTATGGCAAAACATAATGATATTTGATTTAAACAATAAGTACATGGACGGATTGTTAAAACAATCTATAATGTACACGCTTGCTATCGAAATGACCTATTGTTTTACTATAACACGAGCTTCCTTTTCATTTTTCCGTGCTATTTTCATAATGCAAATTTTTCTTGCTATTGAATATTTCTTATTAACTGTATGACAAAATGAAGATTTGATCATCGTGTGCAAATTATCATTTTGTCACATAGTTTGTTTCACTATGCACCGGCATAGGAGTATTCAGTGGTTATTGTTCAAGCATCTAACGTTTAATTGCTCGCGTCACTTTCATAATATGCAATAAATATCTGGACACGTAACAATATTTCAATTCGATCGTTAGATTTCGTATTAGATTTCGTATTGAACCAATCTTGTATAAGATCTTTTATTTTGGGTACTACATAAAAACACAGGTTCAAACACCGTGCTTTGATCACCTTCCGATTGTTTTACATGGCTTGACCAGCCATTATTGGCAGTTGAATGTTGGGGTCTTCCTCCATCCATTAAGGGTCTCGAATCACAACACAACTGAAATGGTATTGTCGCAATGTAAAATCCGTATGAATGAATAGAACTCTTTCTCCAATACTCTGATTGTGATGAGTCTGGACAGACTTGCATAGAAGAATGCATCAAGTCTGTGGCATATATACAGCAAACAAATACTCGAAAAGGAGAATGTGCGAGTGAATTGATACATTAACGTAATTCAATCCAAACGGCGTTACCACCGATGGAGTTCATGTCAAATTGACTCTCTTGTGCGCGCCAAATCGAATGCGCCATAATTATAGACCTTGCAGTGGTTTCTTCAGGCCGTTTAACACCACTTGAGCGCTTTCTGACTTCATCAGTAGGCCAAATAATCATGCTTGCATGGTATTCCACCAACTGGGCTTCACAGAAACCAAGTTTTGACGCACTATTGATTGCTTACTCAAATGAGCAATTTATAGTGTTCCTGCGATCGATGCACGGAGCGAATAAGATGTTCCGTAAATAAGATTTTATACAAACATGAATACTTTATGGATTGGGAGTGTTCGATTAAGGGTTCGGTTAGGTCTAATGCTTAAATATTTTATTGATCAAGTTGAATCAAGCTTTTGAATTAGAGGTAGAAAAGTTACCTTTTGTTTAAGACATTTTGAATAAATGTCCTTTTCTCTCAACTTAAGTCTTGTTGTTCACCTCTGCCATTCTAGTTCGAACCCCCTTCCCCTTTGGCTCTCACATGAGCAATACATAAAAGGTTTCTAGATCAACGTAAAATCAGGCCACGTGGTAAAAGGCTTGTATTATAACCTCTCGCCCTCTTTGTTCGAATCTCGATACCATTTGATCTTCATTGGTATTTCATTTTTGATGGTACTTAATTGTCTAACGCATTGCCGGTAGTTCTCTAAAATTTGACCAGATGCGTCGACATGATTGTATAACAGGCGATGTGTAAGTATGTAACAAGCAAGCATAGTAAAAGCTAGAGTACCCCGGGTCTTTTCTACGAAAGATGCACATCGATGTGGTCTGATACAAAATGGATGGCGACATGTATCGATACATACATCTCATTTAGCAAATTGATCTTTTTTAATCATTTAAAACAAAGTAATTTTTGTTAGAGCCCATTGAAATTCATTTTCGAGCCCTGCATCACTACTGCGTTATTTCAGTTAAGAACTTCCTTTCAAGGCGAAATGCTATACCAGTTAGCCACAGAAATATAACAAATGCCAATGATACCGCCGTTCAAAAAACTCGAATGAGCCAAGCTTTAACTGTACACAGAGAACTTTCTACGTATGTATCATTCGGACTAGTATTCAACCGGCTTATTATCTCATAAGGGACGGCGCACGATGTTCTATTTAAGGAAGAATAACTGCTACGAACATACACTTGATTATTTCTTGTTTAGATGTCCTCAGTAACACAGCATACATAGATTGAGTGGCTTTTCGTAAAGCATGCATGAATACAAATGCGCTTTTTATATTCACTAAAATGTAGGCAGAAACAACCAAAAAGGTCGCACCCCTTCATATGTTAAAAGACACTCGAAGATGATGTTTTTTAGATGTATTTTATTTGAATTACATATTGTTGTGTTCTTTCTGGCAGTCCTTTTGAGTACAAAAATAAACACTGTCTTTTAATCATATTCTGTTTACTTTCTATGCTTGAAGTTTTACACAATAAGAAATGATAAAAGACGAGTCTGTATCAAGGACTGACAAAATTAAATAGATCCGTCATGACGGACGATCACGAATGTGAAGGACAAACAAAAAAAGCCTATAACGTTGAATACGAAAAAGAAAACGCACTGAATGCACCCAATATCGGGTTACCAACGGCGTGTGGCGCATACGTAAGATAGAAAAAGGCCCTTTATTTGCCCTTTGACCAACCAGGGTACATTAGGGCGATCGTAAGACAGATAAAAGCCCCTAATTGGGGGTACGCTAGACCCCGGTAAGCCCTTTCCATCATACTTACACTTATATACTCGGCTGATTAACGTCCAATGTAGTGTCAATGGTTCTTCCCAGCCAAGACCAGCTCTAATGTAGTTTCCTTAATCTCAAAACACTCTTAAACAATTGATTTTAACTCAAACCGAATATTATTCCCCAAGTAAGAAAGAAAACATTGTTGAAAAGAACGTTTATAGAAACAAAAGACGCTTGGCGAAGTCATTCACCTGGGGTAAGAAGCCATGATTTGATGATGGTGTCCCGCTTACGAAAGACCCAATCATTACGGCCTACTTTTTAACGTACTCGGAACCTTCTTCGGTAATTTCCGGCCAATAACTGTCAACTTTCGTAAGCGTTCGGCCGAATTCGCATAAGTCGGGGAACTCACCCATCTGTAACGTGGAATTGTTATTTATTATCAATTAATAATAATTTATGCCGCCTATAACCACATAGATTGGTCGTGCTTGTCAGTTCCCATGCATTTGATGATCATAATATCTTAACATAATGTGTTTTAAAATGGGACGACTTCTAGAACGAATACATCTTCGCTGCTCACTTATCTTTACTTGTGATCAGTTGCTTTGCTTTGTTTGTAGGCATGGGATTCGTCTCTGAGACTGTTTGTTTCGAATCTTCACATATATCATGTTCGATGAATGAATAAACATGTGTCGTAGGCACATGTTATGATTGATTCTGCGGCTTATTACTCATTTCATATTCGTTTAGCACATTGTTCAAAATTGTAATATGTGTCAGATACAAATTAGAAGAAGTAGTAAAAGACCAAACTGTAAAATAAAGAATCACATACTATTAGTTTTTGTTTTCTCCATGTTTGTTAAAAGTTTTTGTACTGTTGGCAATCACACAGATTGTTTCTTCAACAACGGGGTATAATTGGGTGAGAATCACATTATGAAAACCTCTTTTAAGACCACATATGCAGTAAGCCTTTTGAGCAGCAGTTTGATTGCGGAATGATGAAATGATATCGGTCTGGAGTCAAAGTCTGGTGTTAGGTTATTACATATACGCAGACAGATCTAAGCGAGTTGATCCGCTTTTGGGGGAAGCTTTTAAAGTTAGGTTTTCTTGAACGACTGAGCGACCCTTTCTCTCCAATCTCGTTTGTCATTTACACAAACTTGTATTCAGGTAAAGATAGAAGGCCATGATTGAACTGGTATGTGAGAAAGGTAACAGTTATAGCCGATAAAAGCGGACCGATGGGGTATAAATCAGATCAATTATTTATTTAAAGAACTTGAGGCTTGTCTTTAAGGATGCTCATCCGTTCTTTATTTCACCTTGGATGTATATTGTACGTTGTTTTCCCCTGTGCAGCGCCTTCTTACAAGTTCTTAGTCGTGCTTTGAAATCACTTGTCTCCTGGGTTTATAACCCGATTTCATTAGACTTGTTATTTTCCTTTTAAATAGGCCCTCTCAATCAAGGTTATCTTCATAACTTCATAACCATTGTTCGCCACAGCTTCTGTCCCAGATGTCAGCTAAATTTCGGGACTAACTCAGATCAATTATTTATCTTAAAGCTTGGGGCTTGTCTTTAAGGATGCCCTTCCTTTCTTTATTTCACCTTAAAACTGTTACCAATAAAGATATTAGAAAATATATGTTTTGAAAATGAACAACGAACAAAATGAAAAGCAGTCTACAATAAGATGGATTAAACATGATGCGACAGTTTTCACAATACTCCATAGCGAAAGTGTCGTGCCTTTTTCGACAATAGGAAAACGTATCCAAAACGGAACCAATATTTACTCTGAGAATATTATTTTTAATTTTACGAAGCTCTTTTTTGCATAAAGGAAAAGAAAACAACTAAAACATGCAATTAAATGAGGTCTGGTCATTTATTATTTCAAACAAATGACAATAATAATACATATCAAAAATACATAGTGCTGTACATTACAAAAGCTGGGATTAGATAAATATCATTTGTAGATATTGTTTGTTTGTTTTAGTTTTGTTTGTTTGTTATACGGTCACTTACTGATATAGTTGTCAGTTCGGAATGGCACCGGTCAATGGATAAAGCAGATGTCTTTAGATCTGCATCTCGTCCGCTATCTTTCATTTTGAATAACTAGAACATGTGTGTAACATGACTGGGACGAGTGGTTATTAAGAAAGTTAAGAACATTCTGAGTGCAAAAGTAAAAGCCGTTTCTAAGTTGTGAGAATCTTTGGCCAGACATGACTATGATATGACTAGTTACAATGTGTGTACGGTGTATTATATGCTTTATTGGTAATACCATATGTTTAATTTAACAATCTCTTTTGCAAAATGACGAAAAAAAAACGGCATATCCCCTTTAATAGAACGAGGGAGATACGCCTGTTGGGTTTGAATGTCTTTTAGTTGAGGAAATGCAAACAAACATGCGTACATACTTACTGCGCAAAATGCAAATCTTGTTCTCTTATCGTCCATGCATCACACACAAAAAGCCAAACAAATTTGATTCATTAGAATGAGGGAGATACTTCCGGTTTGTTTATACATCGACCATAGCGATATGAACTTGATTTGATATATGATTACATACACGATAAGATCTAGAGATTGATCTGACATATTATAAAATAATGCACGCACTCTTTAGTCGATTACAACTTTCCCTTTTTGGGAGAATGTATCAACCCATTTCTCTAAAAGGAATTTGTAAAGAGTCCAAATTGGAGGCAGAATAAGATGATCGAGATAACATATATTTGTCTTATTCGTAGCATTTAGGCTTAAATCATTGGGACAAATGGATAAATTGCTCAATTTATTCATTTGACACAGTGGTTTCCATGACATTTACGGGAACAAGAGGTAGCATGGAGTAAAGAATTCTAATTGAATAATGTGGTGAATCGTTTAGGTTCTCTTGTAGGAGCGATTACAATAGAACCGCAAACGTAAGAACCCCAAAGGTCGAACGGATGAACTCTGTCGATCACAGGATGTTCGTCATCGTTTTATCAACCAATCGTTATGTTAAATGGTTTTACCCATTACCAAACAATAACGGCATTTGATCAGTTTGTTGCAAACGACCATGGAAAACATTGTGGGAAAAGAAGAAATCGATCTAAACGAGCAATTTCTCATTTTCCCGCAATGTTTTCTGCCCTATCAGATAATTATTTTTCAATTTCATCACAGTTTTAATTGTTGCCTGCATACTCTTTCATTTTGGGACAGTTGAAAATTTGGTCTTTGGTATATGGTTAAGGTAAAATACCCATAATTCGCCACTTTGAACCTTATTATTTCGTTTGATTACTAAGGCCATTTTCGGTATACTTCGATCGGGACCGGTTAAATGCGAATAGTTCCGGCTCTGCCTGGTGTATCCCGAGAACGACCGAATAATACGACGAAACAATGCGTTTTGAAATGACGAATTAAGGGTATTCTACCTTTAGTTCAAACTTGTCCATACCATATAGACCGTCAAACAATTGACGACTTGATTGATTTCTGATTCAGGGATATTTGTAAGAGTGTGTGAAGTTGGCAAAGTGCAGAGTGCAAGGCATTCAGCTGAACAGATAAGATAAACACGGACTATTCAAGAAAAGCACGGATTTGAATGTGCTTCTGACGGAGCAATCCAGCAGGACAGTCTAGAACGACAGTCAAAGATTTGACTAGCAGGAAGACATCTTTTCAAGATAGATCGAATGTAAATATATAATTGATTTTGAGCTTATGTTTTTAATGTCTAAAAAAATTATATTATGTTATGTTACGCATTTTTAAGAGTAAAGAGGAATTATTCACCTGTATCCAAGATGATTCGGCAGTTTTCCCCCCTCGCTATTCTATTCTGTCGTCTGCATCATTCCTACGTTTTAATTACACTTGTTATGACAGACCCATCGTTAATGACCTTTATGAATTCACTTTCAAGTGACATCTCCCTCGTAAATTATCAATTTTAATAATGAATAACGGACATGACGTTCTAACATCTCTTAAGAAAAGTTGCTGGCGTCTTACATTGTAACGTCAACGCTTCACAACGTGCAAGCGACGTTTCGTGTGCTTCTAACAGACGTTGTATTGAATATTGTTAGAAAAGCAGGCGACTCTATGGAAGCTTTGAGACAAAAAGGAGAAATTGCTCCTCTGGGGCAATTTCTTTTTATTTGTCTCAATGTTTTAAGCTCATGATTAAAAGAGTGAATGTAAATTTATGTGTTTGGTTGTTGATTTGGATTGATGGTGTTTGAGGTTGTATGGTGGGAACCTTCTAAATGTGCAATAAACTATCTCATTTATATACGGCGGTACTTGACAAATTAGCTTGGGAATTCCTTTGATTCCTTTCGTTTTTATTGCATATATATTAATAAATATTCACGTGGAAAATTAAAATCGGTTTTTATATATTGTTTTTTATGGTTTCACCACTTTTGTTGAATTTTAAATACGGCAATTTGTCACGTCTTGGTAGGCTTTATTGTTTTTATTTCATTAAACGCCGTTATGTAAGCAGAAATGTGGTGTTGTTCCTCTCTTAATCATGGGTGGTTAAAACCTGCGAAAATAAATCAGAAAGTTAACCTTCCCTTGGCATCAAGACATATAGAAAGTTAAGAACATACGTTCTGAAACTCATCCTGGCAACTTATATATATTTTTTCTCTCGTTGTATTTGTTTTAAGAAACGACGTTTTTGTGTAATGAAAAAGATGCTAGGGACTTTGTAAGATTGCTTTGTAGTACTGATGGGAAAGCCCGAAAACTCAATTCAAAATTTCAAATCAAGTACCTTTTATCCCTGTTTTGTGAATTGAAGAAATCATGAGTCGACTTGCTTCAGTACAGTTTTTCAAAGGTTAATTTACTTTATCTCAAAAAGGAAGCCTGACTTTTATCATCTCGGATACTTGTCTATTGATGATTAACTTTGAATTTTACTGGACAAAATAACATTGAGATTGAATGATATCATCATTTCTTTGTTAGTAGACTGAACTTCCTGAATAGCTTGAAACCCTTTGCGAATGGTTTAAAATCTTCAAATCTCTTGCCAATTGTTTCCATTCATTAAGGTTCTAAAGGCCCTTTCCAATAGCCTAAATTCTTTGAGGTTCTTTAAGCCCTTGCCAATTTGTTGAATTCTTAAAACCATCGCCAATGGTTTCCATACTTTGACAGTCTTACAGTCCGTACCAATGGTTTGCATATCTTAATTCTTTTAAAACCCTTGCCAGATATTTTCATTCTTTAAGTGTGTTGCAGTTGTATTGATGACAACTCTATACCAGCACAATGTAAATGGATCTTATTCAGCTAAGGTCAAAACTAACTTTAAATTTTCAGAAAGATCCTTAAGAGAGAATAATGTTGTCACCTATGGCATAAGCAAATGCACTAAAAACCGTTTATCTCCAAACATATAGCCAAGTTGTTTCTAAGACAAATACTGTACCTTGTCAAATAATTCTTACCATATATTCATAGAGACTGGGTCAACTATCATATCTTTCAAGCGTTGCAGCTAAAAATACATTGTCGTATCGTAAACTACATTCTTTGCCAATGTTTATGTAATTTATTGATAAACAAAATGCATAAATCGCAATGAATTGCATATCTCAAATGATTAAGGACGAGTAACGAGCCATGTGAAGCACGAACAATATCATTTATATAACAATGAAAGATTATCACCGTAAAGCATATATATAAGACAAAGGTAATTTCGGACATTCTTTTTATTTGGCATTGCTTCCTTATGGCAAGTTCAATGTGATTTCCGTTAACGATTTGCGATTATTTGGTTTGTTCGACGTTAACATGTATGTCGGATTGTTGTTCAACATGAAGAATGTCAAAAATCAGATTCCAGAATAATTGAGGGTACTTTGTACCGCAGTTGAGATGTAGACTCTTCTTTTGGCATGACGCAAATGACACACTATTGCATCAATTAGCATATCACATTCCATAAACAACACAAGACCTCCCTGGTGTAACATTAACCCCTGACAATAAGCTCTTGGGTGATTGGAAAGGTATTTACAAGTAAATTAAAGAAATGCAACACACAACCTTCTAGATCGCATGTTTTACACCGTCACGATGTACGTAAAGAGTTGTTGTACATGCATTCAATTGAAATATGAAGTCGTTACAGTCTCCAAATGCCACCCATAGCCAAGCTCAAGCTGTATGTTATGTATCAAAAAGAGAACACAAAGTTCTATCAGTGCAATGATAAACTGACCTTTCTATGCCAAGGATGAATTGTGTGTTGCTTCTTTCATTTTTTTTTTTTACTATTTTGTTTGAAGCGCTATCAATATGGATACAGTCAGTAAAATACAATTTTGCCCGAAGATCGATTCAATTGTATGACTTATACAAATCAACAAGAAGGTTGTTGCATATTCTATCACATCGGATATATTAAGTGTGCCCATGTCTGTGGAAAGAACATACACAATGTATCTTCTTTGTGATGTATGCTTGGCCAAAGAAATTTTTCCATCAAGCCTGTTACTTATGCTTTCAATATCAACAAGATCCGGCGGTGTCCACAATTGGTTATCTTATACTGACATTACTCGGCCAGTAGTTTGTACGTATAATCATCCAAACCTTTGGGAAGTGGAAATATTTAGTTATGAGCCTTCTTTGGGGGAATGGAACATACAAATAATTAAAAAAAAAGCTCGTGTTTCACTAGTTGAAGGAAATGGGCTTGATCATGCGACCTAAAAAACGTAAGAGTACTCGAAAAAATGCTTTGGAACAAAGAATGGAAGTATGGTAAAGGAAGCCAGGATTGGTTGTAAACAAAAGGCCGCTCAGTTCGATTTGTCCCCCAGAAAGGAATGTGACTGACACAAATTGAAATCAACAGCAAAAAGAAAAAACAGGAAATGAGAAGAAAAATAAATGTATGTCGAACAGATGTAAACTACTGTGACAAAGGGATAAATTGCCCATTATGAGCATTCTATTATTTTGTCGCAATGGCTTAAGAAGGTTTCTGTAGCAGACGCGTTAAAAATTGGGTATTCTGAGTAAAGGATTAAAAGGACTGCAACGAGAATGCACCCTTGTCGAATACCGAATGTTCCTCGATGTTTGATGTGACAGTATCTTCAGATGATCTTGCGAAGGGGATTTCTTCAATTAACTGTGCCCTTGAGCTTGTGAGTGAATCTAGTGAAATCGAAAAAAAAAGAACAAAACAAAATATCTTGCTATGAATTACATTTCAACCTAAACGTCTGCTTCGCTTTTTGTTTTCTGTTTTGATTCAAAAATTCAATTGGCTTATTTTTGTCAAATCAATTCTATAAGGAATGATTTATGTAGAATTAAATAGAATTGCAAGGTTACGCACTAACCCCATACATACCATTTTCTATAATCATGGTCATACTGAAGTATCTGCAGCTGATTCTTAAAGAAATCGACCTGACAAAAGACAGGCATTGCCTCGTTATATTCTCCGTTTGTCACAATATTTCTTTAAACAAACACAATCAATATCTTAAAGACGTTTAAACTTTCGTCAGGCATCCTTTTCAAAATGGACAAGTAAATAATAGGGATAAGCGTTACTACAATCTTTAAATTATTGGACTTCCGGAAGGAGTTAAAACGAGGCTAAATATCAAATGTAATGGACCTTAATCGTGATAGTTGACATTAATAACAAAATTAAGTTAATTTGACGATCAAAATAAAAAACGATACACCTTCAGCACAGTCCAAGTCTATAGTCTCTTTACCAGACGATCGATATCTGTTCTTCTGAAACTGAAAGAGATTGCAGCCGACTTCTAGAAGTGTGTAAAACTATAATCGTTTCCTCCAGTAAATAACAATATATCGTTGAATGTCACTTGAATATTTTTTTCGTTTTCTATCTTTGATTTTATCATGTCTTTAAGCTACGTCCAAACAAACTTCAAATTCAACTAGAGGGTTGCTTAGTCTACAACTGCATGTATTGTCAAATCATAACCGCGGGTCACTTTTTTTCCGTTTTTTTTTTAAATGTTATCTTTCTTTATAAACACAGGTTTTTAGTTTGCAACTTAAAGTTGACCAACGTTATTTTCTAAAATTAAATCAAATATTTGCGGTATGTTCAAGAAGTATCTGATCAATAAATGATAAGGCTCATGGCGGGAACACGTCGATACGCAGTCAGCGGTTTTGAGAAAATAATTTCGAAAAGAGCGTATAGGTGTACAGACTGTCTCAATATAACACGAACCAATACTCAATGTCCATATCAATGCAGTTTCAGAACATTGTTCCATTTTCAAGAAAACCACCCCAACCAGCGTAACTGTCAAAACGAAGGGCTAAGCCCCGTTTGATTGACATGGGGTCTAGTGCGGGGGCGTGCCCAGTCATTCATACTGAGGGCAAGGCAAATATTTACATAATGTTTAATTTTAAACAATTACCACTCGAATAACTCTCAAATAGCAATCTCAAGATGTGTGCCCATCTTTTAAAAGACGATTTGACACTGTTTGTTTCCTGCACGGCCCGGTAGCCCTTGATTCCTTCCTGTACGCGCGTCCTGTGATCCCATTACGTGTAGCCAACATGGGGTTTGTGAAAGGTCCAGAATGAAGGCTGAAGCAATTAACAATCTATCGAGTATGTGGTAAAGCATTATCTTTGCAATATGTATGGAAAACGTCTTGGTAAAAGCAGGGGTGGCAAAATCTGATTTTGGTTCACATTTCTATAAATATCATTTTTCCCACTTATGTATGAAATGGTTATGTAGTAAATTTCTGTAAAATTGACTAGTCTGTTTTTGGACAATCTTTGCAATACGGACGATTGAATTTGCCTCCCTGAAAAGGATTTACTTTCTTTCATGTTCTGCTGGAGGTTTCAACATACAATTGAGTGGGTCAAAGCATTATATGACCTTTCGATCATCTCTGAGATGATTTGTAAGGACACATTCTGACAAAAAAAAGAATGCCTCTCCAATTTCTTTGAGTATATGTATATTGAACATTTGTTGAATCGCTTTCCATTTGATTTGAAAAAGACTTTAACGAAGTAATTCATATAGCAATGGCACTATCTTTAAATGTTTTAAAGAAACAAGCGTGTTATCTATAAGCGGTAAAAAGAGTGGTATACATCTTTGGTGACATGACCATCCAGTACATGTATCAAACGGCGGAACATGCGGTGGTGTAGTGGTGGCGTTGTGAGTTCAAAGCTCGGATGTTCCTTGCCTGATATTAACTCAATCATACCAAAGTTGAGTCCGTCTGTAAACTAGAATGTAATTAATGATAAACAAGGCATAGCTTTTTCCATGATTCGGGGAAAATTGAGTAGTCAACAAAGGTTAGCTATTTGATCGACTGATTTTCAATCGTACGAGAATGAGCTCCCCGAGATGTGATTCAACTTTGAATTAAGTCTTGTTGTCAGGAAAAAGTGTTGTTGGAAAAACGGAGGCCAATTTATAGACCAATGCTTCCATCTTTAACAATACTTTTAAATGTGTTTGGAGAAGCCATTATAGAGTTGAGTAATGCTTTGGTGAATACTTAATTGGAATAGGAATCGGAATTAAGGCCAACGTAAGCAAACACAACTGGTAATAAAACAAGAACATTTTACAGTCTTTTTATACGGGTTTGAAGGTGTCAAAGAAATGTGTCTTGAAATTAACACCTTTCTATAACTAATTAAGATGTATCCATATTTGCTTAAAATAGAATTTCAATTCGGATTCCTTTCTATAATTATTCTGGCACAAATCGTTATATGGTAACGTTTAACAATAATTGTTTCAGGTTGCTGCTTGATGCTCTTATTTGTTTTCCTTATGAAGAGACAATGGGTCATACTCATCTATGTATTTTATATATATATATTAAGTAAATTCATTTGAATCAAGGCATTATCTCTAGCGCAAATGCTATAATTCAGCTTAAACTTCTAAGCGCCCAGATCTAAAATCGACAGGAAAAGGGTGAAACGAAAGAAAGTAAACTGAATTTCGTGACTTTTCTCAAAATTTTCGAATTGGGCGATTATAAAAACAGTTAGAACTTTAAACAATGATACAATGGGACGATGTGCATATTTCATTTTCATTGAATACAATACGTTGACAAAGACGAGATAATATGAGACAACATGTCAGTCGGTTCGCATAATGGAGAGGAAGACGACCGCAAACATACAGTAACCTCTTCACTCAATTGAAATGAAATTAAAGTTTGCTTTCCCTGTTTAACAACTCGCGCATTTTTCAATGTTTTAATAGTTTCAAGTATATTTAACACTTATCGAACGAACCTGGGTGCCATTCCTATGTATTCAAATTTCAATACATGGACACAACGTTTAACGAGAAGAAATGTCTCTCATAACGCTTTGTTTTCTAATTGTCACAGTGATTAATTATTTGACATTTCTTAGTTTTATCACGATCAGGCGATTTGATTATAATTAAATACGATACTTTTTTCAGTTCTAGCTTAAATAAACCAAGGCGGAGCAGGTATGAGTCTAGTTGGTGGCACCATATATTTAACTGACAGATTCGTTCTTTTTAACTTGTGTTAAATCATAAAGAAACTAATGAAATAAGTTGTCTTTCTCTGTCTTGGCTATCCATGCGCTGTTTAAGGCAAACGAACACCATCACCAAATAAGGTACACCAATTGCTAGAGCAAAATTTAGCATTTAAGGATTTAAGAAAATCAAAATCAGATCTCGCCACCCTGCGTATGGCGAGGCAAGGGTTGCATGCCCCATAACACCTGGGCAACCCCGAACGAGCAATTCAATGCAGTTCTAATTTGGCGAAGATCAGGCAAAAAGGCACCTGTGAAATATCTCCGAGGGAGAAGACCTATCTATGTCGTCGAGGATCGATCTGATAACTTGGGAAGCCCCTATCCAACCCTCTTAATATGTTAAGTGTTACAAAATAATCTATAGTATCTTTTATATATACTTTTATATACGCATATTTACGTAGAATTATACGCATTTGTTGCTGATGATTTTAGAAACCAGTATTAGTAAAGGTAAAGATAATTGCTTTACTTCAATGGTTTCCATCCATAACCTTTAGGAAATTTTTATCATTTTCATGTAATATTGTGTTGCCTACAGTCGCTTCCTATTTGGATCATTCAAGAACAAACTTGTACATGAGGCCATATGGTAAAGAAGCTCTTCCTTTAGACCTCTCTAATTTTAAAGAGTGCATTCCCGCCTCAGACAAGCATTTATAGGCATTCTAGCATACAGTGCCATGTAATACACTTAGTACAAATGCCCGTAAAATTCGCCCGCGGCCGTTTTATTCACATTATGAATAGTTCACCGACAGCGTCGCTTTCGCCCGCCATGCTGCGTTGTTTACAGACTATCTTGCTGTGATACACCGAGGGGGGCACCGTTTCAATATCGCACACATTCTGTGTGTATTACCTGATCCCAACAACGGGTACCCGAATTGGGCCCATGCTCTCGGATTGTTTGGCACTAATTAGGTGGAGAAAAGAAAACCTGATTCGTTATGCGTTCAAAAACGCCCATACTATAGGGAATGATGCATTCCGGCAGTGGCGGATGTTCTTATTCCCGGAACTTGCACCAGGGGTGAGAGATTAAGCAGTCGATATGAATGATCCCCAGATCATAGAATTGGCAGCTAGAATTCTTTGGGTAATGATAGAATAGTCGTAATCAACAGGTAGATAGTAATTCATGATACGAAGGAGACATGACAAATGGTACTTATTGATAAATAAATATTTTTTATCCACAAACAACAGTTTCACTTTCTTTGAAAGAGTTTCGCTGTGAGTAGATAGTAATTCGTGTTAAGAAGGGGACATGACAAACAAATGTTTTTATCCACAAACAATAGAATTTCACTTTCTTTGAGAGAGTTTCGCTGTGAGTATACTGTATAGTAATTCATGTTAAGCAGGGGACATGACAAATGACTTGATAAAGTATGTGGAAGAGGATTACCGATTATCAGTCACAGCAAAGGTCTTGGTATGGGCGTTATAGACGCTGCTTAGCAGTTGTAAAATTCCATACCAAGACATCCTCCAATGTGCCCTGCCTTTAACAGTTAGACACTGCCTTCCGCCCGTTAAATTTCATACCAAGACATCTTCTAATATGCCTTGCCTTTCACATATATTTGCTGCTTTCTGCTCGTTAAATTCCATACCAAGACAAGGACAAATCGGAGAATTAATTTAACCCGAGAATAAGAAACACATACCAGGCGGTATTACGCCAAGTGAGTAGTCACTGCTTTAATTAACATATTAAAAGGGTTAATTGATCAACAAAACGAGTAGCTACATCACTGTTAGGGTCCATGGGTGAATGGCCCGCCCTCGTGAAAGGGTTATGCTACATTAGAAAGAGATTACCATTAATCAATAACTAATCTCAATTATAAATCATAATAACTAACGGGTCCCGGGAAAAGAAGCCGCCGACCTGTAAACGCTTACGAAAGAAATGGCTTCAGATTGGCTTCCACACTAAATATAGTCTTATCTGAGGCAAGTGGTAGCATTTTGCAGGGACCCCATCTACTTGCCTTACCAAAAACGTTTACTTCCCTTCATCCTAGTTTGATTAACAATAGCTCACGACCAGGTATACTGTAATATAAGAGTCAGTAAGACTTTATTTCTCATTCTGTATCGTTCTATGTAATCTGTAAAGTCGGTAGTTTTAAGCCTTTAAATAATGATTTTTTTCTAAACATAGTTTGAATGGTAAGTGTTAGGTAGCGATGGTATCTTCAATAAAAGGGGGTTGCTCTGAAACTTCAACTATCTTAAATCAACTGCACAAAACACGATTTCCCGTGCCAAGGCCGACATTTACCATTCCGAAATATTTTAATGGAGTCGAGACAGTTGGCGTTTTTACGCTAGGAAAGATTCCGAGTAATTAAAACTCGCGGGGACACCATCTCTGATGTGTGGAAAAACCGCGGAGGTCTCGGGACCAGATAACTATCTCCAATCGCCATTGTTATTCAAAAGATAGCAAAGTGATTTCTCCCTGGTAATCCCTCCGAGTGACGTTATTGAATCGCCGAGTGACCAGGGCACGTAACCCCTATTATACACCAGCCCAATAGACCGTCTGTTGGGGTATAAATCCGAAAACTCCGAATCCGAATCACGTGTTATTTATTTTTATGTTGTTGTCGCGGGTTAGGACGAATAACAATTAACTGACCCCACTGGTTTCATAATTTCTCAAGAGTATTTCTGTTATCTGCATCTGAGGCTGATAACCACTGCGATAAAGTTGGTAGTTTATTGTACTATCGCAATGTGTTCTATTCAATTCTATGCAAAAAAATAAAATTAGTTTTCTTTGTTAACTTTCGTCATACGTTGTTGCTTTCAATTACGACAAGTCGCATACCTTTTTCGGCGAGTGCTTAACATTGGCATTGGTATCAGCGGCGAAAACGAGTTGATTGTCTTATTTTCAAAGGAAAGTACCAATAGCAGACATCTTTCTTCGTCAATGATGAGTTAGGAATTTCAATATAACTAAAAAGGTGTTGATCCGATGTGAATGACCAGTCATAAGATGTAAACGTACAACTTAAAATACAATGATTGACAAACAGTATCTTGGTTGTTACACTTATATAATGTCTTATTTTTTAAATCGATAGTAGTCTCGTTGTCACTAACGAGATCTTGCGAGATCTTGTACATCAACGACACCCACCATTCATTATCGAACGGATAAACGACATTTAAAATGGGTTTTCAAGGCATGTATTTCTTAAACCATTGAGGAAGGACCGAATCTAGGCCCAACCCTTATTTTTTAGATAGTTGAATAAAAATATGTTTAAACTAACCATTGGCTTTAACACAATTCGTATTCGGGAACGTCATTCCCCACCCAGCTACTTCCCATGGAAAATCTATGCAGTGTGAAGCCCATCGATCGATCGGCCATTGGACTTCTCGGGGATTACTGCGATCCGAGAACTCGCGCGTTTTTTGTAACGAACTTAGACTCAATCTGCCCATTAATGGCCCGGCAAACACTACATCAGATATAAAACGGATCAAAATTAATAGAAACTTTTGCGAAATTATTACAAACAGAATGGAAATTACCTTTAATAGTAAATTAATGTCCGGCGACTAATACCAATGTCGCAGTTTATGAGGCGCGCGGGAGTTGGACGAGATCTCGCGAGAGCCGGGGTTGATCTTTCGGAATTAAATAACGAAATTAGGACGGGAAATGGTCCGCTGCACCGGAAAGAAATGACAGAAAACTATCATGTTGGCTGAACTTATCACTAACAAGATTCGTGTGCCTTTCTGCAGTAAATAGATTTTGAAGGCGAAAGATATGAAACTGGCTACTTACAATGCACGAAATTTCAGCTAATCAAGTGATCTTTAGCTTGTAAAAAAAGAAAACATCGTAAGTAAAAAGAAAAGTCAATCTTTCCTTACGCCATCATAGTATTTTACTTGCACAGAATGCTTGCACAAATTATTTGAGATTGTGTATACGTTGCTTGTTTCCAGTTTCTATATGGATCGGTAGCAGGATTCTTCAGTGGGTAATGAAATAAACTATGTCGTCTACGCGATTGTTTCCCGTGCAAGATATTCGCCTTTCTCGGGGACGTTAACGGAAGGCAAGAATCTGGGGGATAGTGGTGCAAAGGAGAGCGTTGGCCTTTCGTACCAAGGGTATCGGGTCTAATTCTCGTTATGCAAGGTGAAAATTGCCGGATCTAGCCCTCAAATCGGCGCGAGCGCTAATTTATTAGCCAGGAAACGGCCATCGAGAGTGCATTTTATAAGCTTCAGGCTTCCGTCATAATCGATGTTGAATAAATCAGATAAAGAATAAAGCAGAACCCTAAAGAGTTGGAGATGGTGCCTATTAACAGTTTTTTTGTCAGGCTTTCATGACTCTGAATCCACTCCCAAAAACGGGAAATTGTTGCTCGCCATTAAATAACAAACAAATGATACATGAAATATGCAAATTTACAATAGCATAATATCTATTATTGTCTTTCTGTGGATCCTTAAATTTTGTCATATCACCCAAATAACAATGCGATGGCTTACAAACAAATATAACATAAAAAAAAGACTTTATAACAGTATAACATTCAAAGTGTCTGCGTGTGTGTTTCAATTTGGTCCTTTCCCCTATGTAACAAAAAAGAAGCAATGGCTTACAAACAAATGCAACATGAAATGTGCCAACATTTTATTATAAAATAGCATTTACATTTGACTTGTGTGGATTGTTTCAATAATTTACCTACATTAACAATAAGGGAATCGGGAAGGATACAGGCCAACACTTATGCAACAGAAAATTTGCCAATATCTAATAACAAAACATTTATGATTGTGCTCTATTTGTGCTTTCAATCAAGAAATGTCACCAATTGAAAAAAAAAAAAAAAATACGGAAATAATTGTTAACAAATGGATGTAACAGAAACTTTGCCAATACCTAAATGTCCCGTTAGCATTCATGTATACGCCACCAAGTCAAAACGACGCGTTCGACACTAATACATATTTAGGCTCGTTATAATTAGTGTCAGGCGTGTTTTTATTTGTAGATTTTTAACTAAATCGTCGATTAGAGTTTGACAAATTACAGACAGCAGTACTGTACATGACATCTTTCCCGAGGCGGCTACGCAAATGTATCCCTATGTCAAGGGGTGTTTTGCCAGACCCTGGACTATTAATATAATCGGGAAAATCTGCTCCCTTGATATCAAACCCTTCGCATTTTAATAGTTTCGCCAGTTAAAGATGGTACACGTTTTCGGTAAATATTCTAAAAGCAGTACAGTTATTTTAGAGTAGCTGATGTCTGAAAGTTATATCCGCGATCTATTCCGGTTTCTGTGATGTATAACAGTATTGCTCATATATCTTTAAAAGAACACTTTCTCTTTGATACCTTGAATTGCTGATCCAAAATATCGGGGAAAGTATACTAAGAAAATGATGATTTTGTACAGTTCTAAAAAACCCAAAAATGAATTTGTAATATGAAAACAATTCAAATGCATAAGCATCCTGAATGGGTGTCTTCCATTTTTAGGACATGAAATACTATATACAAAGCTGGTATGTGAATTACTCCATGTTTGATACCATAAATTATGCTCGTATATCGTTGTGTAAATCAACACCCATTCTTAGAAGGTTAATGACGTTAAATATGCTAATTTATACATCTTACTGTAAGTAGTTCGAAATTAATCTTAATCTTTACTCTATGTAGTCAAGTAGTGTTCTTTTTTTTTAAATTCTAAAGAGAGAGAGAGAGCGGTGGCTCTACACAATTCCAAAGAAAAGAAACCCTAACAAACATTTGTGTTCTGTATCTTTTAATATGTTCATTTCACAGTAACCGCTAAAATTGAATGAAAGTTAGTGAAGATTTCGATTTTTAGTAAGAGATTCTAGCGAGAACTGTTGCGATAAAAATGCCGAAAGGGTACTATAGAAAGTCTGATCTTGTTAAGAAAATAAAACAAAAACAGTCATACGTTGATATTGATCCTAATAATGATAATCAAGGACGCATTGTTTTCAGTCAAAAGCATTTGATGCGATCCTGTTGTAGATAATTTTCCTAGAGAAACTTACATTGGGAACAGTACAGATATTCATACTTACATTATGAGAACATTAAGTGTATTTTAACACAATGCAAACGAGAATAAAACAGTTTGCTGGTAAGTTAGAAAGTTGTGTGACGACCAATTGCTCCTTTTTCCATAAAAGTCTCAAATATATGCTAACGACCTGTTATACCCGGTAAATGGTTTTATAAAGACTGTTTCTTTTCATTGTTTCATTTCCCCTTCAAGTCCGCGAGAAAGTGAAAAAAGGGGTAAGGGTACTGATGTTATAAATGTTTGAATGTTGTTGATAGAACACTGATAAATATTTGGACGTGCTAGCTGGGCAGATGGTCGGGCCGTCAATGCGTCGAAGTGACCAGTCGAGAGTTAACAATTTCAGCTCCACCCATTTCTTGTTTTATCGATATTGATCTAACATCGCCTGGATATTTATTAGTTTTGTATTTGTATTTGTGTGTGAATAAACATCGTTTTCAACATATTTCGTAATTTCAGGTCCCCCTCTTTCTTGTTTCATTGATATTGATCTGATTTCGCCTTATTATTTGGTATTTTGTATTTGTTTTATAAACATCATTTTCAACATATTTTGTAAACATTATATGTGTTCTAGCATTCCCTTTTTGAACTAGAACTGACTTTCTAATCGAAACGCTTTACCACTCACCCATAGAGCCACAGATGCCTACATTTGACTCGAATGTGAAGAAATATTTTAATTTGCTCAAATCACAAAATAGCTCGCCAAATAGTCATAGTGGTTTGATTAAAAAAAAGACTTTCTTTAAGTCAAGCGAAGACACCAACAATGAAAAGGCTGGTGAATCAGCAACTATAGCTGCCTATGCAATAAAAACAAACCAAGTAAGGCTACGTGCTCCAAGTGACATCACAATCAACCAAAAAATGTTGTCGACCAAATTCAAATGAATAATTTTACAATGTGTTTTTTGTTCTTTCCACTTCATTGAATTTTTGTACTTTTTAGAAAGTGCGTTTCAATTTCTGATAGACACCTGCCAGACGTTAAACAATCCAACATTAGTGAAGCGATCCATCAGGCGATATGCCAGCAGTTCAAATTAGCAGTCGCTCGAAGGGGACCAATGTTTCGAAGTAAAATCACCTTGAATAAGCTGAATTAATATACACTTTTCCAAGTGATTGATTTGAAATTTATAGAAAGTGTCTCTGAAAATAGTGAAACTCAATTTTAGTGGGTCTTTTTTTATCGTGTTCTTGGTTAATATCTTTCAAAGAGTTTCATTTAAAAAAGACGCTATTCATATCAATAAACCGATGTAATGCTATTTATTTTACATATGCGTATACACTTTATTTACCATGTTGATGTTTTTTTCTTTAGATATTCAATTGTTAGAATTGGACACAATGCTTTTGAAGTCGGAAACAATGCCTAAAAGGTTCGAAACAATTTACCTTAGACCGATTCGATGGTATAAAAGAACGATGTTTAAAGTCCACAAAACTTACAAAATCCATATGAGAAAATATTCAATTAAAAAATGAAAAGAGCAATTGTTACAAGCAGAGTAGGTGTTCTTTACTAAAAATGTCTTCACTAATAACAAGTATTTCTTAACCATATCAAGGAATATTGATACATCCCGCGTTGATCCCTTTGACGATTTAACTTTATTTTGAAGTAATGCTTATTTATAATGTTATTTTCTTTATTTTCAAAGGATTGTTGTTTAATATAATCTTAACTTCGTTTCAAAATAAATGATGATTTTTTATATAACCAAAATTTAACGGCAAATTATATGTTATTTTCAACGGTTTACGCATTAAGTAAGTTATTAACCGAAACAAATTTTGAAAGCATCTATATTTTTTTTCTTTACTTTAATTTCTTAAATTTTGTGACTGTAAACATATTTTAATCAAAGTTTACTTCAAAAATCATAAAATACAATTTCACCATCTGATAAGGAAAATTAAAGCGGCTCATATATCAAAAATTGTAGAGGAGAAAACTTCGAGGCTTCGATCGATTTGCGCTGCAGGGCCCAAGCAAAACACGCCCCTCATTTCTCCGAGTGTATCGACAAATAAGAACGCAGCTCACATAAAACTCAGCCCATTGGACCGTTTCGCGTACTGTCATTGGCTCACAGCGTAAACCGGCGCTAGCTCATCCATATTCACGAACCAATCTATATTTAAAATGACAGTGTGTCTTTAAAGGTATTGTCAAAAGCGTGAGTGAAGGCAATGATAACCCAAGTGAGTGATTCGGTACGCTATAATATTCACGGACATACGCAAATTACAAACATGCATACGCAAGCTGGATACTTAGCCAGTTCGCAGGCGGCCGCTCTAAGGATGCTCTACCCACAGCTGGCCTACGCCAACTATCCGGGCAACTTGACGGCGCTCGCACTCGCGTCCCAGGGTCAGTACTCGTACGAATACGCGCACACCCTGGCTAGCCACATGAACATGGCTATGGACGCGGGACTCAGTGCACGCAAATCTATGAACTTGTCGCCAAACAGCAGTATTTCGGACGGGAAAGACGACAGATACAAGCATGATAACGGTGAGTTTTTTGTTGACTTATTTTGATTTGTGATTTGTACATGAATCTGTTTTTAAGATATTCTGTAAAGTGATAAACCAAATAAGCATTGCGTGTTTCGCAGAATCTGATCGGAGACTCCACACAATGCTTCAGTTAAAGCAGTTTCTTATTATGACAGACACATGTTAACATATAGTTTGAAGTATCGTTCAAGATTTGGATGCACATTTGCGAATTTCTGAAAATAAACTGTGTGAATGAACAACGAAATCTTACTCATCGTCGTTATTTATTCTTATCATTAGAAGTTTTTCGTCTTTAGTAGGTTTTGATAGTGTTAGATCACTGACAATCTTCATTATCCCGATTAAATTGCTTAACTAATAAGAAAAAATATATGTGCACAGCATAACGTTTCCTAACTGAGCTGTTTATATAATGAAAACCTAAAACGAACTATAGGAACTGTTGTATCTTTAATGTAGCAATATGCTATTCGTTATGGTTTTTATTGGGGTCTTGTATTATTTGTCTTGGTATCATTTAGTGCAAAAGAGAAACTCGTTAAAAATAATTTTGATATTTCTTCTTTAGTTTGAGTTTCATATGCAATCATATATTTATCCAGAAATAAATTACACATGAATCAAAAACACTCGCACATGATTTGTAGCTGCGTTTTATAATGTGCACTTTACAAATTGGCATCTTTCATTTTCAAACCACTCGCAACACAAGAAACGTTGTGCAACTTTGCAAAGGGAATCCACATATACAACACGTGTGTTCCCTGTGTAATGTTACAATCTCAATGGCTACTTTTCCGTCATCATATGGCTTAATGAGATGACAGTCATTAGGTTAATTGAGGGGCCCATTCACGAAGATACCGGTAATTCGTTTCGGTTGTTTTCTAAACAAATACTGAATAATAGTATAATTATAGAGTCGTTTTGCTAAACCAAACCATGGCGAAGATATTAACCAACTTATCGTTTTATACTCAGGTTAACGCAAATGGAAATACAGAACATGCGGTGAAAACTGCATTGTGGCAAATGCAGAAATTACTTAACACTAGCAATTTCTTCTTTTCTAAAAGTAATAAAGATTTAATTTCCTGTTATAAATTATAAAAAAACAATATACAAGGAAAGACCATTTGTTTTTATCCAAGTTCGTCTTACTTTGCTACCTTTAGATAAGATTAAGCTCAGATTTGAGGAACTATTCATTTGTTTAAGATCTTCTTTAATTGGTTAAAGAATAAGATGAAACAGATATAAAATATTCTTGTGTATGTTTTACACAGTTATACAAAACGACGCTTTCTTTCAAACATTGTATCGGTAAATTTAATGGAAATTCATACCATGTCACAGACTTATTAACTCCATGTTTCACTTTAAGAGTTTTGCTATAGCAAGGTCATAGAATGAATACACGTATTTAATACGTCAAGAAATTAGAGTGAAGTAGCGTGGAAAATATATCTTGTACTAGATTGGAGTATCGTTAAATTATATTTTGTTACATTTTTTGTTGAATTTCGATTTTGTAGAATTGCTTCTTGCCTAGTATGGGCCTAATGTAAAACATATGCCTCCAGACTCGTATAATTTACAAATCTGAAATATATATCACTCGAAAATTTATTCATAAAAGAAAACTTATCAATTATTTGTTGTATCATTTTATCAATAAGTGTATTTTTAAAAAATATATATATTTGGCATCATATGGGTACTTGACATTTCTGCTTGACATGCATCAACTGTATACTTCAACCGAATATATATATGCTTATAAGAATTCAACAAATTGTTAACTACATGTATACAGTGATGTCTCGTTAATCCGAACACGTCTGTTCTCAACAAAATGTCCAGATTACAGAATCATCCGGACTAATACATTAAGACATAAACGGTCTGTATGCACATGTATACTTAAAACCATTTAGCAAACGCCAAATTGTCGACTGTCCCAAATTGAAAGTGTTTGCAAAAATATTCTTCTGATATGGTATATGAGTGAACTGATTTCACTCTACAAAAGTCGTCTGCAACAAACTGGTCAAATAATTCCGTTCCCTTACAATTTCGTTCGGATTGCGAGACATCCGGATAATCGGGGTCCGGATAAACGAGGCTTCAGTGTATATGTATATATTAGATACAACACATTTCTCAAGATAATAATACTGCTACTGCTAATGATAATCATATTCATGATAATCATGATCAACACAAACTCATTACAGACAGTGACAGCGACTGTAGTGACGGACAGTCCGGTAAGAGGCGTCGAACCCGCACAAACTTCACCGGCTGGCAGCTAGAGGAGCTGGAGCGAGCCTTCCAGGAGAGCCACTATCCGGACGTGTTCATGCGGGAAGCATTGGCCATGAGGCTGGACCTGGTCGAGTCCCGAGTACAGGTAAGCACATATTGATATTATTTTTTTTATGTCCTTTTTCTTTTAATGAAAAAGAAATCATTTGACGAATGAAATGCGACAGAAATTTGGAATTGACAGTGTGCCCTATATAAATTATCATAAATATTGTATTCATTTAAAAAAAAAAAAGTATAAAAATCAAAAAGTTTAATCAAAACAAATTATTAAACAATAAAATAAGATTGAATGCACTCTTAGTGACTGGAAGTTTCTTAATTAAGAACTATTCTTTTGAACAATATACTTTCTTAATTATACACCCAGCGACAACAAAACTACGTAGTTCAGTTGTTGTCCTTCCTTCATTCTATAAAATCTGCCAACGTATGTCGAAGATCTGTAAATGAGTTTAAAATATTGTGACAAAAGAAAATTTCTATTTTTTTCAATTCTAACACTGAATGTGTCGTAACTACTTAAAATATGTCGGTCTTCTGATAAATTGCTGCATAAATTATGATTTTCTTCACATTCACGATGGATTTTGCGAATCCTAATTAGAGATTGGTAATATCGTACGTTTACACGTCATTTGTTTTCTATGAATATTTATGTTTTACTTCGATAAACGTGAACCGATTTTCGTCAACGTTATATTCCAAACAAACTTATCGTCAACGTTATATTTCGAACAAACGTATCGTCAACGTTATATTCCAAACAAACTTTCAACGCCATTACAAAAAATATGTTAAATGTAAAAAAAAACTTAGGAACCATGATTTATTGATTCCAACGTATCTAAATTTGTATTGCCAGCTTGACAACCAAAACAGAGCTCAGAAAATATCAAGAACAAGATTACGTTGTAATTATGAAAATATTATGATACAACGACAAATGATCATAAGAGCAATTTAACTTTTAAGAACTGGAATATTGATAATTTACCGTCGTATTATATTTCGTAGACTTGATACGGTACCTATTGATGTAAAATAATTTGGGAATGTTATGGGAATAATAGTATTGACTTCAGTTCAGTTCATCGTCGATTAAAACAACAATTAAATCTATGTTCATATTATAGTTAATTTAGGATCATTTCTTTATGTCTAAAATATAGAAAACGCACACTTTTAGAAATCAAAGCCCTATTCAATAAAATATATTTAGAACTGAACCAAAACTAATCCTATAAAAAAAACGAACGCTTATTTCAAAAAGCACAAAGACTAAATGCATTTTCCAAACTCAATCCTACCCACCCCTGTTTTATTTCACATATCTTAATCATTTTTCAAATATAGATAATGTTTAATAGCGAGTCTATCGTTAAAATATCAACGTCAAAATCGCGGCGCAAACTCCAACAATGGGTAGAAATAATTAAATCACTCTAAAAAGGGATTATTAAATCATAAAACATCCTGTAAAACTTGCTGGCTCCTCCGTAGCCCATTATAGTTGATTTACCTCTCTGGGTTGTCTCGGCAGTTTTTTCTGTTCTTTTTTCGTTTTTTAACAGGGGGTAGACAGGGTGACATCTTGTTCGCCTGCATGCCCCGTCGTTTACGGGTGTTTTGGGCCTCTAATCACACCCACTCGATCGGCCGATGAATGCATTTGGCGTGGTGGCGTTAATGTGCAAAACGATGATACAAAATGACGAGATAACTAACTTCCCATAAGCGCTTCATCTTTCATCTTTGTCATTGAACGTCTTTTGCGGCATTTAGTGGGAATAATCGTGTAAAACGATGAGTCGATAATGAAAGGCTTGCATTTAGATTTATCGCGTAAAATCCTGTCCGTCAACAAAGAAATAATGATTACCTAATTTGTTGTATTTCTTGATCAATTTGGTTTAGCATGTATTTTGCGTAAAATGTATCAATCAGTTCTTAAAATAATTATATGCAGCGATACTTTTAATATCAATTGACGATGTATTTGTATCAAAACTTTCATTCAGTTTATATTATCTTTCAATACATTTTACAAAAATAAGACTAAAATAGAATTGAATAAATCGAAATATGTATTTACTTAATTTCCCCCTTAAAATGACAGACAAAATTGAAACCACAAGCTAATTGATCCGAACCGCACAGCATATATAGAATTACAACCTTGTTTTCCGAACTGGTTACTTTAATGTAAGTTGATCAGGACAAATCCGTCCGTAATTCTTGACTCACACGTTATAATAATTAACGCATTAAATAGACATTGGGGTTACTGCATTAGAAAAATATACGCATCTTCATATGTGTTGAATGAGATGGATTATAAAGGAAACCGATGGCTAATGAATATTTACGTGTTTTGAACTATTAGTACTTTGCCATGACTAATAACATGCATTGGTCTTATGAGGGACCACTTTCGCTACAGAGGCGTTTGGTTCTATACAATGAGTTACATTTACAGTAATGTTACTAACTTTAAATAAAATCGAAAGAATGAAAATACATTATTAAAATGGAAGAGAAAAATAGAAAGAATGACAATGAAAGTATTAAAAAAATAAGAGCACACTCATTCATTTAAAAATAAAATGCTATTTATAATGCCATGTTCGTTCAAGCAAATCACACTTTTTGTTTTAACAAACATAATTTCTTTGGGAAATAAATAACATAAAATAACATGTACACTGTTAAGGTAGTGCACGGTGTAATAGGTGAATATGACTTTTTGAAAGAAACTTAATAGTTTGTAAACGATTTGTAATGGTCGTCCTAAATCACAAAAATTTGTCTAGGTGTCTAGTGGGTAGCAGTGTCGCCATTAAATAGATCCAAACTATGTTAATACCCGACTTTGTGAGGTCGGGGTACATTTGAAAACGAAATACACATATATTTAAGGTGGAGACAATATACTTATGCATGTTGTCTATTAAAGGAATACTTTCTGTCTTTCTTTTTATGATTTAAATAGCTTAAAGGTATGAGTTCTGTGGGACGTGATCAGAAATCAAATATTTTTCTTTATACTCATTTTTCTAAAGTCATGTATATGATTCATTAAGTATAACAACCGATTTCTAACCAATTTGCCATTTGCAGACATGCACATTGTCATTTTTTAAAATACGACCCCTAAATTTAAGGTTGATCAAGGGGTAAACTAAAATGTAACTCTATCCTTGTATAAACAGTGTTCAAAATGATTTACGAATATCTAATAGTTTCAACAAAATTTGGTTTTCATAAGTAGACATATAATAGAAGGAAAACATATTTTTCATTTATTTATTAAAGAAAATGTAGGTTTTTCTCACCTATTTATTTATTCACTGTTTCATAATTGGTTTAAATCAAAAGTTAAAGAAGAGACAAATATGATGTGTACTATTTTATTTTGTTGGACTTAGTTACTAAACTGATCTGTAAATCTTACTATAGTTATTATTATCTTTTAAAAAAAAATTCTTTTATCATGATCATCGTTATTAGTATTTTTATTTCTCTGAAAAAATGATGACAGTAAAAATAAAAAAATAAACAGATTGGCCTTTTAAATGGTTAAACGGACACGAGGTTTAAAAAGAAACAAAGGTCTCACTTGTTCACGACAGTTGAAGTATGCATCAATTTGTCGCTATATCATCCTCGCTTTCAAGTATAAATTTTATGTCGAGTTTTGACAGGAGATTGCATTATTTAGTTTCACGTTTCATTCTTGCATGCGCACCGCCGTAATAAAATTACAATTACTTGCGCCTTACTGTCATTTTGGTTTTTTATCGAAACAGTGCTGCATGTACCCCTAGGGAAATGAATTCATCATACATGTAAGCCCTCCCCCACATGCTATAATTTTTGAAAACAATTGGGAAACAGTATCGTTTGTAATTGTTATCAAATATATCGCTTAAAAACTCAAGGCAACCCATGCAATACAAAAAATAAATATTTTGCAACATCATTTCATTTTGATCGTTAAAGCTGACGTAGTTATGGGTGCTACTTTACGCAATGAGTTTGTCTTGGGAAAGGAATAGGATCGAGAGAACATACACATGTAAACATAGGTGTTGCAAAAAAAAAATCTCATACAAAAACGTCCCCATTGAGGAATTGAGGCGTGCTTCTTTATACAAAGAATGTATGTCTCGAGAACGGAGAAAGAGAGATCGAGAACGGGGTACAACATGCACAAGTAAACATCTTTGTTGCCAAAAGCACACCACATTGAAGGATTTAGGGGTGCTACTTTGCGTAAAGAGTTTATTATATCTCGATGAAAGAGAAAGCAAAGATAACATCCAAATATAAACATAGGTGTTGTAAAAAGCACATCCAGGACTTAGGGGTGCTACTTTACGCAGAGTTCATTATATCTCGATAAAAGAGGGATCAGGAACGAAAGAGAGAACAACCACATGTACACATAGGTGTTGCCATAACCGAACACATTCCTCACGTCACTCGACGTAGTTATTAGTATCAATTAAACCGTCCGAATCGTATTGATTCAATTACTAATCAATCTTTTCGCAACAAAAGCCGGGATGTATGCCAACTCAGGAGGTTCGATAGGTAACAGTTATTGTTAGTTAATGGCTTGGCCAACGTCTTAAAATCTATCCTCGATCATCATTAATGTAATTAATTGTCTGTGCGACTCGTGATGTATTAACGCTGTGTAGAGGAAGTAAGTCCGTTAATATGGACTAAATATCCGCAATATTCCCGCCAGATGTCGAATTATTACAAGATCGTATACTAACCATACGAACTGAGGGAAAACAAACCCCACCAAATTCCCACACCAAATGTGTTTTATCTCGGATTTCCTCCATTCCTGCAAACTTGTATTGACATTTCAAGGTTCTCATTTCTAGTGGCGAGTTAACCAGTTTAATCCTTATTTTGTCAGTGAGAGCCCAAACTCATTTCGCTTTTATTGACCACGAGAAATATTAAAGCATAAATATCCTACGACATGTACGTCTGCGAAAGTAAGGGAACACCAATTGTGAAGAAACGAAATACCATTTACCGACTTCCATTCCGGTGAATTACCGAAACGTTTCAAACTCACGGCCCTCCGATATTTACATTGTATTAGATTGCAACCCAACATCGAGGTCTCAATGCGATAACAGATTAAGTCGTTCCCTTTTCGTAAGCATTTGTTTACGCTCTTGCACCGATCCCTCGACGAACAAATTACCAAAACGGATAGTGTTTAAAGCGTAAGGAAATCGGAGTTACAACTGTAAAGAGTAAGCGACAATCATTTTGTAATTAAAGAGTCGGGTAGCAAGGCCGATTGCCCGCGTAAAGATCAAGAGGTTTAGTTAACCCTTCCCCTCGCTATTTTTGGATCTATGACTGGTCCTAATTGAAAGGAACAGCAGACGAAAATTGTAAAAAAAAAAACAAAAAAAAAACAAAAAAAAACACGAACACCAATATCACCATCGTGAAAATGGTAAGAAACCATTGTGACTTAAATGAGAATTTCTCATTTATGTTACACTGGTTTCTTTCTTCTTCTGCTACAGACACATTGAAATGAGAAATCATAGAGAAAATGGTTTTTCGACGTATTAAAGGCCCATCGCATCTTGTCTCATCTAGAATAGAGGGTCCATCAATCGCTTAACTAGCCATGTACGGGTTAATTTCGGGGTTCGGCGCTATAAAAACCCGGTTAATGGCAAGTTTCCATCTGGTTTTTAACAGAAATTTGAGCGAACGCTCAACGCTTGCCCGAAATAACGAAATTGGACTGTCCTAAATTGATAGAATTTACAGACGACAGTTTAGAGTGTCTGTAAAATTTAACACATTTACAACAATATCCTTTTGCAATGGATGAATTGCTATTTTAAAACGGGAAATTTCTAAGAAGTTAGGCTTTTGTGCATAGTCTCTTTTTCCCTGAAATGATGTAAAAACTCATCCAAAGGAGGCTAATGAAATCAATAGGTTGTTTGGTAATATCAAAACGCGATATAAATTTCTCTACATAAAGTGACGTTTATGGAAGACGAGCCTTCAAATGCTTTTGCAGTTACCGTATTTATTGTTAACCTCAGTTGTTTGTAGGAGCTTTTTGACACTACCAAATCACCCTTTAGAACGATAGTTGTCTTGAAATATATCACGATCCTCTACATCTACCTATTGCAACTAGATGTATACATAATTTAAATGAAATAAACACACGAAGTTCACCCTACGACACACGAATCTAAACACGAACATAATGTGATCAGATAACCAATATAAAACATTTTAAAGAATTAAAAAAGTCTGCCTAATTGAGTGATCGGTAATCAAGACTTTGATTTTCAAAGACGGAGAAAAATTTCTAAAATGGCAACCATCAACCTATCAATAACATGGGCGTATGTGACGCTCGATAATCAAGGATTAAAGCGAAATCAGAAATATTTCAGTAGATCTTGTCTCAGATAAAACCCAGCCGTAGCCGTAAAGAAGACAGACTCTATTGCAAACGAACAATAACCATTGAATCTATCAACCCATGTCCTCTTTATCTACGCATTTTACCGAATTTGGCAACATAACTAAAGAAATAGTTATTTATCAAAGAAGATTTTTTTTTATTCTTTTGCCCAGAAGTTTTCTTCAGAATTTTGAAATGAAAATAGACGTTTTTACATATATGTAAATCCTTCATATTGATGACTTTATATAAGAAATGACACGAACATAACTTCCACTAGGAAATGGGTTATGTGATGAACTTATATCACTTCATATGGTTTATTAAACCACGGTTTTTGGGTTTGAGAAGCGTTACACATCAAGCCTAGCGATGATTGAGATGTAAATTTCACACACAACTATTCATACGATGTGGGTAGATAGGATCGGTTGTTACAAGATGTTTACGCCGGATCCGATGCATCTAAATCGAAATAATCACTTATATACCATTGATATTACGATTGGATGTGGAAAAAAATGAAATAGCTTTAAATCTTTAAAATAAATCAGTTCTGAAATTTAAGTCGTATATCATTTTATTTAATTGCAATCCGCACCAAATGACATACATATAATTCTGATATCAAACGATCCATCTTTTAAATAATTTCTTTCCCTGTAATGCTATTTTATAGCATTCCGATACAAACTTGCAACTGCTTTTAAAAACCCTTACCAAATCATACCAATTTTTTTCACATATTAAATTCTAAATAAAGAGTATTTTGGATTTGTGTGTTTTCTTAGATTGCTGAAATACTGAATTTCTTAAGTATAATTGACATCAAATGAAATGATATACAAATAAGAAATACGTTAGAAGTTTAGCCCCACACTGAAAGTAAAGGATATATATTTGTCATTATATTTCTCACTGAAAAAAAAGTACCTTATGATTTCGCTGCAATTTACGATCTAACCATATTTGATAGCGTATTATTTAAGTTTTTTGTTGGTATCAAAGTAATCTCGCACCTGCGAGATGTAAATATAGAATCACTTAAAAACTAGCGTGATGCGAACTATCAGATAGGAAAAAGTAGTCAAGGAGAGGTCAAAGAGCGAGGGTTAAATATCTCTTTCCCAGCATCATTTTACCACCCAAAAGACCTTTGTGTATCTGATACGCTAAGTAAGATGTAACTTCACCGTACGCTTGTGGATAATTTATTTTGTATGTAAATTCTAGCGTAAACTGACATGACGTTTACCCTCTTGTTAGCATAAGGTGCCTGATGTCAGCATTTGATTCTTTACGAAGCGAGGCGAGTTTTAACCGTTTCCCCTTCCGTTGTTATTTGAATTATTTCGCGGATAATAATTGAAATAACATCTAAATCGTAAACGTTCCTTGAGATTTTTTCCTTTGAGGATTTAAATTTCTTTAATAAATGGAGGTGTTGCACACATGAATATTCTCTCATTTTTGTTTCAATGACCTTTTAAACCCATTTTACAACAAACGTGTATTTTGCCGATTAAGCACTAATGGATATATAAAGATGCCAAATCGCTTGATCCCGCGACCCTGAAATGAGTGACCCGAGATATATAGGCCCTGTATGCGCATGTCTGTTATAACTAAATCATCTCGAAACGCTGCATCCGAATGATCGCTAAGGATTGTTAAACATTTCAGTTGGATATATGATACGCTGTATGATTATCAACACCAGGGGCCCATTTTACTAAACAACTTACGGAAAATGTTTGCATAAGTCATAATTGATAAACATGGATAGACTAGTATCTTCAATGAAAGTACAATGTTGCAATGTGGCACTTCATTGGAAGCGTCACGGAGAGACGATTCCAATGATGTGTCACTTTGCAATATTGCTTCGTCCAATATTGAAATACGAGGAGTTGTTGTTTTAGACTTACACAAATCTTAAGCGTAAACTGTTTAGTAAAACGGTACCCAGAAGACTTAGACTTGACCGTGTCTGGAATGAACACACGTCAAATGCACATATAATGTACAATGTGTATCAAAAAAAGGAACAATGTTAATGATGATGCCAACAATAATAATGATCATGTCGATGGTATTTATAATTACAATAGCAGAACTATAGTGGTAATTTGACAATAAAACAGAAAACACAGAAACAATACAAAAATATAAAAACATAAAAAAAATGAATATAAAAAAGGTCAAAATGCTTAAACTACAAGTAATCAATGGCGATACTGGTTACATGTATAGACAAAACCAAAGGAATGAATATGATACATATAACATATATTTAAATAGACAATCATAGTAAAACGTTTTTCTCTATATTTCCAGGTTTGGTTTCAAAACCGACGAGCCAAGTTCAGAAAGAGGGACAACACCAAGAAGGGACCCGGCCGACCAGCGCACAATGCCCATCCACAAACCTGCAGCGGGGAACCGCTAGCAGAAGACGAGATTAAAAAACGCGAACTGGAGAGAATCGAAAAGAAGAGGAAGAAGCAAGAAGAGCGACTGAGGAAGATGGAAGAGAAGAGAAAGATGCTTGGAGAGGATGGGCTCCTGCATGATATCAGCGCTGATAGTCGATCCGAGACTGGCAATGACACAAGTGATAACAGGTCCGAATACAACTGTGAAACCATCTCGTCCGTCAAGAAACCCGTGTGTGCATTCAGCATCGACAGGCTGCTAGAGGAGCCGAGACAACTTGCAAACAAAACCTCATCCAATTCGAACATGGATCGATTACAATCCTGCAAATCCTTACAACACAATGGTCCCCTTTATCCAGTAACCCAACCTATCGGCTTTGTCGTAGAACAGCGACAAGATGAAATAAAATCGGATGACGACGCTCTAGAAACCAGTGCGTTATCTGACGATTTAAACGATTCACTCACACATCATAAAACAAACGTGCAATTACATCACGCATTGAACAGTCATTCCGACGATATTGACAATAACGACGCTGATGACGAAAGCGAGGATGTCGATGTCGATATTGACGTCACTGATGACGTAACGAATGACGTTCACAATTCCAGTTTCGTAGATCATCGAATGCATGTCACCTCAAATGGCAGTATTGACCTTTCTGCATAGTGTTCATTCATGAGTAGTCTATGTGTATTTCTTATGTCAACTAGCAATCTTGTTACCTCATTTATTATACATTTTTTGTTTGTTTAATGAGCTTTTATCGCATCTGTGTAGAGCACAGAAGAGACGTTTTCTGAAGTTTTCAATTTGAACTCAGACAAAGTTTCTTTATTTACAATTATTGAAGTATGTATTGTTTATCGTTGTTTACTATGAATAGCATAAAACTATGAAGAAAACATTTAAAATAAAGAAATAAAAACATATAAAATATACACCTCTTCTTTATTTTTTCAATGTCCCCACTTCCGGACAATTTTATGCCAACTTCCAAGATGCATGGGTTATTTTATGTTAACGCATTTTTTAACGAATTATGCATGTAAGATATCGAAACGCGTCTCTGGTTAATTAACGACATTCCGATGGTTCAACTTCTTGATTTAATGACGCTTGTCATTTAGAGTTTAGGTATTTATCAATCTCTAATAGTTAATCTTTTACCGTTTGGTGCATGATAAAGGCCTAAGCCCGTAACTCCTACGACTTTCCTTAATCCGCCAGTACTGGGCTAGGGCTCTGGAGTGACTTGCTAAAGGCCACTCCGACGTAACCAGAGTGTTCGTGGGGCTCGAACCGATCATTGGTTAATGACTCAAAAAGTGAAGACATGCAAGATCACCATACTAAAATCAAAACAAATTTACTATTGACACGTTCGATGCTTACCTGAGAACAATGTAAACATTGTGACATCTGTCATGCAACGTTTCTCATTACGCCACTCATGTATCAGCAGGGAGGGCTATGTAATCTTCACTATGCCTTTGTTTGCTCATTGGTTTGCATGGTTTAAACAATTTTAGTTATACCACTACGAATCTTCGAACCATACTATATTACTATCTATTGACACGAAACTTGCTTGTGTCGAACCAAACCATATTACTATCTATTGACACGAAACTTGCTTGTGTCGAACCATACCATATTTCTATCTATTGACACGAAACTTGCTTGTGTCGAACCATACCATATTTCTATCTATTGACACGAAACTTGCTTGTGTCGAACCATACCATATTTCTATCTATTGACACGGAACTTGCTTGTGTTGAACCATACCATATTTCTATCTATTGACACGAAACTTGCTTGTGTCGAACCATACCATATTATCTATTGCTTGTGTCGAACCATACCATGACACGGAACTTGCTTGTGTCGAACCATACCATATTTCTATCTATTGACACGGAACTTGCTTGTGTCGAACCATACCTATATAACTTGCTTGTGTCGAGCCATACTATTGACACGAATTTGCTTGTGTCGAACCATACCATATAACTATCTATTGACACGGACCTTGCTTGTGTCGAACCATACCATATTACTATCTATTGACACGGAACTTGCTTGTGTCGAGCCATACCATATTACTATCTATTGACACGGGAACTTGCTTGTGTCGAACCATACCATATTACTATCTATTGACACGGAACTTGCTTGTGTCGAACCATACCATATTACTATCTATTGGACTTGTGTCGAACGACACGGAACTTGCTTGTGACACGGAACTTGCTTGTACCATACCATATTACTATCTACTGACACGGAACTTGTTTGTGTCGAACCATACCATATTACTATCTATTGACACGGAACTTGCTTGTGTCGAGCCATACCATATTTCTATCTATTGACACGGAACTTGCTTGTGTCGAGCCATACCATATTTCTTTCTATTGATTGCTTGTGTCGAGCCATACCATATTTCTATCTATTGACACGGAACTTGCTTGTGTCGAGCCATACCATATTTCTATCTATTGACACGGAACTTGCTTGTGTCGAACCATACCATATTACTATCTATTGACACGGAACTTGCTTGTGTCGAACCATACCATATTACTATCTATTGACACGGAACCTTGCTTGCTTGTGTCGAACCATACCATATTACTATCTATTGACACGGAACTTGCTTGTGTCGAACCATACCATATTACTATCTATTGACACGGAACTTGCTTGTGTCGACCATACCATATTACTATCTATTGACACGAACTTGCTTGTGTCGAGACCATACCATATTTCTATCTTTTGACACGGAACTTGCTTGTGTCGAGCCAACCATATTTCTATCTATTGAAAGGGAACTTGCTTGTGTCGAGCCATACCATATTTCTATCTATTGACACGGAACTTGCTTGTGTCGAACCATACCATATTACTATCTATTGACACGGAACTTGCTTGTGTCGAGCCGTACCATATTACTATCTATTGACACGGAACTTGCTTGTGCCGTACCATACCATATTACTATCTACTGACACGGAACTTGTTTGTGTCGAACCATACCATATTACTATCTATTGACACGGAACTTGCTTGTGTCGAGCCATACTATATTTCTATCTATTGACACGGAACTTGCTTGTGTCGAGCCATACCATATTTCTTTCTATTGACAGGGAACTTGCTTGTGTCGAGCCATACCATATTTCTTTCTATTGACAGGGAACTTGCTTGTGTCGAGCCATACCATATTACTATCTAACTTGTTTGTGTCGAGGAACTGAAATCCTACGTACCAATACACCCTGGTTTCGTTTTATAGCTAATATCTCTGTTTCTGTGATATTTCCAAAAGACAACAGGCGAAATCTGCCATCAAAATGAACCGTTATACGATATGATATTTAAACAATGAAACTGTCAGAACAAACTGAAACGTGCTAAATACGAGTAAATTCTCCATTCATGGATGCTTTACAATTTCGTCTACTGAGGAAATAGCCTAGGACATTTACTCCCACAAGCCTTTCAAGCCGCACAGTTGTCGTAGACGTTTTCTGCATTCTAGGTAAAATGTGGTATCATAAGATTTATTTACTATGCAACTCTTTACCAGGAACGATTCTTTATTGTAACTACACTGCATTGGTTCCGCACCGCAACACAAACTAAAACGCCCCCCCCCTTCATTTTTGGAAAAATATATTTTGAGCTGTCAGGTCTAACGCCTTCTTGTCGCTGTACACTTACCCTCTCCTTAATTATTTTGGAATCAATCAATCGATTAATTCTAATGAATTTAATACATTACTCAGACTCTAAAACAGAAGTTTGCTCCATGACCAAGTAGATAATACAGGGTACGGCTCAATGATCCAGTAGATAATACAGGGTACGGCTTCATGATCCAGTAGATAATACAGGAGAGGGCTCCATGTCTCAGTAGATAATAAAGGGTACGGCTCCATATCCCAATAGATAATATAGGGGATGGCTCCGTGTCCCAGTAGATAATACAGTGTACGGCTCCATTTTCCAGTAGATAATACAGGGGACAGCTCTATGACCCAGTAGGTAATTCAGGGTACGGCTCCATGTCCCAGTAGATACTACAGGGTATTGCTCCATGATCCAGTAGATTAAACAGGGTACGGCTCCATGTCCAAGTAGATAATACAGGGGACGGCTCCATGATCCAGTAAATAATACAGAGGACGGCCTGATGATTCAGTAGATACTACAGGGGACGGATCCATGGTCCAGTACATAGTACAGGAGACGGATCCATGGTCCAGTACATAGTACAGGCGACGGCTCAAATGTCCAGTAAATAATGCAGGGTACGGCTCCATGTCCTAGTAGATAATAAAAGGGACGGCTCCATGATCGAGTAGATAATACAGGGGACGGCTCCATAATCCAGTATATAATGCAGAGGACAGCCCCATGTCCTAGTAGATAATACAGGGGACGGCTCCATGTCCCAGTAGATAATACAGGGTACGGCTCCATATCCCAGTAGATGTTACAGGGTACGGCGTCATGTTCCTAGTAGATAATATAGGGTACGGCTCAATATCCAAGTAGATAATTCAGGGTACGGCTCAATGTCCCAGTAGATAATAAAGGGTACGGCGCCATGTCCCAGTAGATAATACAGGGAACGGCTCCATGATCTAGGAATATAATACAGGTCACGGCTCCATGTCCCAGTATATAATACAGGTCACGGCTCCATGTCCCAGTAGATAACACAGGGGACGGCTCCATATTCCTCTAGATAATACAGGGGACGGTTCATGATCCAGTAGATAATACAGGGGACGGCCCCATGTCCTAGTAGATAATACAGGGGACGGCTCCATGTCCCAGTAGATAATACAGGGGACAGCTCTATGATCCATTAGATAATACAGGGCACCGCTCCATGGCCCAATAGATAAAACAGGGTACGACTCTTTGGCCCAGTAGATAATGCAGGGGACAGCTCCATGTCCTAGTAGATAATACAGGGCAAGGTACGGCTCCCTGTCCCAGTAGATACCCAGTAGATAATACAGGGTATTGCTCCATATCCCAGTAGATAATACAGGGTACGGCCTCATGGCCCAGTAGATATTACAAGGGACGGCTCCATGTCCCAGTAGATAATACAGGGTATTGCTCCATGTCCCAGTAGATAATACAGGGGACGGCCTCATGGCCCAGTAGATAATACAAGGGACGGCTCAATGTCCCAGTAGATAATACAGAGTATTGCTCCATGTCCCAGTAGATAATACAGGGGACGGCTCCATGTCCCAGTAGATAATACAGGGTACGGCCTCATGGCCCAGTAGATAATACAAGGGACGGCTCCATGTCCCAGTAGATAATACAGGGTACGGCCTCATGGCCCAGTAGATAATACAAGGGACGGCTCCATGTCCCAGTAGATAATACAGGGTATTGCTCCATGTCCCAGTAGATAATACAGGGGACGGCTCCATGTCCCAGTAGACAATATAGAGGACGGCTCGATGATCCAGTAGATAATACAGAGGACGGCCCAATGATCCAGTAGATAATACAGGGGACGGCTCCATGTTCCATTAGATAATACAGGGGACGGCTCCATGTCCTAGTATGTAATGCAGAGGACGGCCCAATGATCGAGTAGATAATACAGTGTACGGCTCCCTGTCCCAGTAGATAATACTGGGTATGGCTCCATGTCCCAGTAGATAATACAGGGGACGGCTTCATGTCCCAGTAGATAATACAGTGTACGACTCCATGTCCCAGTAGATAATACAGGGGACAGCTCCATGTCCCAGTAGATAATACAGTGTACGGCTCCATGTCCCAGTAGATAATATAGGGTACGGCTGCATATCCCAGTAGATAATACAAGGGACGGCTCCATGATCCAGTATATAATACAGGGGACGGCCCAATGATCCAGTAGATACAACAGTGTACGGCTCCATGTCCCAGTATATAATACAGGGTACGGCTCCATGATCCAGTAGATAATACAGGGGACGGCTCCATGGCCAAGTTGATAATACAGGGGACGGCTCCATGTCCCAGAAGATAATACAGGGTACGGCTCCATGTCCCAGTTGATAATACAGGGTACGGCTCCATGTCACAGTAGATAATACAGGGGATGGCTCCATGGCCAAGTAGATGATACAGGGGACGGCTCCATGGCCAAGTAGATAATACAGGGGACGGTTCTATGGCCAAGTAGAAAATACAGGGGACGGCTCTTTGGCCGAATAGATGACGCTGGGGACGACTCCATGACCCAGTAGTTAATTCTTGGCATGGCTTCGTAGCCCAGTAGATATTACAAGGAACGTCTCCATGATCCAGTAGTTAAAATAAGACATGTTTCCATGGCCAAGTAGATATTATAAGGAACGTCCCCATGACCCGGTAGTTTATATATGATATGGCCAAGTAGATAGTACAGGAGACAGTGCCATGCTCCCCTAGTATTCAATACCAAAATCAATGGGACTGTAACGGGAAAATATGGATTGTTTCATTTACACATACATATGTTGGATATCTGCAACAAATAAGATATCTTGTCAAATCGTGTTTATTTGCACGATGACTAATCTAGATATATAGTCTCTGTAACTAGTCATTGCTTTATTCATGGTGCACTTCATAACAATGTAGTACAACACAACGAATTTATAGTGTACCATTTGGTATAAAATAATCATGATAAATAGACTATAAACTTAGGCAGGATAAATGAATATATTCTTCAAGCTCTTTATTTCCTTTCTCAATATAGCATTTTCTCAATGTAATTAAAGTGATTCATTGAACAATAAAAATTTGAACTCCAAAGGAGGATCATAAACCTTTTGCATCATACTTCAGATATTTTATGGGCACCTTGTTTAAGATGCGAAAATTTTGGTTTGAAAAAATGATGTGTATTTCAGATACGAATCCCATTGTGTTTGAACATTGTTTGGGGAATCACATAACGTTTCAAAGAAAATGACCCTAGCAAATAAACCCTGCCGCTTTGACACGAGATTCGAACCACGACCATCGTGTCCAATGGGTCTGTATTTCTGACTGTTATCCAGGGGTGCCGTGATATTGATAAACCAGGTGGTGATTGTACTTTGTACAGGTAGATTGCCAAACTCATCATAGTTCTTATGCTACGCTGCATCGATCACTGCCACCATAAGATGTTTAACCAAAATTATGAGTTATTTTAAGAGCTTACCGGATGAAGTAGATAATTTTATTTTATGCGTCGATTTCTAACCACTGAAATTGAAAATAATTCCGTTTTATTTACAAATAAAGCACAACTTGATGACTTTTTTGGGTGTCGCCGCCATCTTAGAACGCCGTTTTTGTTTCTAAATAGATGGTCATGTGACGTTTGTGGAGGCAGTGATCAATCCCATAAAACGAGAGCAGTGTGGGAAGTTGGTAGATTACGAGAGATATTTGCAAATGAACTTGTAGATGCAATATAATTCAAATAATAGTAGTATTAACTCGACCCTTAATGGTAATAGTATTCTTCAAAGTTAATTACGTTTGCATGTTGCGTTTTTGTGTGACGTATGTTCCCCACATTGACAGATGATGTTAATTACACTTACAGATGTATAGACAAAGATTACGTATTCTATTAATGTTCACGAACAAATATTTGCATGTATAATTATTCCATTTTGCCAAATTGCCATCCCCCGTATATTTCATCGATCTAAACTTCAAAGACTCAACTTGTGAGGAACACATTTGTTTTAAAAAGATATGCTTATCTTATGTTAAAAAGCAAATCAATTAATGACTACATTTGAAGTAACCGCCCTTTATGGACTTTTGGTTAGGCAATTTCAATCTGGCCAGCGCATCTTGAAAAGATACCATATGCATTAATCATTGGTGTATTTTTTGTGTTTTTATTTTGAAATTATATTCATTCGAATGCTATATTCAACCGTTTTTAACAACTTAGTCGTATCTTTTTTGTCTTCGCAAAATAAAATGAGACATCTCGTATGTTTTGCATTACCTTTTGCATAATGTAGTTAAACAATTGGACACAGTCAATTCGGCAAAAGGTCGGATAATTTCCAATGTTCAAAATGTATTTCCAAAAAATAAAATGAATTTGATTAACAACGTAAAACCTCATCTACAGAAAGTTATGCGATAAGCAGACAGTTTATTTATCGTGAGTGATTTCTCCTATTGTCACAATCATTTCGATGTTAATCAGTTTAGCAGCATATCTTTGACATCCAAATGTCATCAAGACGACAGATAATGCATGTAATCATGTCTCCTGAAAATGACTTAGTACGGGATTAAACGCTGTGCCAACAGTCTTTTATATAAAAACATAGCACGGCTCTCCCAGGATTTATCAGTATTAGTAACGGCATTGTCTTCGTTTGACATGAGAGTAGACCAATGCCTGCTAATTTTGGCAAATTGTTTCATTAAAATTGCTGAATTGGGTAACCAAAAATATAGTGTGACTTTGGATTTTTGGGAAAACTATGTGATTCTATTCTCAAAAAGAGCCAACTGGGTAGGCGCCTTTAATGAGCTCTTATCGTTTAACTTGAACAATCCCTGCTATAACATAACCTTCTGACTTTGACGGCGTATTTAATACCAATGCAAGCAATCTAGTCCAATGTACCAACAATCTTACATGGTATATCCTTGCCTGTATTGCACACTTTTTTAATACCCCGGTCTGTATATAGATGAGCTTAATCGCGCACCTGGGACTGTTCATCTATGGAGGGAAATTAATTTGTTTATAACGAGGAAACATCGGCGCATTTATCAAAATAAATCTTTTAAGATATACGTTACCTCCGTTTTTGTTTCTTGCACTGCATAATACACCTGAATGCTGTAAAATCCTAATAGACTTGCGACTGTGTATGTGTTTCAATTCACAGCTACATTGTATTCGTGTGATTTCGATAACCGTTTTTGCTTTTTCGTGCGTGGTTGCGTGTCCATGTTCTTTTTCAAGTAGTCTTATATGAAGTGAGTGATGGAAACGCTTTTTGTTAAAACTTCTACAGCCATATAGATTTTGCATCTTAGAACCATGTGGGTTGAATCTCCCTTTATCCGAGAAATGTGCACCAGATTGCATTTAAAGATTGAGTTATAATCAAGGTGACAAAAAGCGAACAACATATATCGATGGATTTTTGTTAACTCGTATGAATGAATATTAAAAACGTTGTGTTGAAATTCGAGTTTGTTCATCATTGCATTATTTCGAACATCAAGGTTTGGTGCAGTTGCGACCATATTCAAGTAATGAGAGCGAAGAGATTTAGATTGACTGATGAGTTTTTGTGTCCTCTTACCTGCTCTTCATGCCTTTAATGAGTTCGTAATTAGTGATTAGAGCCCATACAAGTCATTCAAAAACCAAGCATCTCTCTTGTCCTTGACACGTACATAACCTCTCCGTTGTTGTATAAGCATTTAAAGGTGTGAATGATTGCCCTATCAGTACTGAACACGTGGTGATATGATTTTACATCACGTCAACAGTGTTATGGTTTTATTCATGTGGCAGGTACTCAATCGATAGAGAGCTATCAATAGTTTGACGGTTGTACATTGGGATCGACATTTCGTTAATAAACCTCTCGAGAAAATAGAATTATAACCGTTGCAGCGATTCTAACTTACATTGATAGAGACCTTGCAATTTCATAGACACTGCTCTAACCACTCCGACACTTGTCCAGGATACCGTTTTACTAAACAGTTTACGCTTAAGATTTGAGTAAGTCTAAACCAACAATTCCTCTTTTATCAATATTGGGCTAGGCAATATTGCAAAGTAACACATCATTGGAATTGTCTCTCCGAGACGCTTCCAACGACGTGTCACATTGTTAAAGTGTACTTTCATTGAAGATATTATCCATGTTTATCAGTTATGACTTACGCAAACATGTTCCTTAAGTTGTTTAGTAAAGCGGTACCCAGGTCTAGAGCGTCAGCCTCGGGACACGAGAGTCGTGGGTTCGAATACCGTGAGTAGCAGGATCTACCTTGCGACCTTACTTAAATCCTATTTCGGCAGAAGGACCTGTTCAGGAATCAGAATGATCGAGAGTGATTAATTCAAGTTGTAAGAACTTGTTTCACAATTGACAGGAAATCAATATTACACAGATGGTATTTCTCGAATAAGCAATCGTGTATATTTGTCGGACTCTCTTGTCAAAGTGAAACAATTGGGAAAGAACTATCACTTCTCGTACGCGTATGGCCTTTTAACGCAATGTTAAGTCACGTAACCTCAGACTTGAATTAGCCTTAGTGGGATTAGCATACTAAAACATTGGGAAAGAGAGGTGTGTGAACAAGTTAAAACAACCGTTTGCAAGCAAAGATAGCGGTTGATGCATTGATTGATGGCGTTCGGTTGCTGTTGTGATTCTCACATTTTGTTGTTTTGCTGACTTAACCCCTGACAAATGTTCGAACCTAGGTACAGGTAGTTAAAATTGCTTCAAGCAAAGGCATTGTGGGTAATGAGAAAGCATTACGACTGACTAGTCGGTTCCAAGAACGAAAAGATTGTACCTAGTTGGTCAAAAGACCACTACAATATGACCAAAAATTTGTTGAAACGGCACAACGACTTAAGGGGAATATCCTGGCAAAAAGTGTTCGGGTCCTATCAATCGTGCTTGTCACCTACACGAAACAAGTAATTCTATTGTCCAACTTTGAACATGTGTTTTGTTGTAATCAACGCAGCAAAAAACAACAACCCATTTAAGTTGATAAAACGACTCGATTTATCAAACAACTTCAATTCGATTAGGCTGCATTGAAAACGATACAAAGCAGGCGTTGATGTACGTGATATATCTAAATTAGAGAGACTTTTGTGTTTGTATTTCCATTGCAATACATTAAAAAACGACGAAAAATCAAGTGTCTTTTACCAGCAACGCATTTTATTCGAAAAAGTTGGAATATGACAAGTTGTGTAGAATATTTTTGATTAATTACCTTCCGCTTGTAGAATTAAGAAGTATTTTCTGAAAAAAATGCAAAGTTGCTATCTTTCAAGGAAAAAGCTCCATGACGTCATACGTTTTTATTGCAAAACTGGCAAATTATTACTAGGATCACACTATCATGGTCGTCGCAACTTGGGTGAAATACAGTTAACAACGAACGTTAATAAAAAATACAAATATTTCATTCAACCATTTTACACGTTTGTAAATGCACCACGAAATGCATACCATAACATCGAACTAAAGTATCTTCGATTACCTAGATTATAACAACAGCACACTGAATAAACTATAATAGGTCGGGTTTCGGTAATGCAAGTCATGTCTGTCAGATCATAGCTTATATCTTTTATTACCAAGTCAAAGCATCGACATGTACTTAATTAAGGTAAAACATTGTCAAAATAGTTAGCCTTGTGCACAGTGCGGCATTGTTATGGTTCAATATAGAAAACGGACATTTTCTGTGGTCTCAATCACATGGTGCAAAAGTAGTATCCATTCTTTGAAAATGAAAAGTAACGATAGTAACCTAAAAGGTATGCATAGCTTAAATCGTATCTTGGTATTGACATCTTAGCTAGCAAATCATCGACAATACAGTTGAAATGATAATTAACGGTTTCCATACATCTAAATGATGGTAACGTTGATGGTAAATTGGTTAGATAATAAACGGTTTCCTTACATCTAAATGATGGTAACGTTGATGGGAAATTGGTTAGATACATCTAAATGATGGTAACGTTGATGGGAAATTGGTTAGATAATAAACGGTTTCCTTACATCTAACTGATGGTAACGTTGATGGTAAATTGGTTAGATAATAAACGGTTTCCTTATATCTAAATGATGGTAACGTTGATGGGAAATTGGTTGGATAATAAACGGTTTCCTTACATCTAAATGATGGTAACGTTGATGGTTGGTATTTAACCATAACCAGTAAGCATCTGTATATTCGGGATATACTAGTAAAACGTTATCATTACGTATTAGTTATATAACCATTTAAAGGCATCCGGTATGATTCTCAATTTAACGCTTCCATCAGCTGAAGTAAGATGAAACCATGAACTTAAATGTTCTTTACGTTGGAAATATGTGGCCATTCTAGAGGTCCCTAACATGTATACAAAAGAAACTGTCAAAAGCGAATCGTCAAAAAGTATCCTAGAGCTACAGAAAAGGGACATGTCCTTGCACTGATACCACTGTACGTTCTACAAGAACGTAACCAAAAGGTATCCTAGAGCTACAGAAAAGGGACATGTCCTTGCACTGATACCACTGTACGTTCTTCAAGAACGTAACCAAAAGGTATCCTAGAGCTACAGAAAAGGGACATGTCCTTGCACTGATACCACTGTACGTTCTACAAGAAGTAACCAAAAGGTATCCTAGAGCTACAGAAAAGGGACATATCCTTGCACTGATACCACTGTACGTTCTACAAGAACGTAACCAAAAGGTATCCTAGAGCTACAGAAAAGGGACATGTCCTTGCACTGATACCACTGTACGTTCTTCAAGAACGTAACCAAAAGGTATCCTAGATCTACAGAAAAGGGACATGTCCTTGCACTGATACCACTGTACGTTCTACAAGAACGTAACCAAAAACCATTCCTAGGGGCAAATGAAAGGAACCTAAAACCAAACCTATTTGCAACCGTATTCATTCCAACAAATCTATATGAACTCTACACATATCGAAATAGATGTTCCTTACTTTTCACTAGATAACAAAAAAAAACAGAGTTCAGCCGATTGGGTAACTATCAGAGCACACAGGAGCGTGATTTCGGGCCATTGACGGGTTTCCTATCGGAGTTACCGATACGATATAAACTCATTACGATTTGCGATAAGAGCCCATTTGAGAACCCGTCAGTCTATTCCGAATCAATTAAAACGGCGGATAATTGTTGCGTAATTGAATAAGTTATTCATGCTAAAACAAATACCGCATTCAGGTGCAGGTCTAGTGTATCGAGGTGCCTATATTAATTAACTAATTAGCGGAAGATATTTCTCTATGCGGATTGATCAGTGTCATATGCGATACGGGTTTGATTCAACCCCCTTGTTCATTTGTAAGAATGATATCTGACATTTACGCTCAATAATAGTTTTAAAGATATTGGCTGAAGGGGAGAAATTGTTAAATTAGCAATTTCTTTTTTAAAGGTTACATGTATGCCTTCAAATGTTCTTACATCAAGGTACTTCCGAGGGTCTCCAAAGACATGTGATCATTTAATAACACATTGAATATGTCTCTCAATAAAGATTTGTCATTATGTATTATCTATTTACAAGTTTAAGTTAAAGGTCATTTTGGACAAGTTCGACTATCAATAAAAGATATTGCGCACGGTCAAAGGCCAAAACGTAACTGATAGCTCTGAAACGTTTATGCTTATCTTACCACGAAGGGCATAACGGATCAGTTTAGAAACATTGTATTTGTTCCAACCTTTAGCATTATGACAATGACATGGTGGTTCCATGGTACAATAGTAGTGTATGTGCTTCGCTCTTGGGAAGGAAATACTACATTTTATCATGTAACAATGAAAAAGGCGTATTTGCCGCTTGATTGGATTTTGGGGTAAAGATCTGTGTTATCTGTGTCTTTTATTGACATGTCGAGGTCTCTTTCAGTCTTTGCAATACTGATGTAAGTCCTTATCGAAAGGGGTTGAGTTGCAATAGAATGGAATGGTGTCGAATATTTAAAGCTCTGTTTGTGTTAGACCACCATGAAGCTTTATATTTTATGCAACGGTGCCATCGTCCATTGACAGTTCTATTGGTTATTAGGATAGCATGGCGACATAGAAATCAGTTCCATGCAAAGATAAGAGTGTGTTGTACTGGCTTATGATAGGAAGTATGGGTCATAGGAATATAGGTTATTCGGTTACTTATATAGTGAAAACATTCAGCATATGAGATAAATAAAACCGTTGATATCTATGAAAAAGAACAGGATAATAATGACGTTCTATGAAATGCATAAAATGCTCCAGCCAGATATTTCATCACTACTGATGCACATAACTTAGTGTTTCGAGCCACTGGTTTCATTAAATTACACAATCGTCGGGGGAAAACGTCAAAACCTCGTGGAAAATATTGATGAAACCACAGCTCGAACTCGACAAGTTTTTAGACATATTCTATGCTTGACTCGCTGCGATCCGCTGAAGCAATCGTGGCTGGATAGAAATCAGACTAATGTGCAAATTCAAGTATTAACAGTTTCACAACATTCCGGACACCTCTGCCATTATCGTGGGCGGTTGAACGGTTGAAATGCTGCGAAATCCTTTGATGGATACTACTTTTCTACACCTTTCCAATCATATTTACCAGACTAGGTTTATAGAAGATATTATCTGACTAGGGGGTCTGGACCGATTTTTACGGCTTTTAGATTAGAAGTGAAGGTGATTATGCCATGCATTTTCCTGAATAAACTATCTAGCATGATATCGGAATCGGTCTATGTTAGATTTATAGTGTCATCCTGATTTTGATAGGCTTTATCGTATTTACATGGCTGATGGTTAGGAGGATCCAGTCGTAGACTGGAAATAGCGCTTGAGGTATCCGTTTTACTTGAACGAGGGATGCTCGCAGTATTTTAGGGAGAGTCGATCCCAGTTCAGACATAGAGTGCTTGCTCTGAGACTCTGTTAACAGTAATATTGTACTGGCTTATCTAATATAATTGAAAATGATACTACAGTTTTAATTGTTTTACCTTCCGCTTGTTAATATAAACATTTTCAAAATTAGGCAAAATTACTGTATAGCATAAGTGGAATTGCCTTCCCTCCATGGTACTCTTGGTAATGTGAGAATGGCGGGAAAGCCGATTCCAAGACAAGACAGTCAGTTTTTGCTTTGGGACCGTGTCAATAACCTATTGTACTGACTTAACTAAAGCAATAATGGAAAATTGCGTGAAACATCATGCGTAAAGAAAAACAAATGGTTAGATTGGGCAAATTGAAGAAAACAATTCGGGTAAAAGTGTGAAAGCCGATTCCAGATCATGAAATTCAGCTCTTGGAATTGGAGCCCGTGTCAACAAATTATTGTATGTGAAGTTTCCTCTTCACTTAACTTATACAATTAAAACATTATTCGTAACATTCGTAAAGGATAACAAATTGTTTGAGTAATTTGAACATTTGAAAAAAAGAATCGTGTATAATTCGGCAATTGCGTCATAAATCTTTATTAGTGAAAACCGTTAAACATGACATGAAAGAAATATAGACACGCAAACGAAATGATGTCTTTGATTCAATGTTTATAAATCACTATATTTGCGTCATTATGGTCCGTTGTTAGTTATTTAGTGATGTCAACTACTTTACTTACAACATCCAACACCTGCTTTAAGGTATCTCACTGTTTCTTCGGGGAGACAATGAATATAATGAAATCATGTCTATGTTTGCTCCATTGAGGTTGTTCAATTCGTCTAAACTTGTTCAATCTTTGATTGACACCATGTTTATGGATTTTAAGGTGTGAGGTGATAAAAAAAATCAATTCTTGATAATATCCCTTTAACTGGAAGTGCCATTGAGATAACAAAACATTATCATTGTTTTTGGTGTTTGGTCTATAGTATTACCCGTAGCTGATTCGAACCCGCTGGCTATCACACAATACATTTGCGCCACAACAATGTTTCTTGGGCTGGCACTGGTGCAATCCATTATTATTTAAGTCTGTGAATGTTATGTTACATTGTGTATTTAGAGTCAGTACAACACTAGGTAGATAATATTTGTGATGGGCATTGCATAGCCTTACACATGACCCTTAGTGTGGCTAAAACTACTAGAAGTTCTAAGCTTTCATATCAATCATTTTAATTTTGTATTAAGTACAGTTGACTTATGGAACAATTCCAACAAAAGAAGAAACAACATTAGGACATTTCTACTTGTTTCTACTTTTGTAAGCCAATAACATTTGTGGAGGACATTATATACTAGTAGCCTTGCACGAGCCCCTTAGTGTGGCTAAAGCTACTCGAAGTGCTGAGTATTTAACATCACCAAACTTTGTGGTTTAGTCGATTGAATTATTTAATTACTTTAAGAAAAGAAGGAATAACTCATCAGGACATTTCTACTTTTGTAGATCAATAACATTTGTGATGGACATTTCAAAGTATTACACTGGCTCTTTACTGTGGCTAAAGCTACTAGATGTGCTTTGTATTCAATACAAATCATCATACTTTGGTATTTAGTAAAGTTGGATTAGACAACGATCTTATCAAAAGAAGAAAATTCTGATCATGACATTTTTATTGTTGTATGCTAATGTCATTTGTGGAGGGCATTCCATAGTCTTAAACTCACCCCTTAGTGCGGCTAAGCTGCTAAAAGTGCTGGTTTATCAACATCCATGACTTTACTTTGGTATTTAGTACAGTTGACTTATACAACGGATACATAATAAGAAATAAGTCATTAAGATATTTCTTTTGGTGTGGCAGTAATCTGTCTGTGAAGCAGGAAATCACAAACTTGCTAGTCCTCGGACATTATAAACGTTTCAAATGGGTAGGCACTCTGACAACCAATTCAGCGGCTCCACAGAAAAGCCTGACAGCTGCTTGAAAAGCATGATGAATGAGTTTTTCTCTTTCTTTTATTCTTTTCACTGACAAATATATATAGCGCGCCTTAGAGTTGGACTTTAAACCATTGTGAATCATAATTACAAACAAACTAGCATATATTAGTGGCATTAGAAAATGGGTAACCCTCAATATGGTTTTAAAAGAAAAAGTATGCAAAGCTGTGTCACTAGAAAATTAACTAGAATCTGAAACTTTAGATAAGCTTTTTTATTTTCCAAATACTGTATCTATACATTGAAACACAAGCTTCGAAAAATCACTGGAAGGTTCGACAGTATCAGATACATTTGATTCAGATCACGTGTAAATAGAAAACTCTTCCCTTTGTATAAAGATACGACTTCCCCCTTGTAAGTAAAATGGTAAACTGCAGTATTTATTAAAAAAATATTTATTGTAATGTAAGGGCAATGCATTATTGTATGCTATAAAGTTGTAGAAAGGATATGAAAATAAAAGCAAAAATCTAACGTATGTCCCCTTGTTCAGATTAAGAACGTCATATTCTCAATATCTACAGAACATTAATCTTACAGAACGTTGCCAGTCTGCTATGGTACAAGTCTTGAAGTAAACTGGTGCACTTATGTAATGAAGATAGTGGCACAATATAATATAAGTTGCTTTTGAGGGCTGTTGGCCGAGTCTACATCTCTTAACGGGTGTGTTTCTTGTGTGGATCGAGTAATTTTTGTAATTACGACCGAGTATTGTCTCTGCCATGGGCAACCTGGTTGTGCTTTCCTGTAAGCTTCAACAAAACCAATCTCCTTACAGTGATCTACCCTAGCTACGCTGCATCGATCTCTGCCACCACCAGATTTTCGTCCAGAATTGGTTGAAATTTAAATGATGGGCTTTTTTACGGACATAAAAGTTGATTTAGTAATGTCGTCTTGTGTTTGTTTCTGACCAGTTATGTTGAACAATCAATTCGTTTTCTTTACAAATAAATCACAAACGCACGATTGATTGAGTGTCAATGCCATTTTTAAACGCCCTTTTTGTTTCTAAGCAGATGGCCATGTGGCATTTTGGCGACAATGATAAATTCAAAAAAGAAAAATCACTTTGAGGAGTTTGGTACAGAACAAACTGTTTCTATCCTTCTTATTGAAGAATGCCTCAAGCTTGGAATCATGCCCTATGGCTTCAGTATCCCTAAGACCTCTTTTCTCGTGCCGTAAAACAATTAAATTTCCAATAGGTATTATTTTCAAGTTAATTGACTCTCAGGGTCTGCCTTACCTCACCTACTACCCCATTGACAGGATTCACAACTCATTTTTACACAGGCTTAACAACGATGCGATCTAATGTCAAACTTTTGAATGACGAGCATGGTATTGTTGTTCTACGTTGCTTTCGTCTGGAACGTTGTGAAATTCTAAAGCTATGATGAGCAGGTCTTTGTGGATGCAAATGACCTTTTATTTAGATGCGGTAGTTGTTAAATCCCAAGTTTAACGATTAAACCTCACAAAACACAAGCTGTAAGATTTAACTGTGTTTAACAGTGGAAAAATAGTGCGCCTGTTCTATGTATAATTCTGATTAAGCCGGAAGAGTTGACCTTTCTCTTATATAAACGGCTGGGGATAAACAGGTTTGATTTGAGAGGCTCGTAATGCAGACAATCTCTTGTTAATCTGCAACATATAGCATTAGAAAATATTGCGTAAATATGAGAATTTGCTTGTAATGAGAAAATCATATACATTGTAATTTGTTAAAACAATCATGCACTTCGTCATAGATATTTAAGTAACTTTAGCATATGGTCTCGGCTGTTTTCAAATTTTTACCAGAAGAGGTCTATTAAATCACTTAAACTGTTCGAGTCCTCATTTTAATTAGTACAATATTCATAAAGATATTTGTTATCAAGATCAATCTTAAGTCATTCATTCATTTCTAATTAATTCCAAGAAGGAAAATGGCATCTTTCGTAACGCAAGCTGAAATAATTTATTCAGCATTAAACATCAAAGACATGTTTACAGCTTTTGGGATATTCCAACTGATCCTTGCATGCATAAGAAGTTTACAATGAGATGTGTAGAAGAGTTCTAGTATCACACAAAAACTGTGGAAAAGGGATATTTACTGAAAGAGACAAAACAGGGAAGAAACGATTGGCTTGAGAGCGTAGTGTAACAAGCTTTACTTCGTTTGAACATGTCACAAATAAGGTCAATAGCAGACGACACCAATCGGTCCTCTTTGACCGATGAAGTCAAGCAGACGACTTAATTAAAAACTTACTTCATAATGACTCACATGACACACCTGCAATGGGACACTTTTAAATCAAATCATTGTGAAAAAGGGAAATATTGCTCGGAACGAGAAATAATTACTTTTGATCACAATGTTTACTTACCAAATATCCGACCGAAAATACAGCTTTTTATGTTTGATAATTGTCGTCTGAGGTTGAGGCGTCTTCGAATTTCGACCGGTCACAAACTCCCTATATGGGGGAATGTGGGTTGAAGCACCTGCTAATTTTCATTACGGCCGCGAGGAGGTGTCCACAAAGCCGCCATTGTTTAACAGTTTCCGTAATCACGAACCAAAAACCCTTTGATGATTTCAATTAAGCGTTAAAGTTATCAATTAGCTGTCCATCAACTTTGCTCTTTCCGTCACGAGCCGATGGTTCGCGAAATGAATTTGGCCAGATTTCAAACTTGGGCTGATAGCGTTTTAGAGAGATAGTGACAGAAAGACAGAGGAGAAAGAGTATGGGAAGAGAGGGGAGAGAGAGAGAGGGAGAACGAGAGGAAAAGTGAGAGTGGGTACGAGCGCGCGCGGGCGAGAGAGAGAATACGAGAGAGAGAGAGAGAATACGAGAGAGAGAAAGAGAGAATACGAGAGAATACGAGAGAGAGAGAATACGAGAGAGAGAGAGAGAGAGAGAGAGAGAGAGAGAGAGAGAGAGAGAGAGAGAGAGAGAGAGAGAGAGAGAGAGAGAGAGAGAGAGAGAGAGAGAGAGCGACAGACAGACAGACAGACAGACAGACAGACAGACAGACAGACAGACAGACAAGACAGACAGACAGATAGGACAGACAAGACAGACAGACAGACAGACAGACAGGACAGACAGACAGACAGACAGACAGACAGACAGACAGACAGACAGACAGACAGACAGACAGACAGACAGAGACACACAGACACACAGACACACAGACAGACAGACAGAGACAGACAGAGACAGACAGAGACAGACAGACAGACAGACAGACAGACAGACAGACAGACAGACAGACAGATAGACAGACAGACAGACAGATAGACAGACAGACAGACAGACAGACAGACAGACAGACAGACAGACAGACAGACAGACAGACAGACAGACAGACAGACAGACAGATAGAGACAGACAGAGACAGACAGAGATAGAGACAGACAGACAGACAGACAGACAGACAGACAGACAGACAGACAGACAGACAGACAGACAGACAGACAGACAGACAGACACAGACAGACAGACAGACAGACAGACAGACAGACAGACAGACAGACAGACAGACAGACAGACAGACAGACAGACAGACAGACAGACAGACAGACAGACAGACAGACAGACAGAAGGAGAGAGGGACAAAAACAGACGTCTCGTTTACATTAAAGCAATGTGATGAAAGAAAATAAGATAATTTGGACTCGTTTGTATTTTGAATTATCATCTTACATTGAATTTAAAGAGTAATACCTTTAAAAAAAGTAGAATTTTACTTGTTATAAGAATACAGTTAGGAATAATTGATCTTCAGGTTTACTTAAATGTCAAATACATAAATGTTTTTGTTGACAATTACCGAAACTACAAAATTCCGAAAAGTAACGAAAAGGGAACGAAACCGATAAAAAAACTAACCGCAAAGTAAAGGATTGAGATGAATGGACTCGTTGTCCGTTAGACTATCGATTTAAGTTTGGGAGAAAAAAGAGATAATTCATTTACTTTGTAACAAATCATTAACGTGTTTTGTCAATGGTAATTTATTAACTATCTTAGTGTTTTTAAGTTACATTTCAACCTGTTAACCTAATAGTTAAAGCTTATTACTTCAAAGAAGCTCAGTTTTATCGTTGAACAAGCAGTTGTACAAGGAACTGTGACAAATGCAGAAAGTTAAGAGCTACCAGAAAACCGCTTACCAATTCGCCGTTAGGAGCTTTAAGAGACTTAAGAAAGTATTTTCCTCAGTCGCTTGGTAAAATGGTACCCTGGTGAATAGGAGTTTGAACTAGCATTATTGTCGATCTTGAAATGCCACAACCAAATATAAAAATCGTTGCCTAAAATACTTCGTCCTGGGGTTGGAGCTTTCATAAATCAATCGTTGGCTCGGATCTGGAGAACACGTTGCTGACCTACCATTAATGAATGGCCACTCTTAAATACCGCAACCGAATATAAAGATCGTTGCCTAAAACGCTTTGTCCTTGGGTTGGTGCAGGAGTTTTCATAAATCAGTCGTTGGTTCGAATCTGGTAAACAGGTGGCTGACCTATTATTAATGATTGTCGACCTTGAAATAACACGACCGAATGAAAAAACAAGTTTTGAGGATCAGTTTTGGTATGATTGCGTCAGGAAATTCACACTAGAGATTACTGGCTTGTTGTAGCCAAGCGTTTTATAATGATAAAGGTAAAGGTAAAGCTTTTGTTTACTATAGTGCCACCCCTATTGAAAGGGCCAGCCAGTTTGGCTTATGAGACACTTTTCACGGATTATATCAAGTCCCTCCCAACTTCTAGCACTATGCCAATTTTGAATATTGATTTGAATAATGATGTTGCTTTTGATCATTCGACGTCAACACTTCCTACCAGCATGATGTAGATTTACCTTCCATCAACATGAAACGTGAGCTGGGTTTAGACCGTCGTGGGGCAGGTGGGGTTTGCCCTTTAGTTTAATCTCAATAGAGAAACTCAGTTCGTCTGTGGTTAATCAGTTGGCCTTTCATTCTCTAGCGTTGTATCATAAATGTTAGCATAGTTTTATAGTTATATCTTATGTTTGAAAGTTATGATAGGCAATGGTATGAGAGCTGGGGAAAATAGTTAGATCCTTGGTTGGTGCAGTTGGATAAAAAGGCTTTCTATAAAGCAGTCGCCAAATGGTGGTTTATCTTTGTCGAACTGATAAAAAGCGTAATTACTCGTATAATTGATCTTTAAGCGCGGTAAAAGCTCCAAATCGATTTGTCAATTGTTTTCTCTGGAGAATGGTTACATCTCTTATACCTCCATCCATTATGCAGAGGAGTTGTCCAATGGGTATTCGGAGAATGGGACGCCTAATTATATAAAAGGTATCATTATAAATCAATTAAGGAAGATAACATATATCTCACATAAACGTCAGGCCATGCTTTGTAGACTCGGATATCCTTTTTGCAGGAAAGCAATGGCGTTTGGGTTTGGTTATTGTTACATGCTGTTTATAAAAGTTCAAAACTTCATTTCGACTTTTTGTGCGTTCGAGTTAATTCTATCTTACTTGAAAAGTTATGTAGAAAACTTGCAACTTTCAATGGCCTCATATCATTGACCTTTCTAACTTCAATGAATAGGTTTGTAAAGCAATGAGTCCAAATCATCTATCCTATATGAGATTGTCTTTCTAAACGTAAAACTATCACCGTCACAAAGAGTGCGGAGGGAAGCCATTGCTTACATTGTTTTGGATGTTGAGTATAGCTCGATGTGGGAATCGAGCCCACAGCTTATAACATACGAAACGATATCTCGACGATCAAGAATCAAAAGAAGACACGCTGTCGGTGGCTTAAGGGGAAGGGTGCTTCAGCGGATCATACATAAAAGTCCGCATATGATGATATGGAACGAGCTTTTTCCTTAAACCAACACTTCATGTACATTACTTTGTTAAAGTTCGTGTAGCGATATATTTAAGGCAGTAATACAACTAGAGGACGCAAACCTTTTGTCCGTTGTGTCTCAATATCTTCTAGCAAGTTACTTATAACAATATAGAAATGGTACGTTTGGTGTTCATAAGTTTCCATGGTTCTTGGTATCGCTCTCTCTTCTGACCTGTTACAAGGTTTCAAACACGGACATTAATTTTTTTAAAGTGTACAGGAATCTATAGAGAAACCAAGATGTTCTTATTTTCCAGTCTATATTTTTGTGATCCGACCAAGGGTTTTACATGTAGTCCAAGGAGCCTTACCCGATACGGCAGAAGGAAAATCTAAGAAATTTCGCAAATGGTCATGAGACATGTGTTAGGAACCAACACCCAATCTCAATGAACATGAATGGCAACCGACGAATAGGTTTTTGTGAGCGAAGGAAATGGGACGAACCAATGTGTCAATAAGGCACTAACATGTAACTATTGCCAGAGAGTAAAAAGCTTACAGCACAAAAACAAAAAATTAAAAGTCATCAATCATGAAATACTTCTAATTCAATTTACTCTGTGATCTCAATTGAAAAAATGTCACTTATTTCACTTACAACGATATCTCCGATTGTTCGAGAGATAGTACCTGTACAAATACTGGTACCGTTCAAAAACCAACCACCGTCATGTATTTTATATATGGTAGCGTATACACCAAAGAGAAAAATATGACCTAACATACTGACGACTGACTTCGATACAAATTGGCTTACAATGCAATAAAATCATACGAAGTTTCAAAGCCAAAATTCAGCATAAATAGAAATTCCAGTGTATTTCTTTATCAAGCGTCGAAAGTAACAATAGTCGAATCAGGTTTCGTATTCCAAGACAGACTTATTACAAATCAAATCGATGTAACTTTAAGGACAGGCTTCACCTGTGTGACTCCTCTTGCTTTATGCTGAATGTTGGCTTTGACACGAAGAAAGATCACAGAAAACCCTCGTTCTTGATAGACCTTTGATATCAAAAAATCACAGTCTTACCTAGTATATGGATTTATGTGGTGGATAAATGATTTACACAATTTGTATAATCAGTTTCATCATAATGAAAAGTATGACTTGACGAGATAGGTATATTATCATTAATTCGTCAAATTGGAAAGATTTATAATATGACATCAGATTTAAAATGACAACTTCATCTTTAGATGAAGAATGGGAAAATGTGTTATATACACACAAATGTCTCTTTTATTGTCATTTTCGTTTTATTACCTCCGGTACCAAAATACACACGAGGTATATAACAACTGGAGGAATCAAAAGTCAATTTCAGTTGGAAACTAGTTAACCTGAGAAAGTAATGATAAATGAATTATATTTGTGCGTTATGTTGGCATACTACTATTTCCACTGTTCGAATGAATGAATGCTTGAGTGAGAGAAATCAAAAAGTTTTATCATCGAAGTCAGAATTTTCATAACTCGTTTGAGTACATTAGAATACTTATATGCTATAATTCTTTATAAATATGGTTTAATACAAGACTATTTCCACTTAATTGAAAAGATCTACTTATAGCTGAGCGCAACTCTATCGACAATATAACTGATACCAATGTCATACTTTTACCTTGACCACGACACGGCGCTACCGGTATGGTTTTTGTATCATAGTTGAATGTAAGACCTGCTTGAGTCTAACGCTAAGAGAACCAATACATGAATACGAGAGTACAACCAGAAAGGGATATAATTTCTATGAGTCAGAATAAGATGGGATAAGATATGATATAAAAAAAAGTTATTAGCATGACACGTATATTGGCCTGTTAACAGGATTAAAAGGGGTATTGCGTTTCTGGCGCAACAGCGACAAGAATTCAATCTATTAACCTAAGTCGCATTCACCCCATTATAAACTCGTTTGGTTCATAAGGAAATCGTCGTAACAATACAAAGGTAATCAATTTGAAACCCGATTTCCACAGCGGGCAAGATCTACATTGAGCCGTCTTTTTTTCAATTAACAACGTTGACTAATTGATTTCCATTGTCGGACCGCTGATAGATTGTGACTGGTACATTAATCAATAATTCACTTGCCCGGTGCCACCCCGGATTTGTCATTCAAATTGGGGCTACCTGAGTGACGGGAAAAAATAAATATTAGATATTTTTGATAATCAGTCGTTCACCGACTATCCATGAAATATGTACAACAGTATCAATCATTCAGAACCTCTCATTCCCCAAGGGTTGTATTGGAACCATGGTCTAAGGTTGTTACTGCCTCATATCGTCATGGTTCTGTCTTTATCATAATATATTACGGAGTATGTAGTGGGCGACAGCGATGCAGTGGTATAGCTTTTGTCTATGGTGCCAAGAGTCCTTGGCTCGATCCCCGAAACGAGTGGCGAGCTGGAATTCCTAAGACAATCCTTCAAAACGGCTCGAGTACTTGTCATGTATCCAGGTAGCAGTCATTGAAAGTGGTAAACTAAGCATCATATTTCTGTCACATTCAATCATGAAAAGGTAAGTTAAAATTTGTCATTTGCTCTCGGACATCAGTTAAATATTGAATTAAGGTATTTTCAGATTCTGGTTTCAATAAAAAATAGTTATTGGTCGCTGAAATTGTCTGATGTTGCTTTGAATATGAAATAGTACAGAAATTGAAACATAGTTCTAAGAAAAACAAATATGTTCGCAAGCCAGTCGCAGATCACATCCTCAAGAGATAGCGAGTTCGGAGGCAAATGGCCGTTAGCTATATGTAAATTGTACAGAGCTCATCTTTTATTTAAAGGATCTGTCTGTATCATAATTTGAAAAATACTAGTTAACACGAATCTGTAAAAACGTGAAAACAAATACACGCTATAAGGCTTATACGAAGGGGAGTAATTGCTCATTTTTGGATACTTTGTTCCAAAGATATTCTACCCGAAACTATTTGAAAGCAAAACGTATTATTTCAGAAACGAAAGTGTATGCTTGATTTTCCGCAAAGATTCGTAGCATAGCTGATACAATTTTTTACGCAACGAAGTTCTGATATTAGCAAACGTCCCTTTTTATAACGTTAACTTCTTGCTAGCAATATGTATATTTCTTTTATTGCAAATGCAATAAGCACTTCAATTTCAAATTATTGGAAAATGTTCCGATCGGAAAAAGTATTTTTCCTGTCTTTTTTTTTTCATTTTGACAAGCCATTACAGTGTTAGCATGTGCAACAATTTATGTATCACTTTTAATGTGCTTAAAGATATTGAACGTTTTGAACCGAGTAATTTGAACGAGTAATGCAAAAAGGCTTATACCCCTTATGACGCATCTGTTTCCAACGAAAAATTGCTTTATTTCTTATCTTTGGGTTCGATCTGTATCTGAAAACAGGAACATTGCTGATATCTATAAATCTATTTGACTTGATTAGTTTTAAGTTAAAAAGCTCATTAGGTTTAACCAAATAATGTTATAAAGAAAAGAAGTATTGTGGTACCGAGCATAACTTCGCATAAGGGATGGGTCAAGCTAGGTAAAACGATTCGCGGTCTGATAGAAGGCCTTATGATTATTTCTCATCAGAAATATTTCAATTTAATCGGTACTTCGATCAATACCGACTCGAGCATGGGTAATGCCATGTTTAATGGTTAATTTTTTTCGCGGAAGCACCATGCCCGTACACTATGAGAAGAAAATCTGCTAATTGATTTCAAATACAGTGTTTTTATTCAATTAAGTAAAGGTGTTTCGCATAGAAAGTATGTAGACACTTGAACGATTTGTCAATATAATTTCATAATAATTGCCTGTCATTTTGAAATGATATTTTGTTCACATTGTGTGACAACGTGAAATATAAACCACTGAGACGAATCCGATCAATGATATTGGAACAAGTGAACATTACCGCAATGTTATGTCAACAGACGACAGGCAACGGGAATCACTCGTAAAGGATTTTGTGACATATCCAAATCGGAAGCAACAGCAGACGATATTTACAAAATATGAATTGTTTGTCCAAACATTGAATACAATTACCATGGTGATTAGAAGGTTGGATAAACTAACAAGGTCTTTCTACTGACCAATTCTGTCCAGGCAGTGGAGCATGGTGAAAATAACCTAACAATGTCTTTCTACTTTAGTCAAAGAAAGTCCTTTGGTCTGCAAATGCGGATGGGTCAACGTTGGGTATCTTCAAGGAAGGGTTTAAAGGTGCTTTATGCACAAAAGGGACCATTTGAAAGTCAAAATAAGCTGTCGTTAAAACAATATAATTTTTGTATTGGTCTTCAATTTACAAGTAAAACTAGCTTTCGAATTCATGATTAAGTTAAGGAAGCGTCAAGTCATCTAAATACGTGTATTTACAGTCTGTATATGGTAGATCTCAAATGCAATCTGCCGCTTTTGGTTTAAGATACATTTTCACTGTATAACACTTTAAAGAATTTAAATAACGGTATAAGCTTGCTTCCAATGACTACTCTTAGATGGGTATCATAATTGGGCCGCGTCACGCGAAAAGGGGCACTCAGCTCTATCTTAGCGCTATTATTCCAGCATCTAGTCACGAAAGTTATCATTTGTATTTATTTAAAGGTATAACTGGATGTCCTCTTAGATGGCAAACAGTGTAGCCCCAGACCAGCCGCCATGTCACTGACGTGGCGGCTGGTCTGGGGCTACACTGTTTGCTATGTCCGAGTGCCCCTTTTCGCGTGACGCGGTCCATATAACAACACATTTGCTGTTCAACAATAAAGAAAATAGATTTAAATCCCATATTCCTTTGACACCTACATTTGGATTTATATTGAACGGTTCGGATTTACTTGTGCCTTCGTTTCCTTGGAGTAAAGGCGATAAGAGCAGCTTTCAGTGTTTGGTACAAAACGATTTTGGAACGGTTGTTAGTCCACTGGTCGATGTTTCTAAAGCAGGTAAGTGTCATACATGATCATTCAATTCCAGCCTGGGGGTTTCAACCTCAAAATGCTGGGAAATTTTCATGAATTAGCACCTTTAATTGGCAACAATAAGTTCTTCACTTGACATCTCGGTTTTATAAAGGTCTGCTGGATAAGCCTTTGATAACTTTCATGGGGACAATAGAAGAAATTGCTAGTTTGTGCAATTACACTTTTCCTCCCATCAATATTCACCCTAATATGACATAGCTCTTACATGTAATCGAATTTTGATATTAAATTGTCGTATGCACGCGTGCATTTTCTTTTAATTTAACGATAGAAAGCTGCAGTGGTAACACGAGTTTTATAATGAGCATAGTCTTATCTTGACCAATGTTGTATTGTTTCTTGTAACATAATCTTTTATCAATATATATATATATATATATATATTGATGTTATCCATTGATCAAATTTGGGGGTCGGTGGTATATATTAAACCAAATTAACCATTTTTAATTCAGTGTAAAATGTAGTTGTAAAATGTAGTTAGATGTAATTAGCATAAACAATAATATACATGTTTCGGTATTTTTCCTAATCGTAATTAGTATTACGATCATTCACATATAAAACATAGACATCACTGGGCATGGATTTTTAAATGTTTGAGATCAATTTCGTGAATAATACAAATAAACAATACCCAGGAGTATAACATTCATCATGTTCCATTTTCCGTCTTTATGATTGGATTTTATCTCCTTATCTACAATGATTTTACATCGCGTCAACATTATTTCAGTTATATTGCGTTGCATGTCTCTTAATGATGGAGGAAGACCCCATACTCAACTGTCCACATGGGCTGGTCAAGCCGGGAAGAACCGTCGGCATTCCGTAGAACAGTCGGGAGACTTCCCGTGAAAACATATCATTTCATCCACTCTGTCACGTTTAGCATTTATGAAAGTGACTCACTTAAATGTAACAATCGCACCGTTGACCTCTATAACCGTAAAACTGCACTTTGAAGGCTATTTCAAAGTAAAGAATTATTTCATGAAAAAGGATTTTTTTCTATCATATATTTATCCATTAACCTTATGTTTCTCTTACCGAAATGTAGAGGTCAGCACACTTAACTGCAATATTTCGTTCATCCTCTAGAGCAAATAGTTCATAAAGACAACAAAGTACATATAAAAAACAGTCAAATTCGTGGCTAATACTCCCTTAATATCAAAATTAGGACAATGAAGAATCCTCATGCATTTTATTACCAGTGACTAGTAGCATACAAGACAGCATTTGAAATTATCAAGAACTACTTTTTATGGTACGGTAACGACCTTCGGAAGTACATAAACGGCGGGTCACTCAAACTGTGCTGAAGAGAAGCAAAGGGAGGAAACCATGTTCAAACCAGGTCACGTATTTCTCTCTCACAAAAACGACTTATAAGCACGCGAGAGCTCATCGCCAGCTGGTAATGCTTACGTGCATATTTACGGTCGGACCAATGTGTCATTGTGATTTAAGCAGATACTCCGTTCTCAATTAGCCATCGGATGCACCATCCATTCGCGTATTTATACAATCAATTACATTAAGCACATCCGGTCGGATCCCATTTGCATACATGGAATACACCTACTTCTTACATACGAATTGCACTGATTAAAACGCGAAGTCCCTTTGATGTATGCGACTTTAATTGATAAGTGTCTCATACGTTATAGCACAGATGTTTTGAGAAATCGACCACAGTAGATTTAGTAGGGCTTCATGATAATAAATGACGTAATTAGTGTGTGAGTATACAAATGTGCCTCTGTATCTATTGTTTATGCTTTTTTTCTTTTTAACTTTATAACTTGCAACGGATGTAAGTAAAACAATGAAAATAAATGAGGTATTGTTATTTGTTTTCTTTTGCGAAATTGAACTAAGACAATTTAGGGTGATTCAATATAGTTGAACGATTTAAAAAGTGAAAATGTAAATGGAATACAATCCTTATTTCCGCCTTGCTAAGCTCTTTCCTACGATCGGTAAAGATAAACCAATAACGACAAATCAAGCTGTTTTGCTCATTTAGAAGAAATGCCTATTATTTAGCTTACTGGCGATTTATATTCAAAAGCGTTGAACGCTGAAGTGGTCAAGAGAGATATTTGAAAACATGTATATGCTTTTTCGGCTCTAGTGCTGTCACACTGGTTACGAACTGAAATAAATGTATACTGTGTTTGCCTGTTAAGAAAGAAAAGAAGAAAGAAAAACAAATTGATACATTTATATATCAAGGCAAACATTTGGCAGAGAAGATATGGTTACATTCTGGGCAAATTACCATTCTGTTATATTGGTGTGCCTGTATTTAATAGTTAGTTGCGTTTCAAACAACGTTCTTGCCATCCATCTTTGATATGTTTTCCTCACACTGAAATACAATTCTCCATCTCCATCGAGCGAAATGACAGGATTTGCATACGACAGCGATAATTGGAACCATCGCTTTATATCCATAAGGACATGTCTCACTAATGAAAATGAAGGAACTACAAAATTCGACTAGTTCATTCATGAAATGAGCTTCAATTGTACAAAAAAGACAATCTTTGTCAATGGAAACAATGTATCGACAGTACAAAACAAAATTATATTTTTAAAAATCATACGTCTCTTTCAAAATATATATTAAATAGTATAACTATTACTGAACAGAATTAACGAATTTAGCAAAGGGAGTCCATCCCATGAATAACAATTCAAACAATCTGAGCCTACGGAAATAAAGAAATCGTTATATAAATCGCCACTGTAGGCCCAAACCATCGCGTTCCATTCATGAAAATAAAGGCGATTCGACCGTTTTAAAACCACATCAGCCAAATTCATCATTATGTATTTAAAACTCCAAAATTACAATAAAGATGACGATAATTTAGCCATTCCCGGAAACAAAGGGCAAACAAGCTAAAGCCGGCATTTGGCTTACATATCAAATCTGTCGCTCAAGTTAATACTAATGCGATTGAGCAAGGTGATTGAAATTAAATCATTACGAAATTAGAGAGATTTGCATTTTTGAACTGCATTTTAATAGTTCAGCTCACGGTGAGGCCGAAGATACCATCTACAGTGACGCTGAGACGTGCTGCTGTCATGATTTAGCCCTTCTTTCTCCACAATACATCACTTATACGCTTACACATACTCCATTAGACCATAGAAACCAACTGCGATAAAAGGATGAATTGCTCAAGATGAGCAAATCGTTCTTTTGTCACATTGATTTTACAACGATTTCAACAAAATGTTTGAAATGAATATGTCCCTTTTAGTTTAATAAAGCTCTTGCCGACTGTTGTTGCTTTTTTGTTTGGACCAATCACTAAAAGGCCTGATATGGTGAAATTGGTAAAGCTATCTTAATGCAACGTAGATCGCTTTAAAACAATCGGGCGACATCATAACATCATAACATTTAACCCTTTGCCTTCAATCGAAAAGCCTGAAACACAACGGAAGTTATGGCCTTCATTCGAAGCATTATGGACAGCATGTGGACTATCCATGACGCCATTACGCCTGGATAACCTGGAAAGCCAACAACGGGTCCAGGTCCAATGTACAATACTGGCTCTAATCTAAGAGCTACGTGATATAACAAACATTGTTGAAAGCAGAATAAAGATACAAACAAGCTAGGTTTCAACCATAGCTCGCGTCCTTTGTCCTGTAATGGTGCTGGTTTTAAAAAAAGAAAGGATATTGCTGACAGCTGCCCTTTTTAAGAGCTGCTTTGTTTACGAGCATTGATCATTCTTAAGGAAGATTATTTCTCATAGATTTAATTTATATAATTGTTAGAATTTTAAAACCAATTGTGTTTAGATGAGATAACGATAGAAATAATTGTCTTAGAAAGAATATTCATTCACAGAAGGTAAACTGTACAGACTGTAAAAAGTACTCATTGCAAAATTGTTTTAAAACAAGAAGCCGACATTTTGGTGTCCAACAAAAAACATGGACAAATACAGTGAACGATCATCTTTTTCGTTTGTCACCCGTATCTTGGGACATCTACCAAAACGCTTCAGCTCGTCAATGATCATACATAAGAACTTCGAGAGTGAAGTGAACTCTCGAAAATGGTCAACGTAGAGAGTTCGACACATAGATATTCGAGTATGAAGATTACGTTCTACTCTATATAAAAGGTGAAAAGTGCATCTAGAACACCTTTAAGAGTTTTGAGTCGAGTTCATGTTTAACAAACAGCACGTTTATTCAGGCTGATCAAACTTGTTATCTCTGGCGGTGGTAGGTGGTTCAATACTAGTACTCTTAACTCTATAAATGAAATATACGAAATGTCGTAAATGTTCAATTGTCAATAAACATTTTAATGTTAGGGAATACGTTTCACTTTGCCGATTTATATTTTGGACATCGGATTAGAAGGCTTTTGATATTGCTTCTAAAAGCGAGCATTATCAAACATTAGAAGTCTACATTAAAGAAAACATAGATACTCACGACCTTGTTAATTTTCAAAATTAGAAATTTTCGTAATTCTGAATATTCACTTTTTGAATATCATTCGATTTTACCAGTGCTAGCTTAAGATTATTTTGCTCTTCATAAGACAAAATTCACAATGAATAGACTTTACAACGACCGAGTGAAAACAAAGCGCAGTCAAAGAATTACAGTTGTATTGCATTGTCGTGACACCATGGATATAACTTCATACTTTGGATGAACTTAAATTGTTTTAAAAAAAATACGTTTTAATACAAAAAAATTCAATTATAAAGATGTTCTAGATGAAAACATTTACATGACCATAGCGTCGTAATGAAGCCGAAGTGTTTTGTGACTTCCGTGTTGTAAAACTAAAGATACATAGCCATTGCATTAATATAAGATAAGACCTTATAATATGTTTATATTAAAATGGCATGTGCAACGAAAATACAATAACATGCACGAATAAATGAATCACACCCGGTCCAATGGGCCTACAAGTCACCTTAATGAAATCAGTATTACGGCAATACCTGGATACGGCGCGACAAAGCACTACATACAGGTTTTGATGTCAATGTAAAAGTTACAAAAAAAGAACAATTCATCATGATAAATTTAACAAACATACTGATATGATAGTAGGGTAAAATTAGGGATGAGAAAGATTTTCTTATAGATGTAACATGGACGTGACACGAAAAGCTTCTTACGTTACATCTATGCTAAGCACGTTTTGTTTTTGAATGCTTTGCTGGTAGAACACTTCTGCTGCACAGTCTAGCACGACAGTCAAAGTTGAAAGCGTTTTGGTTGCACTGCTAGACTGTCTTGCTGGAGTGTCCTGCCAGTAGAATGTTCAAAATTTTGCTTTTCTTAAATATTCCTTGATAATTGTGCAAACTTCACAGACACTAGGAAAAGTAAAACTGTGAGTATCCCGTGGATCCTCGGGACATTCCTCTCCTTATATGGACCTCTACAATAACAGCTGTTACGTGAAGAGGGGGTCATTAGGTCCCGATTTATCAATCGCGATACTCTAATGCCTTTGATCTTGGCAATTCGGCGTCCCTTTTATTTTATTGTTCATTGTTTTAAGGGGGTTTAATTAAATGGAAATGTAGCCCCCGATGAATAGTTGATGACTGCAGAGAACCCACATGCTTACTTTTACCCCACCCTTGCCCGCCTTGATGAAAACTGTTTTTCGAGTTTTTGTCTTGTGACTTTGGAAATGCTACGACGCTCATTATATATAATATTTTTATGGTTAAATTCTTGTTAAACACCAATTAACTCCCTCTCAAAGTGTTTTACTGATTAATGTTAACCTAATCTAGACTATGTTGCAACTAGAAAAGATCACCAACAGGCATATGATGAATCAAGGCACATGTGAATGTAGGCAGATGTGACAAAACCCCTGGGTCTTAGACAATACGATGCAATTGACCTAATGATATAAGTACAAACACCCGTAATCAAAGAAGTCAGGCAAGCACATACATGTATGCGTATGACATACCACGGAAAACCGGGGAAAATGATGTAATGATATTGATACAGACAACAAACTGCTATCATATAAATCATATAGCATGACATACCACGGAAAACCGGGGAAAATGATGAAATAATATAAGTACAAACAACAAACTGCTATCATATAAATCATAAAGCACATAGTCATATGACATATCATGGAAATCAAGGGAAATTATGTGAGGATATAGGTACACACAACAAACTGTTGTCATGGAAATCATATAGCACATAGTCGTATGACATAGCACTGAAAACAAGGGAAATGATGTAATAACATAAGTTCAGACTGTTGTAATCCCAGACGTTTATGAGGATGGGGTAAACACCCCTGAAATGATGCACCAATGATATAAACGCCGGGTGAATTACAAACAATCATACGGGCGCCAAGCATAATAAACGCGGATCGAGACGCAGTTTATTGTTGATGGTAGGTCGGATACCCTTCTACAGCCGCTTCCACAAATACGGGGACATTAGACTGTGTTTACCTTTCAGAGGAAAGTGTTGTCCTAGATTAGCCTGTGCATAAGCATATACACAGGCTAATCTGGGACAACACTTTCCGCTTAAGCGACATTGTTAATTCCTTATTTCAGTGTAGGTTCTCTCATTCTTTTTTCGAAAACAAACTTAAAGTTCTGACTCAGATTAGCAATTTATTGCACACGCTTATATGGTGGATTTTTCCTTGGACCAGCGCATTACAGACATACTTATGTACCAATAAGCGTATTGCATTCAATTCTCTATAGTTTTAATTAGGCAGACTTCACTGAATCACCTGTAGGTAGATACATATAGCCTTTACTTACAATCTTACCCTTTTTCCAATCGTTAAATTTAGAATGAACAGACGAAAATATAAAATCAATATATGCCTCAAGAGTACGAAATTTTGTTTTCCTTTTGACGGCGGTTAACCCAGCGTAAGTATCATTGCAAGTGCTTACCAGTTTTAACTTGAGAAAATAGCACTGTAACATATTTCATAGAACACAATTGTGTTAGTGACTAGATCGTTGGCTTTAAAAAAGGAGGCATATATCATTTCCGTGTAACACTTTGTGCCAGGACGAATGTGTTGCCATCAAATAACACCAGAGAGGGTCATTTAGGACATGCCAAAAACACCCTATTCAAGAACATACATAAGGACTTTAATGGGTATATGTGAATAAGATCAACAAAGAGAGTTTGAAAAAATGATGAAGGACCAGACAAACATAACAAATTTAAATACATAGTCCAAACAAGTCCAACGACAGAACATAAGAACAATTCAGACCAGAGCACCAACCTATGTATTCTGAATTTGTATACACACTACCTATATATACGCATAGACATACGCGTATGTGCAACTTGTTTTGTAATTGCCTTTGATGAGCACATTCTTCCGACTCAATAGTATGTCATTATAAATACATTAAGTCCATTTCTATAATATTTTGGGATTTAAACGTACCTATCAGTTTGATATGCTTAGATTGCAGAAATCAATATGATAATATATTATATCTCTTTACACACAGCCATCAAATCAACTTCTGTATCAGCCGATTAAAATTTTAGTCTCTCAAAACGGCGGGGAAATTGTACCGTTTTTACATGATACCTTCTCTGATCAATGATTTTTTTCATTCTCTATGACAGATTTTCTGATTGAAAGTCATTGAACTTTTTTGGAAAGAAAATAAGGACAAAACTGAATTGTCGATTACATTAAATAATGTTTTCACTTTTCGTTTAATGGACACAATTCTTCCAAATGATCTCTTAAACTTTACATCAAAACTAAGTACATGTACTTAAAACTTTAAAGGTTTTATCATACATATACTTGCTAAAGACATATGATGATCTTGATGGAATCGCATTTAGAACTCGAGGAAAGGCGTGCATAATTTTTCTCGTTCTATCAAAGTCAATGCGACTTGCAAAGTCCAGGCTATATTTCTTCCATGTGATTACTATAGTAAGAACTATATGCTTTTGTAATGTCTTACAGAAAAAATCCATGGATTGTTCGTTTCCTTTTTAAAGGACATATTGAGGTAAAATAATGAGAGGTGATATTGTCCATAGAGTGTTCTAGTATCCTTTATTCTGCCACTGTAAGATTCTTTAGTATCGGACAGTTTACATAACTATCAATTGACATATCATTCTATAATTCAGGACATTTAATATACGACGAGTTTTTGATAGTGTAACAAAAGTTCAGAGGCGTGCAAATTGTACCCGATATTTGTCTATTGTTGTCATTTTGAACTCTTAAGGTGTTTGATCGACTTGTACATGTGAGTTAATATTTAGTTATATTAGTCAATTTATAGT